>JAALGY010000010.1:1200000-1675298 GCA_032358165.1 Diplosphaera chodatii | reverse complement strand
TTAAACATGGCGAAATGGTCCGCGCTAGATCTGACGCTTGAGAACGACGTTACTCTCCTTCCTAATCAATACAGATCACTTTCTTCATCCTCCACTACCCTTTTTTCTTTTTTTTCCATCTCTCCCTCGCCATCCTTCAACCTTCCTCTCCTTTAGGGTATGTTTGGATGCGCTTCAACAAGCGGTTGACATCCGCCAGCTGCGCGGGCGTCAACCTGTCTCGGACCATGGCGTTGATGCGCTCCATGTCGCCAAGGGCGGACTGATGCATTGCATCGGGCCAGAACATCTGAAATGCATCGCAGAAGTCGAAGTCCGCCACTGCTGGCTGCAGCAGAGCAGGATGCCAACATCATGATATCATGCTGAGCATCATACATGAATGGCACCTGAAAAGCGATGTCAAGCTCGTTTTGCTGAGTGGTCAGCTGGCACATGCGTCACACGGGAGCACAACTTGACACTATGACAGACCACTCGTCAAGGCAGGTCCGAGCATTTGAACAGAGCACACCATTGAGGCGCTCTTCATGCTGCGCTCGTCCAGGATACGGCGCCGCTCTTGAACCAAGAGCCCTGCTTGTGATGCCCGTACACCCACCTGCAGCAGGAATATTAGAGAGGGGTGCAACATGTACTTGGGCTCATCATGTCTGTGCAAGGGAATAGCTGATCTTTCGTTGCCCCTGCATCAATTGTCAATATGTCCGGCTTACTGAGACAAGACTGTCTATGCCTCCAACCTGACGAGTGTCGGCCTCGCTGCGTCTTGGGTACTCATGCAGCGGCTTTGTGTAATCCCCTAGCTCGGTCCGCGGCACTAGATAGGCGACATTAGGAAATTTCGAGTTGAACTTCAGGCGCAGCCAGGACAGCTAACCGAGCATATCGCCCACAGAGGGGGCTGGCAACAGGACGCCCCGGAGATGCTGCCGAGCACGGCCCACCAGTACATCCAGCTGGCTGCAACATGAAGCAACAAAGGCCAGCTCAGCACAGCTGGGCATTTGGCCGCCTTTTTGGCAAGCATGTGTACGGCGCTGTGCTGGAGCGTTGGGGAGGACATCAGCTTATGGGCTGTGGCATACCAATGGCTGAAGCGCTTGAGCGGCGCCATCAAGCGATCCTGTGCCTCCTACAAGCACCGCAGGCGCAAGTCCTTTGCCCTACATGCATCAAAGATCACACTCTTACAACTGACCATGCGTGCCAGGCGGTAGGCGTCCTCAATTGTCAAATTTGCTGATTGAGACCCACATGGGCCATCATGCAACACTGCTCAGCGGATTGATCGTGTGCTCACTGGCTTTCGCTGAGGCCAGCTGCTTTGCGGTCGATGATAGGCAGCTCTGCCAGGCGTACTGTGTTGCGGTCCCGGCGCAGCAAGTGGAGCGGCAGCGCGAGAAACGCCATCAGCGGGTAAAATACCATGCCCCCAAGGCTAACGCACGATTCGTCCGCGTACAGCACGTATGGGATGATGTGCAGAGAGTCGTCGAAGAAGGATGCCCGTGCTCTAGCCTGCAGCATATGCGTACTGAAAGCTGTGCAGGGTCTGGTTTCACAGTGCTAGTGCAACACAAATGCTGCAGGCTGCAACCGTGTCACAACATGCCATTGCAACAAAGGCGAGAACGTGCAGCTTGCAACTCATATAGAGGGGTATGCGGCATGAGAGCTATGTTGCAGGCACACAGCCGCACCTGTTTGTCAGGCAGCCAATCACCGCTGCGGAAGCCAGAGTACACGCGGCGCCCCTCCGTGTCATGCACTTGTCGCGGTTGGAAATGATCCACTTGCACCTGGAGACGTAACGTTGCAGTGTTGTGAGGATTAACCTAGCGTACGTAGGGTACATAACAATCATGGCACGGCTGAACCTCCACCCAGTGCGTGATTCAAACAGTGTTGGGGCATATGCACCTGCGGGTTTGCCAGCAGATACCGGAATGCACCCTCCACATTGCGCCGCACGTGCATCCGAACCTGGTAGCCATTCTCGCACTCATGCATGATTATTTCTTCCCAGTCCTGCAACAAGCAGGCAACAAACAGCGCCATCAGATGTGCTCGGCCCTCACCTGCCCATGTAAGCTGGTCACACAGCACAAGCTGCCAAAGTTTGCATCCCGATATGCTCAGGCTGCAAAGCAGACCAACAATGCACTCACCTGATCATCGCGTTGCTGACAATGCCGCTCAAGATCAGCTAGGTTCTGGAAGCGGCTCAACTGCGTGCTGTTTGCCACTGATAGCAGCCGCTGGCGCTGCTCTCTCCCCATGCCAATGCTGAGTTGCAGGATGGCAAACTCCCTCTCGTTGAGGGGCTCCTCTGCCTCCTCCAGGCTGAGTGCTGCCAACTGCAAGCTGGATGGCAGTTGGCCACTCTCTGTCAGACAGTCATCGGACTCTGAGTCCAGGATGCTGTGCAGCAGGTCCGCATTGAAGGCAGCATCAGCAGCTGCGCAACCCAGCTGCCAGAAGCTGCAGGTGTCCGCCGCTGCTGCAGGCAGATGCTACACATCACCGGCTGCACACTGCTCAAGGAGCGGTTGGTGACCATCCTGCTGCCGCCAACAACCTGGCTGGGCACTGCCGGCCGGCAGCGCTGCTGGGCTGCAGGGGTCGTGCCATGTTGGCGAGTGGCAGCCAGCTGCAGCTGCGCCATCATCGTGCAGGCACGTCGGCTGTTCCGCGACGGCAGCTACCGAACCTGCACCTGCTGTGTTCACGCTGGTGGCTGCGTGATCTGCTGTGCTGTTGGGTTGCCCTGCATGTGGTGCCCTGAAGGCTGCCTCAAAAACCCCGTGGCTTGACATCCCCTGGTGCGTTGCCAGTGCACGTCGTGTTGCAAACAACCGTTTGCAGTCGGGTTCGTGGCACACAAACGTGTTGGTCTGTGCCACAAGAGGCTGCTTCCTGCCGTGCGGCGGCATGGTGCTGCTGAGATTCTGCACATCTCGCTTTCGCTTCGCTGCCTGCCGGTGCATCAGGGGGCACTGATGATGCGGGGTCGTATGCAGGCACGACGGCAGCAGCAGCAGTGTAGTACAACAGAACTGCAACTGAGAAGTGCGGTCTGAGATCCTGAACCAGCTTTTCTCAGGTTAGGACAATGCCTGGCACGCGATGGGAACGATCAGCATTCAAGTGATGGTGACCCTCGAGATACGCTCAGCACTTATGCATCGCCTATGTTCACCTGCACTGCTTGCAGTGGCATGCTTCTCGACCAAAACCCTATTGTATGAATCGCTCCCCCTGGACTTCACACACAAGCCCGCAGGCGGCGCCGCCACCCTGAACAGTCTATGAGTGTAGGTCAGATCATCACAATGGCAACAAGCTAAGCAACACCGTCATCGACGGCAGCGGCCGGCTGCTTCGCGCATGCGCGCGATCCAGCGAAACATGGCCCGTGGTCGCGGAGCGACCGCAGCCGCAGTAGCCCGGAGGTCGCCGGCACAAAGCGAGGTGGGACATCAGTAGAGTTTTTGATCTGCAGCTGCGCTTCAAGGGAGAGCGCGGAGGCCAGGTCGCGTCGAGGTCTCGTCTATCGAGGGACCATGCATGAGTTGTAGCGAAGCGTCTGGCGCGAGCAATGCTAGGAAACGCTGCTGCAAGGCCTCTGCAGTGCTCATAACTCGTTGCAGACTAGCGCCAGCTGCATCAAGTGTGATCATCCGGTCGGCGGCTGTGGTGACACTTCCGATCCCCAACTAGCTGCACATCTGATCTAGCTACTTTGAAGCCATTGCATACTCCGCCGCTGTTCATGAGGCATGTTTACCATCATTATTGCCTCGGGTACCAGTAACGTATCGCCACAAGCGCAAGTTTGGTCGAAAGATGCCATCTTTCAGACCTGCCAACTTGATAGACCTGTGCAGCTGTGGGGCTTGTGCGGAGCGTTGCTTAACGGGGCGCCCTTCGTGCACTCTTTGGCATTGCATTCCGATGTCTGCATGGTGTGAAATGGGTGTCGTTCGGCTTGCATCGACGCCGGGCACCAACAGTCGAACCTCTGCACTGCACCAGGATGCAGTCCAGCAAGCAGCCGCTGGCAACCGCCCTAGATGTTTCGCGTCTCACCTTGCCGAAACACACTGCATGTCCCTGCGTGTGGTGCTCCAGTGTGATGCCTGTCGCCGCGTCTGCTTTTACTGGCCCCCCTGTGCTGCATGCTTCCGCGTCTGTTTTCGCCGTCATTCCGCCTGCTTCCGCGTCTGTTTTCGCCGTCATTCCGCCTGTTTCCGCATCTGTTTTCGCCGTCATTCCGTTTTCGCCGTCATTCCTCCTGCTTCCGCGTCTGTTTTCGCCGTCATTCCGCCTGTTTCCGCATCTGTTTTCGCCGTCATTCCGCCTGCTTCCGTGTCTGTTTTCGCCGTCATTCCGCCTGCTTCCGTGTCTGTTTTCGCCGTCATTCCGCCTGCTTCCGTGTTTGTTTTCGCCGTCACAGCACCTGCGCCATGCCGTGATGCATATGATGGCACCCTGACGCATCATGCTGATATCTAATGTCCTACTATGGTGCAGGTGGCAGCTAGCGACCATGCTCAAGCCGCCGATGAAGTCGACCAGAGTGGTGAGGCAGAAGAACCCCTGGCCTCGCCAGGCGCGGCCCAGCCTGCAAGCAGCACTGCCACCCCCGCAACGAACCGCAGCAACAGAAACGACGCCATGGACGTGGTTGAAGCCCAGGAGGATACAAGAGCTGACATCGAGAACCGAGCGCTGGCGACGGCACAACTCGATGTTCATGACAGACGTGCGCAATTGACCGATTGAAAGTCACTTGCATTGCTCGTGGCGTCATCACATTAACAATATCGACCAGTTGTGCATTTGCCTTGAAGCAGAAAGCGGTTGGCTGCTGCTTTCGGCTGGCACACGTGCCCTCACCAAACAAGACACTCACACTGTGCGATGCATGACCCTGATGTGATGCGTGTGATTTGTTTGCAGAAGCCTACAAACGGTTCAAGGTTTGTCAGATTGATACGCTCATCGACGCCACCAAGCAGAACTGCGTGGAGACCCGCCGCGTTGGCGTTGCCATTGGGCGCCTCTTGTACATCCTTGGGGAGCGTGAGCGCCACGGGTATGGCGGCGGTCCAAACGCTGGCTCTTTGGAGTTCAAGAACTTCGTGAGTTCTCAGGCACTGATGCTCAACTTCGTTGTGTCTGACTCCACTAGTAGAGCTTCTGGCCGCATATGTACATGCCAGCATATGGTGCGCTGTATCCATAGCTGTGGTAGGCACCGCATTGCATGTCAGACCGACAGGGGATCAACATCCCCACTTGCTTTCATAAGGCGCACTAGACAACACCTCTGTATGCTCTCTCTGCTGAAGCAAATGTCATGTCCCATGTGTGTGCAGCAAGGCAAGGAAACCGTCCTCCTGCTGGAGGAGGCTTTTGGGGTGGAGGTGTGGGTGACCCCCATCCAGAAGCGGCAGATCATGGAGGAGCTCTGCCAAGCAGATTGGACCTCAATCAGCAGCCAGTACGGCCCACAGGCGGCCAGGTTGTTCATCAAGGCGGTGCGTGCGTCTGCATGTTGTGCTGACTTCGCAGCTTGTAGACCCAGTACTGCCGCTGGCATGCAAGGCCAATGCAATTGCACTCTGTGTATGTGTATGTTAAGGTGGCTACAAAATTGCACACTCACTGTATTGGAACGCATTCATCTGGCTGCAGCTGGGCAGCTACATCCTGAAGAGGCGGGCTGGCTTCATCCAGCATGTCAAGGCGGCTGTGGACGTGTACCTGAACGACATGCGGGAACAGCTATTCCACTCGACTGGTGACAAGAAGCTGAGCTCGTCCAAGGTCGCCAACATGATCGGCTTAGGTGAGAGCAGGGTTGTTGCGACAGTGTTGGTTGACCTCATCTTATGGGACGTGCATCTCCTGCATCTAAAGGCTACAGAACATAACTACATGACCCAGCAGATCTCAGTGTGCAACCGAGTCTGCCGTGCCACCGCCTGAGGGTGTGAACTGCTGAGCATCTGATGCATGCACACTGCAATCATCTGCCGATATGACATGTCATCGTGACAGCAAATCTGGTCGGATGCAGACCCCCTGAACGAGGAGAAGCCGGTGTACTGCTACCGCAAAACCGATTAGGCATACAAGTGCCCAACCTACCGCAAGCTGATCATCAACGCGCTGCCCAGCATAGCACAGCGTGCCAGCTACATGGACGGGGCGCTCATCGAGTTTGCGGGCCCCGGGCACATCGCACTAGTGGACACACTTGTGAGCATCATCAGCATGAAGTAAAAGTCTGTTGTCATAGTGCAAGGTTGCAGGGCGAGTGTGGACACCTCAGCTCAGAATCCGGATGCCAATGCTACCAAGCATGTGCTGAACCGCAACACTATGTGTGTTGGCACGCAGTTGTGGACACGGAGCACTCGCTCACCTTTTCCCTATGTCCCATGCAGCTCGTCTGGCGGCTGCACTACAGGAAGACGAACGTGCCGAAGAATGGGAATGAAGAGGACGCTCCAGAGTTCGACCGGTTGTACGAAACCATGAAGCGGAAGGTGATGAGTCTCCCTCCTCCTCTGCAAACCCTTTGCAAAGCTTGCCGCCTAATGCAGGACTATCCATGTCAAGTTTGCACAGCTGTACCGTGAGGTATGTTTTTGAAGCATAGCAAAGTCTTTGCTGACCACCGCTTGCTTGACCTATAGGTATCAAAGCGCCCAGGGAACTCAAAGTTGCTCCTGAAGGAGCCGCCGCAGTGGATGCGGCCATAGACTGCAACCGTGCCCATCAGTGAGCTGCAAGCCAGACTTGCCTGACAGTCTGTAGCACCAAAACAGCTTCACCTGAGCGGGGGCCCCATGCATGTATGAATGTACTCATGTAGCATGCTTTGTTCTAATGCAGATCAGGCTGGGCATATGCCATATGATAGTCGTGGCCGGATGCTTTGACCGATTTGACAATTCACAAGTGTGCCTGTGCTCACATGGTGGCTGGCACATACAGGCCAGACGAACGTGTGCGCTCGGCCGCGCATGCGGCTGCTACGCCAAGGCATGATCACACTATACGGTTTGCGGCCCATGCGACAATGGCAGTCTGAGGAGAAGGCAACGAGTGGGCAGCAACTTTCCAAGCACGTAGCAGCGCTAGGGTAGCAAGTCAGCAGCTGGTCGCAACCCATCTACGATGACAAGACAAGCATGATTTGCGGATGATAGCAAGCATGTATGTGCAGGGTTTGATTGCTGCAACAATAGCAGATGGCACTGTGGGCAGTTGCTCTGCTGTATGCTAAGCAGGCCAGCCGCCGCCGTGCATGATCTAAAAGGGTTCCAAGGTCTGTGTTGGGTATAGACGCACCGGCTTGTGCGTCGCCACATGCAGTCTGCAAAACGGTATCACTATGACCATCATGCAACACATCCTTGATTGACCACACATCGTAACACACACAGGGCTTACGCACGTCACATGGTACACCTGCATCGTAATATCAGCTGACACCATATGGCACAGGGTGCCCTACGATGCATCCAGGCTGGTGGCATAAGGCGACACGATGTGCTGTCACATCATGTGACATGACTTCAGGCATGCATGTCAGTGGACGTGCACATTTGCCAGCACATCATGCGATGTCAAGAAAGCCAATGTCACATGACAGGCACATCAGCAACATGTCCTCTGATGCATGCCTTGCACCTGTGTCATGTCACAAGTGACAAAAAGGTCCTCTTTTCACACGCACATGCCATTTGTGTCGGAGCACGCCACCCCAAAACCAGAGACGCATGGATCTGCATACCTGCAGATTCTCCGGAATGTCGGGCTCCAAGAGCATACCAAGCTGTCAGCACCAGCCTGACTTGAGGTTTGCGCTTAACAGACGGAGACACAACGTTGAGTGCACAGCGGTCAGTGTGCAACGTGTTTGGCAGCTGCGATGTGACAGCAGAGGCTGCGGCTACAGCTGCGGCGCTGCCGCCAGTGCGGAGGGTCTGAAGATGCTGCGCTCGGCGCGCTGCTGGGGTGCCTAGTGAGGGACGCAGCAGGTAGAATGCCATATATAGTGCGGCTTTGGACTGCCGCCGCACCAGCAGCAGCCAGCTACCAAACCTGTGGCACCCATTGCCGCCATGCTCGATCCAGCAGTGTCCTTGGAATCAGCACTGGCATCGACGTGATGGTCGTGTCGCATCCACATGGTACATCATGGTTACAGGCGCGGATCTGCAGTTTCAGCAGTTAGCGGGCGGGGTGGGTGAAGTGTTTAGCAAAGTCTACAGATTTGCCACAACTGAGAAACCTGCTGGGCATCAATGCACTGATCTGTGATGCCGTGACACACTGTGCAGCCGGCCAAATCTTGCCCGTGGTGCAGGTGCAGCATGCGCTGAACCCAGGCGGCAGAACACGCAGCATGGGCCCTGGGCAGGTTACCGACGACAGCGATCTGGCGCTGTGCCTGGCATGTGGGCTGGAAACCGCGCAGCCGCCACAGTATCCAGCAGTCGCTATGGTGGCGCAGTCTGCAGCCTGCCTGGCAGACCCACTCGGCCGTGGTGACATTGGTGATCGCCAGTGGCTGCCCCGCACCTCATGCGGTCGATGTGCGAAGTCCTGGAGCATTGGGCAGGCCTAGTGCAACATCTTGTCGGCGATCTGAAGATCTGTTTGCTGAAGTCCAGCGCTCTGCATGTGCCGACAGGCAACACCACAATGAACGCTTTTCAGCCTGGCGCTGCGGTCCTACAGCTGGGCGACGATGATGCAGCCGTTGTCAAGGTACTTGGCTGAGCAGAAGGTGCCGCACTGATCATGCAAAGACTGTAATAGTCCGTGAAGCTAACACCAGACTGCAAATGTGCAACGCGATCAGGAGTCGAAGTCGAACGGCTGCCTGATGCAGTGTGCTTCACTGGCGCTGTGGGGCCGCTGCCTGGAAGCGCAGCGGCCGGCGACTGCCGCCCAGACTGCCGGCTGACCAGCCTCAACCACGCCTGCCAGGTAGAATTCCCCAAGCCGTGCTGTTTGCAGGCAGCGTAAGATGCAAGCCTACTTGAAGTCGTTCCGTATGTCGCACCTGACACTTACTTGGTGCTTCGGATCGGACACGCCAGCTATGGGCTTCCGTCGCAGGATGCGTGCGCTGCAGAGGTGATCGTGCTGGCGGCACCGCTAGCAAGCTCGCGCAACGCTGCCGGCGCATCAACTGCTGCAGACACCTGGACCCAGTCGCACGCCTGCGAGGAGGTGCGCGGCTGGCGGCGTGAGCCGCGAGAGCCAGGCGCCAGGCCAGCATGCACCTCACAGGTGTCCTTTGAGCGCTGCGCATGGCTGTGCACCGGCAAATGAACACCATCTTGAATGTTGTTGTGCACTCTGTGCAGCGCTGTCAGTCTTACTCTGCAACTTGCATGCCAGCTTGTCACACTGGCAGCTCGCCCTTGGCTGTGCACCGCCAGGTCCTGCAACATTGGTCACTTGCATAGGACGGTCAAATCCGAAGTACTCGAGGCATCAGCGTATCTGCAGCATGTGCTCTGCAACCGACTTACGATGCGATGATGCTGATGCAGAGTCGCAGCTTATACCAGCTATCGCAATCTGACATGCTTCTGATGTCCCGCATGCAGACTGTTGCAGCGGGAGTGCAGCTGTGAGGGCGCCATCGAGTGCAGTCTGCTGCACCGGGGCGGCACCAACACCAATGCAGGTGAAGGTTGCCGCAGGCATCCGTCGCGTCTTCAAAAGCATAGTACAGCAGTGTCACATTCATCAATGTTGGACAGCAGGCACGTATGCTCAACAGCCCATTGGTATACCAGTCCTGAGTGATTTGGACCCTTGCTTCTGCATCTGTAGTGGGCGGCATGATTGGGACGCTGCACGGAGCACATGGCATCCCAGCGCGTAGCGCAATGCAGCACCAGCTTTGATGGCTGCAACGATACCAGTTAGCGGTCACAGTGGCTTGCGCCAGCGCGGTGCCGAGGCTTGCTGAGCAGCTCATGGCGCTGAACAGCAGGCTGCAGTGCAGCCGGCAGGCCAGATCATGACAGGCTTGTAGATGGCTTCATATTCATGGCTACCAAAGTGGAATAGGCACGTTGCCGCATCGTTTGTCAGCGGTGCTTCCACTAGGACGAAGGTGAAAGATACGAAGTTCAATGACTCACAGTCTGAGCATCAAGCTGTACAGCTATGTTGCCTCCATCAGAAAGAGTGTGACGGTCCCTCTTGCATCACACACTATGACATGTGCTTATCACCATATCCAAAATGTTGCCTCCATCAGAAAGAGTGTGACGGTCCCTCTTGCATCACACACTATGACATGTGCTTATCACCATATCCAAAACTCCAAAACAATGCTGCAGCAACTTGCAAACCAAGCTCACTCATACTTCACTGGTGATACACCTGCTCCAAGGCTTACGCCTGGCAGGCATCTTAGGTTGCCAGTGCGAGAGAGAGTGCTGCTCCCGCATATCTACAGGCCAGGCGCCGCCGTGCATACATGATGCTCACGCCCGCTGCTGGTGGCGCACCAATGCTGAGTATGCGCTCCCAGACTTTGCCATCAGCTGCTGATGCGTGCCTGCATGGTCGGTAAGGTGCCCACTTTAGACGCAGCGAACGGATACAGCCAGAGAGTCCACGGTGCCAAAACATGTGCTCGCATGCAATCCCTGTTTAAGGCAGTATGACCTTGCTCAAGGAGGCTGCCATCCTGAACGACTGCAATGCTGGTTGCATTGCGGATGGTGGACAGACGGTGCGCGACAATGATGGTGGTCCTCTCCCGCGTCGCCGCATCCAGTGCCACCTGCACCAGGTGTCAGCGCACCAGATTATGCTATGTGAAAACTTCGATGGGCTCGTGACATGTTACCGGCCAACAACTGCATGCCCTGACCTGCACTGCTACTTCGCTCTCGGCGTCCAGCGCGCTGGTGGCCTCGTCCAGCAGCAGGATTCTGGGGTCCTGCAGGCAGATGAGCAGCAATGGTCAGCAGGGCACCGCCCAGTCACTTCAACCCTGCAGCACACATTGCGCTGGACTCAGCGGCTGCCACTACAGCACCACCTTGACAAGCGCCCGCGCGATGGCAATGCGCTGCTTCTGGCCGCCAGACAGTTGGATGCCGCTCTGGCCCACCTGCGTGCAGTTTTGATCAGGCCGCCTCATGCTCACTGCCATACATGCCAGAATCCCTGCTGGAGTTCACGGGCGCAAGGCACCACACAGTGCTGACCCTGTGCTGTTGCACTGGTCTTGACATAACGCAGGTCTGGCAAGGTGGCAGTGACCAGCGGCAATTGCTGAAGCAACGGAGCATGCCTGTGTGGAGAAGCCCTCTGGCAGGGTGTCCACGAAACCGGCGTTGGCAGCGCCAGCAGCGGCGCGCACCTCCTCCTTGGTAGCCTCTGGGCGCCCGAACCTGATGTTCTCCTCGATGCTTGTTGAGAACAACACCTGCAGCCCGCGCACCCTGACCTCTCAGCACGCTCAATGACTGTGGGAGGGCAAGCGTGACTGCCATTCACCGACAACATGACGTGTGCGCTCACAAGGCGCCTCAGCGAAGCCTCATGACAGGTAGCTATGGCAGAAAACAAACTGCCACGATCTGCTTGACCCTGCTTGACCGATCAACACTGCAGACATCAAGATCAACACTGACCGGCTCCTGCGACACGACGCCGATGTGGGAGCGCAGCCACTTGACCTGCAGCCGCCGCACATCGGTGCCGTCCAGCAGCACCCGCCCGCCCTGCACATCATAGAGCCGCTGCACCAGCGCCACCTGCCGGAAGCACCACACGAAGTGTTCAGCTACGCAACAAGACAAGGCCATGAGCCACCAGCATACCCACGCCTGCAACATATGGGCTGTGCCAGAGAGTGCTATGCTGCATTGCTAACACATCCAGACTGCCAGAGCAGTGGCTTGATCATGTTGCTCACCACCGTGGATTTGCCGCTGCCGCTGGGGCCGACCAGCGCGACAGTGCTGCCTGCGGAGATCGTCAGCTCGAAGGACCGGAGCACCGGCACCCTGCGCGTTGGGTACCTGAAGGTAACATTCTGCAGCCGCAGGTGGCCAACCATGTGGTCTGGCTCATCCCCTGCATGTGGCGCATCCACAGTCGACGTCTGCATCGTTGGTCATAAGAGGACTGACATGATCTGCTTGCTAGATGGAAACGCATTGTGGTTAGACGAAGCTTCCATGGTCGGCAATGTCGCATGTCTCACCAGGCGCGTCAATGTCAATGTTCTCAGGCCTCGAGTCAATGAGCGTGAACACGTTCTGGATGGAGGCCTTGGCTCTGCTGACATCTGGGAATGCCTGCCGGGACAGACATCACTTGCGGTCACCATGTCACAAGTGCACACAGACAGGATGCAGACGGTCTGTAGTAGTGGGCAAGCGTATTGCACAGCAAAGCGTCAACGCCTACCATCTGGGACTGGGAGATGCCCAGCGCCATCAGGATGATGGCAAAGAACACCTGCAGAGGGATATGAGGGCTTCAGGTGTGCAGCAGTGCGTCAGCGACCATACCACAGGTGCAATAGATTTGCAGTGCAGAATGAAGCACGCTGCAGCCGCACCTTCAGCACGTCCTCAAACGTCATGCCACCGCGGGCCACCTCCTTGCCACCATACCAGAAGGCAAGTGCATATCTGCAGCACATGCTACAGGGTGTTCAGCCGTTGAGCGATGATATGTATTCAGGCATATGCACGCGATTGAGCATGACAGCCGGTGGACATCCACACCATGCAGTACAGCCTCTCAGCAGGGCACAGCACCACATCACCAGCGCACATGATGAACATGATGCCCTGGGAGAAGCCGACGCCGCTGACCTGCGCCCGCTTCTCCAGGGACCTGGTCGGCGGGCCCAGCAGCCTGGTGTACAACTGCGCAATGCTGTCCTCCATCTGGAAGGCCGACACCTGAGCATATGTCGAGCAAGAGTAGGATGGCCAGGTCATCAACGCTATGGCTGCACAGGCACAGCGTCAACTGAGGACTGCATCAGGTTGCATCAGGAGGTTTTAGTCACGACGGAGGAAGGTTTGCTCACCGTTCTGATGTTGGTGAATGCCTCAGATGCCGTCTGGTTTGCGCTGGCAAGCAGCTCATCCGCATCCGAGCTGAAGCCCACCATGGAGACCGCCTGCACAGGCGCGCTGATGACTAAGAGGCCTGGTGAAGCAGAGGTATCAAACCAAATGGGCGCTCTTCTGGAGCTCGTGCACATGGTATGCGCGCTGCTGCAAGTGTGCACGTCGCCAGATGAGCACAGGTACCATCAGACACCAGAAAAGTACCTGAAAGTAGCCGGCGGCAACCACGAGAGGGATGACGGCCACCACCACCAGCGTCATCCTCCACCCAAACGCCACCGTAAAGCCGGCCACCAGCGTCACTAGATTCTGCACCAGCAGGCCCAGCTGGTCGCCCACCGCGCCGCGCACAGCGGCCGCATCTGTGGCCAGCCGCGTCGCCATGGCGCCGCTGCTGCGCGCCGCATCATCGAACCAGGCAGCCTCCTGTCAGACAGGCACATAATGACAACCCTCTACATACCCAGCTGTTGGCCAGTGATCCATGTGATCTGCTTTGCCGCCAGTCAGATGGCAGCAACGTGTCCATGCTCCACAATGTCATGTAAAGAAGCGGCTGAATGGTGCCTCGCCTGCCGCAGGAGTGCGCCGAAGGTGAGGTAGCGCACGCGACGGGCCAGCCTGGCGCCCATGAGCCCGAAGCTGCCCAGCTGCAAGAAGTTTCCCAGCAACGACGCCACGGCGATGGCTGCGCAAATGCCGGACCACACCGCGATGTCGGACTCCATCTGCCTCAGCTGCAGATTGGAAAGATGCTCCAGTCGTGAAACATGCATCAAAGCCTGCGCAGCTGCCTGTGCACCACGAGACACATCTGCGCACACGCCAAGCATCAACACACTACAGCCAACAGTAAGCAGCCTCACCGGGCCGTAGAACACGGCGAGCGCGGAGCTCAGGCTGATGGCGAAGGCGGGCTCCTGCAGCCCCAGCACCACGGACGCCGCGCAGCCCAGCGCCGCCCACCGCGCCTCCGGCCCGTTCAGCCGCACCAGCCGCAGGAAGGACACGTCCACCTGGCAGCGGCAGGTGCACAGCATCGCGCCCCAGGCCCATATGTCAGGGCGGCGCGCTGTGCTGGACAGGCACATCGGCGGTCAGCGGCCATGCCGCACTCACACCCCAGAGTGGGGCACAATGAAGTGCTGCCAGGCCACACCTGCCTGGCCTTTGCCTCTGCCCGCTGCTGCCTCTCCTCCTCTGTGGCCCTGCGCCACGACAGCAGCCGCCGCCGGCCGCTTAAGGGATCGGCAGCCTCCCTGCCGCTGTGCGCGCTTCGCGAGCGGCGTGACATGCGGCTGGACGCGCGCTGCCACAGCCGGGACAGCCGGCTGGGGGCGCGTGCAAGGCTGGGGCGGCTGTCGAGGGCTGCGCCCTCGTCAGCCTCCGCTGCCTCCTGCGCAGGGCCAGCAGGGGTCTGTCAGTGCCCAGCATTGATGCAGCGCTTGCTGCTACTGACAGAGCCCGGGGTTGAGGCATGTGCGCAGCAATGGGCAGCTAGTTGTCATGCCAAGCTGGAGTCGGCCCAGTGCAGAAAACACGCTAGCAGCAGCGCACCTCCGCCTCAGTGTCGTTCTCTTGCCTCTGTTGCTGGAGCTTGACTGCATATCGAAATGGGTAGACAATTTTACATGCAACATCAGAGCAGCTCATGAGGTCTGATTAGCGAGCGCACGTCTGTTAGCATTGAGTCAGCAAGTGGCATAGTCACAGACTGGACATGGATGGATGTGTGCAGTCACCTAGTGTTGCGTATGCGCCGTCTGGCCTGGCCATCAGCTCGCTGTGCGAGCCCACCTCGACAACCTGCCCCCGCTTCATGACTGCAATATATATGAGGACCAGCAGCAGTCGGTGGCGTCTCGGTGGTCCATTCTGCCACAGCCTTCTGTGAGTCATCTGTTGAGGACACCATAGGAATCACATTATGCACAGTTGACAGACCTGCAATGTGGAAAGATCTGATGGTGCTCAGCCTGTGTGCCACCACGATCGTGGTGCGCCCAGGCATCAGTGTCTCCAATGTGCGTTGCACAATGCGCTCTGAAGCCGAGTCCAGCGCTGACGTTGCCTCATCCAGCAGCAAGATCTGCAATTCAGCAGGCTGGACATCAGACTGCTACAACTGCTTGACGCTACGGAAGTGGGCAGAGAAGATGTCAGCTCAATGAAACCGCATAAGCAACAATCAGCAGACGTCACGAGTGTGCACCATCCCAAAAGACAATCTCTGCTCACCTTGGGGTCCTTCAGGATGGCGCGTGCCAGTGCAATACGCTGCTTCTGCCCGCCAGACACCTGGGCACCCTTTTCGCCGGCATGCGTGTCGTACCTAAGCATTGTGACACGGCAGTGAGTGATATAGCATTGTCATATCGACAGAGGCGGCTGTGTGCCTGGCGCAGCCAGAGCGTCACCACAGTGTAAGCAACTCAGCGAGAAACCCACCCGTTTGGTAGCTTGGAGATGAAGTCGTGTGCATTTGCGGCCCGTGCCGCTGCGTAAACCTGCTTCTTCGTGGCAGTCGGGCATCCGTACAGAATGTTGTTGTAGATGGACGTCTGGAACAGGCACGGCTCCTGGCTGACCAAGCCAATCTGCTGCCGCAGCCACCGCAGCGGCAGCTGCCGGATGTCGACGCCGTCAACAGTGACCTGCATGTCAGCAGTGCAGCACGATCGACATGCCGTCCGAAGCTGATTCCACTGCTATGCTTAACGACATTGACACAGGGTTCGCTGGTCTCTCCTACATGAGCAGCGCTTTCACCTGGCCCTTGGTAGCGTCGTAGTACCGCATCACCAGCGCCACCACGCTGGACTTGCCTGCAGCATGGCGCATATGGAGAGTGTTGTCCAGCTTCTGCCGGCTCAGCGTGATGCCAGCTCCTGCTTGAGCACAGTCAGTGCAAAAGTGGACACGGGCAGTGAAGTCATGTAAGCACAGCAGATCAGGTTTGTTTACCGCTGCCAGACTCGCCGACCAGCGCCACGGTCTGGCCCGCTGCAATGGACAGGTGCAAGCCGCTGAAGACCTGCACATCCGGCCGGGCTGGGTAGCGGAAGTGCACGCCACGCAGCTCAATAGCACCGCGCAGCTGCGGCAGCGGCTCGGCGCTGCCCGCATCAGCAATCTTGGGCTTGCGGTCAATGACCTGTGGGCATCAGGAGTGCACACGAACCTGGCAAGCGTGCATCTGCATGTTCATTCAAGGTCGCGGCTGAGGGTTTCTGAAGGGTGTCTAGACAGACGTGCATGTAAGCTGGCTCACAAGCACGCCTATCCAGCAGCTGCTCACCTTCCACACCCTTGCACCAGCCGCCTTCCCAGTGATGAAGTGCTGCAGGAATAAAAGCACATGTCAGCAGCTGTGCAGCTGGCTGGGAGAGTATGCAGAACCTTCGTTGGTGACCAGCGGGCTGAGACATTCCGACGATACCTGCAGCAAGGGCGCCGCTTGGCCAAGCCGCAGGCCACCCAGAAGCACAGAGTACAGCACAGTGACCACATCACCGCCTGCGCACAGTCGGCATTGCCGCTCAGCCAGCCAGCAACAGCACCGGTGGCAGGTTCAGCACACCAGGCTGTCGCCCTTCTGACCTGACATCTCGCCGGCAACGATGCGCGTGGCGCCATACTGCAGACATGAGAGAGTGGGCTCCTCAGACACGATTTATACATGAGGGTGCACAAACTGCAGGGGTCGTGCACACACAGCCCCAGCTGGAAAACATCAGATCAGCAGGACGTGTATACTTATTGCGTACCCAGAGCTGATTGCATAGGTCATGTACATGACACCTGCGTGCAGGGTGGCTCTGTCAACAGGTGGTGGAATACCGCACAGCAGAGCTGCCTTGGCCACCAGCCACCAGTTTGCCGCTGCCCAATCTGAGAAGTGGGCATCACGGCTGTCGATTCATTAGGAACACCTCACCATAGATTGTCCCGGTGGTGAGGCCAGACAGAAAGCCCTGCCGGATGGCAAAGTCTTGCGGCGCTGCTAGCGCTGCTCGGTACTTCTCCTTTGTCACCTCTTGGCCATTGAAGGCCATGATGGTACGGATGTTGCTGAGCGCCTGCACCCTCGAGCATGTCCTGATCAGCAGGGCGCATTTGACGGCAGTACGACCATTGTGAGACGAAGTCGACAGTCAGACTGCAGGCGCTGCTGTCACCAGCAGACCTGCTGCACGATGCTGTTCGCATGCCCATAGGCGTTCGAGCTCTTCGTGGACAGGCGCCCCATCAGTGTGCCAAAAGCCATGCCAGACGCCGCCATCAGCGGCAGGATAGATGTCATCACTAGCGTGAGCTTCCAGCCCTTCCAGAAAGCTGCGCAGTAGGCACTTGCATTGATTGAAAGGTGAACGAACCACCCTCATGGCACAGCAAGAAGAGCTGCCGAGCTTGCCATATGACACCATAACACAACAGCAGCAGCATCGAATTGCGCACATGCAAAAGCTGATCACCTATTGCAAAGCCGCCGACAAAGGTGGCCATGTTGTGTAAGAACTGACCGACCTGCACCGGAGGGATTCGGCGGTGAACCTACACATGGCTGAGGCGCACAGGCCAACATATCTACTATAGATCCGTCTTAGGCACTGCCTGCTATGCCACCGACCTTCTCGCCAGTGGCGTCCAGCACGGCGTTGGTGTCCTCATTCAGGCCCTGCAACAGCACGCCGGCCGTCGCCTCCGTATCATAGAAGGCCACCTGCGCGGAAGGGGCCCAGGGCTGGCCGCAGGCAGCCGACTATGGCAGGGTTGGAGGCGGATACAAAGCCAGGGGTTTTGTCGAGCATGGCAGCACATGCAAGCAAACCTCCTGCAGGAGGGCTGCGCGCAGGTACCGCTGCCGCAGGCGATTGGAGACGCGCGTGCCTGAATGACAGGCACAGCAGCTCCCCGATATTACAGCCCATTTTGCATCATGCTTGCTGTGGGTTCAGAGGCGCTGCTATGCTGCTATGCCTGCCGCCGGTGCTGGGCAAGCGGACGTGCGCACCTATTGTCATCCAGGCGGCAACCTCCAGGTAGGAGGCCACCATGCAGGCGAGGCCCAGCCACACCAGGTTGAGGCACACGTCGCTGACCGCCCGCGCGACGTCCGCGCCGGCGCTGCCGCTGCCGGGGTTGAACGAGTTGATCACATTCCCTGCGCGCAGCCGGCCGTCCAGTAGTCGGAGCGCGCTCGCGGCATGACATGAGCTGTGTCAGCCGACGTGCATGACAACACCAGATGGCACAGCGGCGCGTCGCTGCTCACCAAATAGCACGGAGAAGCCGGGTATGGTGGCCCCTGCACACCGCGCCAGGAGCGCTCAGCAGCAGCACCATGCACGGCTGGAAGCGATGGTCATGGCATGTGCACGCCGACATGTTGTACAACACGCAGGAGTGCATGAAGGACAGGCACGAATGGAAGCGCCGCAAAGCAGCGCGCCTGCGCCCGCCGCACCCACCACCCCCAGCACCACCAGCAGTCTGTCCGCCCCGCTCAGGCCGCTGCAGCACGGCAGCTGATGTCGCGTCACAGTCGAGCAGCGGGAGCTCAGTGATGCACTGCTGGTGTCATTCCTGCGTGCATGCCCACTCTTGCCACACCGCACAGCGCGCCTCGCGCATTTTTCAAGCAGTTGGTCTGCTCCGCTGCTCTGACAGTCCGCCGTGGCGCATGTACATGCTACACTCGCCTGTATAGTCTGACGTAGGGGATTGGAGTGACGGCCTCGGCCTTGGGGGCTTCGACATCTGGCTGCGGCGCCGCCCTCGGCTTCGCGACCGCCGCTTTCAGACGCCGCAGGGAGCAGCATCCTTGCGCCTCTGGCCCAGCTGCTGCAACTGCTGCCTTGTCAGCGTCAGTAATGGCTTGCACCGTGGCCTCCGCCACCATTAGTCACCCGCCCAGGCCGTCGCTGCTGCCGGCAGCCTCTAGTTTCACGGCAACGCAGCCGCTTCAAGCTGGCGGCGTCACTGCGAGCCGCAGCGTCGATCAGATCGAGACCCGCTGGCAACTGCATCATGTCATAGGACCCATCTTGCGTCTGAGATGCCAGACGCACGTGGGCCAGAAAGCCTCAAGTCACGACACGGCACGCTAGCACTGGACCTAGGCCAAGGTCTCCCACAAAACCGTGCATGCAATCGAACGGAAGGTGTTGAACCGCTGAAATAAACGGTGTGCAGGAAGCAGGATCATCCCCGCGCTGCACCGAGCTCGGCTTCACAGGGCTGACTCAGGAGCAGGGCGTGGTAACGACCATCCCAAGGCTAATAACACGTCACGTGTGGCACAGTAGAGTCTCAGCATTGCGGCATGGTACAGTTCGCTTGGTGACGGTGCAGTGCGCGATCGTGAAGAGTGTACCTAGCCAGCCCATACCTCCGACCATCCAAATAAATGGCCAGTCCACGCACGCTGCGGCTGCAACACCAAGATGGGACCACTGGCCGCGTCAGACTGTGGTGAGAAGCTCACTCACGACTGCATAAGGACGTTGCTCACGCCGCACACACGCCCAACAAGGCCAGCCCCTAGGTCTCTATCGCAAGGGCAGCACGGCCAAGTAACACAAACCTGCCACCGCAACACCATCGCAGTATACTCCGGACAATCATGCGGCTCACTGCTCGTGAACTTTGCACTGCGTTGCCAGCCTGGCCGAAACGGCGTCGTGATCCCCTGGCACAAGTCAGAGGGGACGCGCTTTCAGGAGGATTGTTGTATGTGGTGGCCAGAACCTACCAGCGTTATCATGTGCAGCGCGCAGATGCGGGCTTTACAGAGCTCACGGTAGTCGCCAGTGCGTCTGAGCTTCTACTGCTGGGTGCTTGATGCTCGGCACTGCAGAATGGGTCCAGGTGGTCATGTGGCAGGTCAGAGATCTGGGTTACACGCTGATCTGACGAGGCAGGGGGAAAGTCACGACATGCCACGCTTGCAGCCCTTACGGCATCGCCCATCAGTCACCTCTGCACCTCGAGGGAGCAAGCATAGGTCGAACAGAGGCTGTTTGTCTGTCTCATACGGTCACGGAAAGTGGAGCAGCCCGCACGCAGTGTGCGGGATGCTGACCAGGCTCTGCCGCGGTGTTGTTGGCCGCTGAAGCTGTGCCACCTGACCGTGTGCAGCCGATCCCAACCTAGCCAGCGGTGCTGCTGCCGCAGAAGGATTGCGCTGGCGCTGGCAGGGTGTCTGCTGCACGTTGCCCGTTCTTCCCGATGGCAGCCGTCCTCACACACCCAAGGCAGGCCAGCGGTGAACCATTGGAACTACATGCCCGAACGACATGAGGCCGTGTGCGCCGCGGGTTGTCCAGGGACACATCTGTCCGCGCTGGCTATGACTCCGTCGGCAGCCCTGCTGACATCCAGGCTGAGGTGCCTGCGCACGCCACAGCCAAACCTATTCAAGATGGGAACAACACACAAATGACTAGCGTAGCGGCGCAGGCGACTTTTGAACGCTGGCATACCTCCTTGCACATTGATGACGTCAGAGTAGCCGTGCACCTTCGCCAGCTTGACAGCCGCCTGCGCTGACCGCCTGCAGCACCCAAAGCCTGCAGTCAGCAGCGTCCCGAGCACACGCACGCCAGCAGCCGCAGCTGAGGACTGGCGTCACACCTGCCGGACTGGCAGATCAGCGCGATCTGCTCATGTGCGGGCGGCAGCTGCCCGCCCTTCACGGCTGCCGTGAGCTGATCCAATGGCACGTTGACGGCGCCAGCCGCATGTCCGTTGGCTGCAGCAAGCGCAGCAAGATCAGCGCACATATCGAGTGCAGACCCCACAGAATGTGCTCAACGATGACGATGTTGTGGCACAATATGATCGCAGAACAGCAGGTCAGTAGCTGCTCACCATACTCGTCTGGCGTACGCACGTCCAGCAGCGCAATGCCAGACTCATCTGCGCCACGCAGCTCCGACAGCTTCTGCACGGTGATCTCCTTGAACCCTGCAGTTTATCAGCACATCCTATCTTGGAGTCCAGGCCGCAGCATGAACTGGCATCCCTGACTCATCAGATTGCGCGTCATCACCTTGCTCCGCGCTGTATGCGCTGAGCACGTCCGCCGTCTGCGCCGTCAGCGGCATGTCATCAGGTGCGGTCGCCGACACGCCTGCGTAAGCAGCACGACTGTGAAGCCCAGCAGAAGAAAGCGCCACCATCACTCGGACATGCAGCGCAAACTCTCCCCGCAGCCGCTCACCAGATGCAGCCGCCTCGGCAGCCTGGGCGGCCATGCGCTCCTTGAACAGGTTCAGGGTCTGGTTGCTGGCGTCCTCCTCTTCTGCCTCGTCCCACTCGAACACAAAGTCCTCGCCCTTGCTGCGCGCCTGTGGCGGCAGACATCGCAGCATGCAGCGCTGACCAGCGGCACATTGGGCTGCACACCGCCCAGTGCAGCACCAGCGCTGCCTATGATTGCAGCGTCGCTTCCGGAGGCGAGCACTCTGCCCACCTCCTGCAGCGCGGTGCGGTAGTCGATGAAGTTCTCCTGGGATACCTGCGGCGCCGCGCCGGCGTCGGCGCTTTCACCGTCATGGGGTCCAGCATGCACTGGGTGCAGGCGGTGCAAACGGCTGTGCGCTGCTCGAGCTGGCTGTCGTCTCTGCACGAAGCATGCGCGCCTGGCCGTGGGGGGCCGAGCCGCTGCTGGGCAGCAGCGCGCGGCTGCTGAGCTGCCCAGCATGCCGCTGCAGGCGAGACCCTGCCGAGCAAAGCCTGTATGGTGATGCTGCTGCTCAGCAGGCAAAAGCAGCAACAACGTCGCTGGCTCTGCAGAAAGTTGAAGTGCAACGCAGAGATTGAGGTGCAGCAGCAGCAGATGCGATAGCAGCGTTGCTTGAGACAGCTGCGGGCTTCAAGCGCACAACGTCTCAAGCTGATCAGCGTCTGTCACTCCGCAGCGGTGAAACCTAAAGTCAGCAAATGTTTCGATGGATCGTGCACATGGTTTGCTGAGTTAGATGAGATGGTGTGTGCAGCAGCCATGTCGACTTTGCAAGGTGCAGTCCGACGACATCAGATTTGCAGATACCAACAGCGTTGTCCGAGCTGTGCAGCCATCACGGCTGTCAGATCCAGAACAGGACAAACCATTTATCAAATGTGGTGCCGCTGGTGTAGCTACATTGCGCCATCCATCAGTCAAGGTACACTACGGCCGAGGGGTCGTCCCGTTCGACTATGTCCATCAGGACCTCTGCGATATCCTGCGCCACCGGACGCTCGGATGCGTGTGACAGCAGCCGCTGGAAGGCGGTGTCGGCGATGCGCTGCATCCGGTCGGGGTCGCCCAGCAGGCCCTTGACCACCGACTCCAGATCCGAGTAGTCTGGCTTGACCTTCATGACGCATCAGCATGATGAACATGTACCACTGCCTGACGCATACAGGTTTGACGTTCTCCTGCTGCGGGTTTGCATGTGGTGGGCGCTCGTAATCTCACATCTGGCTGACATTGGACGCACTAGACAGCAGCATCAGCAGCAATGGTTGCGGCTGCTGTGAGCGAGCTGAAAGGACCCAGGGGCCGCACCTCGACGCAGGTCACGCCGACCTCGTAGATGTCGGGGTAGGACGTCAGGCTGGACGCCATGGGCTTCAGCAGCAGCGCGCGGCTGATGATCGCCTCGTAGTCCTTCCCGCTGGACTCCCCCTTCCTGCATTGCAAGAGGAGCGGCAAATGTCAGGCAAACACCCTGCACGGCACATGAAGGACGCGCAGCTGCAGACTAACCCTCAGACGTGACACATGGCTGCGGGCCAGAACCGCTGCATCGGCAGTGGGGCTGAGCAGTGCTTTCAGCGGTGATGTGTGTTCTGGCGGCTGGAGCGGCGGCTGGAGCGGCAGCTGCGTCGGCACCGCACCCGAGGGGGCTGACGAAGATCTTCGTGTCGCGCAGGCCCTGCGCAAACGCCTCGTACTCCAGCGGCTCTGAGAGCGCCGTCCTGATCTCCGGAGCGTCCTTCTGCAGCTTCCGCACGCTGTCTGCAGAGCATAAAACGGCACCCCTGACAGCTGCGCTCAGGGCTACTCCAGCTGAGGGAAAAGTCTGGGGCACAAGGAGCTCGTCACATCGCCTCCAGAGCCAGCACAGACCGGTGAGCCATCAGGCGCATGCACTCCCAGCTCACCAAAGAGCTGCTGCCGGTGGAGCTTGAAGAGCTCATCCGCCCCCTCGTCCCCCTTCTGCCCTGGCTTTTCGGGCTCCAGGCGCCTGTGCAACAGACGTGCAGGAGCAGCGCTGCTATCAGTGCTGCGAGTGACCTAAGGTGGAAGCCACTATGCACGAAATGCCCTGCTCTCTGAGAAGGGATGCCAGCCTGCATAGACCTGACATGTGGTGAACTTGAGCGGTGCATGATGCCTGGACGAAACTGCAAACATGGCCAGCGCACCCAATGAACGTCAGGTCGACGCCCCGCTCGTGCAGGGGGCGCAGGGTGGGCGGGAAGTCGCCCACGCCCCCCTGCAGCACCTTCATCATCCACTCCGTGAACTCCGGCCGCCCCTGGCACGTGATCGGGAACCGCCACCTGCAGACACAGCCCCCAGCATTCGGCCCATCCTTACTCGTCCGCACCAAGCCAGGCGCATGCTGTGCAAGTATATCTACAGTCTGGTGCAGCTATTCATGGCCGCATGCTGAGCCGGACCCCGCCAGAGCCCACCTCCAGACCATGGGTATGATGGTGTGGACCTTGGCCAGCATGGCGGCCGAGAAGGGCACGTCCTGCGACCGCGGCTCGGCGCTGTGCTCGTCCGCCGCCTTGCCCCGCTTGTGCATGTGGTCCAGCAGGTCGAAGTGCACCACGTCATGCACCCTGTAGCAGCACAGCGCATGACTGCCGGGTGGTGTGGATGCCAGGGCAGCATGCGGCGGGGCGGGATGTGTGGATCAGGTGCAGAAAGCGGGTCTGGCTGAAGCCGCGGGCACCTGGGCGCATTGTTGCGGCTGAGCGGCACCAGCGACGTGTGCTGCAGGTAGCCCAGCAGGCGGTCCTCCTTCAGGAGGCTGGAAGCGCAGCTGCGGGCAGCAGAGCCCGCTCAAACCACAGTCAGGGGTTTCCATTTGATTGCGATGCCTGGACCATGGAAAAGCGGTACCAAGCGCACAGATTCAGGCCAGCTGAGTCTGCTGTCAGCTGGGTGCAGGCCGTCCGTTGGATGTGCACTCACGTGCCGGAGTCGCAGCTGCGCATGCTGGCAGCCTCGTTGTGCTGCAGGGCGATGACCTTTTTGCCGGCAACCTTGTCGCCCAAGTATGTCATCGCCAGCTCATCTGCAGCGCGCACTCTCAGCGTCAGCAGAGGACGCAGCAGTGTTCGTCACAATTCAGTGACCTCACAGCAGGTATCTGATTCTGCAGGAGGGTCAGGCACTCAGGGCGTGCTCACCCATGATGAGCACATCGGCGTTGTCCACCCTGGACTGCCAGTCGCTCTTGGCCTCCTCTGAGCTGCCGTCCCAAACCGGGCCAACCTGCCAAGGAAAGACCAGGCACATCGATTGCTGCTAGCGCATCAGCAGGATGCAGCATAAAGCAGAAAATGCAGGAAGCGAACCTGCTGAGATATCAAAGCAGGAGGCAACGCACCGAGTACTTGCGGGGGCCGTACTGCGCAATGTAGGGAGCAATGCGAGTGAACGCTGGCATGTAGCTGTTGCTGGTCTGCCCCTGAGTCGCCTCTGCAGCCAGGGTCAGGTCACTTGACACATGATCAAGTTCTTCAGCGAGCTTGCAACAGATCCTGCAGCATGCTGGCTCGGCAGCCTCTGCGGGGTGACAGAAGCAACCCCAGCTGCACAAAGCAAGCGGGTGTCGTGCAGGCCAGGCACGATGCGGGGTGTGCAAGGACACAAGCGCAGGCCGGTTCGCACAGCCGCGCACCCAGGCACTCGGGCTGCTTGGCGCCGTCCAGCCCGCCGTACATGCACGCGTTGGCCAGCGGGTCGTCCAGCAGCTGGCACCTGTGCGCCGGCAGCACCAGGAACTTGGCGTCGGTTTTGCGCTTGCGCTTTGGGCGCGCCTTTTGCTCCACCTGCACGGGGCGCAGGATGCAGACTCACCGCTCCTGCTGTGCATCATTTTTGCACATGACGCAACACAGGGCAGCAGCACACATGGTCCCCCGCAACGAACCAACGTTTTTGATGATAAAGGTAGTACTACTGTGCCTGCAGCAGCCCCACCTTGACGGACATCATGGCCATGGTGGTGCGCGTCTCGTCATCCACCTCGTTCCTCGGCTGCTGCTGCGCCGCCGGCTCGCCAGCACCGCCGCTGCTGCTGGTGCTGTCCGCTGGGGACTTGCCGCTGCCGCCGGCGCCACTGTCATCTGCCTTGCTGCCGCCAGAGCTGGCGCTGCCGTCGCTGCTCACAGCCTTCGCATCCTTGCCAGGACTGCCCTTGACGCTTTTGTTGCTGCTGCTGCTGCTGCTGCTGCTGCCGCTGCTGCCTTTGGCTGGTGTCTGGCCCCCACTGCCGCTGCCTGAGCTCTTCGAGCTGGGCTGCTTGCCGCTGCCTGAAGCCTTGGCCTGCGGCTGGGCAGCGGCCTTTGGCGCTGGCTTCTGCGCCTGCGCCTTTTGCGGCCTGGAGTGCACTGCATTGTGCTTCGGCGCACTGCCGCCAGGCTTGGCCGAGGCCGCCTTGCTGCCCGCGCCTGGGGCGCCGCCCTTCCTGCGGGGCTGCTGCGCCTGCCCCTTGGGCTTCGCTGGGGCTGGCGCCGAGCCGCCTTTTGCGCCGCCGGGCTTCTTGGCTGCGCGCTGCTGGCCCTTGCTGCCGGCGCCGGGCGTCGCTCCGGGCGCCGCCCTCGGCTGCTGCTTGCCGCCGTCCCTGCCCGCCGCCGTCGCCGCTTTGCGCTTCGACCCCTCGGTCCTCTTCACCTTGGCCTGCGCCTCCGCAAGGCGAGCCTGCAAGCGGTGATGGATATCCCTAAACCCTAAAAAAGTTGGAACAGCACACTGTAAGCTCACATGCACACAGACTGCCAGCACCGCCCGTGACAGGTGTGCCCCCAAGCAGCCAGGTGCACCTGCGCCTTGGCGGCAGTCTCCGCCCTGATGCGGGCGGCGTCGGCCTCGGGGTCGAAGGCGGGGTCGGTGTCCGGCGGCTCGTTGGCGGTCCTGTTGAACACCTTGACTGCACGGTCAAAGCGCAGGGCGCGCGCCGACGAGGTGCCCAGGCCCCAGCGCGAGGTGCTCGACCGCACCTGCAGTGCACACACAGCTCTGTATTTCCCACCCCGGAATCCCCGCCCCGGAGATCTGCTTGCTGCTGCAGCGCTATGCACCTCAGCACCTTGTGCACAAGCAGCAACTGGACACAAAGTTGCAGGGGCCTGCCGATAGCTGTCAGGGCGACCGGGCATGTCAGCAGTGGCATCCGCCCAGGACCGCCTGATCAGCGATGGCCACGGCCTCACCGCCAGCACGAGGATGATTGAAAGCGGGATGACCAGCCACCAGCACACCGCCCGTGCGTCGCAGAAGCTCAGCAGCCCGGTGGGCCGCTTGTTGTCATCCTTCTTCTTGTCCTGCCGTGGCTGCAGCATGCCGACGCCGCTGGCGGCACAGCGCGGCCTGAGTCAGCTGCACCACCCACGCCACAGCATTGATGCTGCTGCTGCCTGCTGCCTAGGCGTGCTGGCAGTGCTGCCACGCTGGTGATGCAGATGAGATGCGCACGTCCGCGGCTGGCGCTGTGTGTGAATGGGCGGCGCCAACGCACTGGAAAGAATCGCGTTCATTGCTGTCAGACACCATGAACATTTTGCGAAGACGCGTCGCTTCTGCACAGCTATGGTTTGCACGGACTGCTGCAGATAGAGGGCTGGTGCTTGCAGTGCACTGGCAGAAACCTACCAACTGACGGCTTGACCTGAGTATACCTGCTGCCAGTGTCACATGTGTTGCCAGCGTGTCTCAAGTCCTTGACCCCGGCCAGTGCACCTCCTCAACGCTGCAGTGTGTTCAAGCATGAACGTGTGATCTGATGGGTTGGCAACCAACCTTGCTCAAGAGCATCAGCATGCAGCCAGCATACAAAGCATTGAGAGGTATCGTGTCTCAATACGCAATCCTGGTAATAAGCACATCAGATTCAAGACATTCCCACATTCCGCTGCCCAAGTGTACGACTCTACTACAATGTAAGATGCAAGTTAAGCAGGGCTTTGCATGTATTCTCTGCCCAGCCATGCGGTTCTAGCCCACATGCTGTTCACCGAGTACCCACGTACTTTGACTTGTCCAGCAGGACCTGCGTGTCGCTTCGTTGCTTCAGGAGTGGGTGTGCATGTTCAACCCAAAGTCACCACTGAGCGCCGCAGCAATCTTCCTGGCAGGCATCGCAGCGATAGCATACACGACGCTGGACATACAGCGGACTCTGAGATCGAACGAGCAGCCCACAACACCTGAGCAGCTGGCAGCGCTGCGCGAAATGATCGACCATCATGACCGCAAGGCCACAGGTTTGCTTCCAACACCGCATCCCAGCATCGCCTGGATCCGATTGCATGTCGGCGCTGGCACGAACCGGACTGCATGTTTTAACAACTCTGAAGCGAGTGCCTGCTGATGGCGCAGACCAAGTGCTGCGCCACCTCAGCGGCGAGCAGAAGGAGTGAAGGACACGCTCCAGGGCTGCAGCAGCTGGGCTCCTGATTGCCACATCCACATGGCGCCTGCAGCCAGGCTACCTGCACACATCGCGCCAGCCCTTGCACGCCGCTGCGGACGCCACCAGCAGGTGCGGCTGAGCATTACAGCTGCATGCAGGGTGGCAAAATCTATCTGCTGCAGAGGTGCTGTCCTGTGAGTAGCCTTCAGCGTACGTACTGCTACAACATGCAGAGCCACCGGTTCAGGCGGCGCTGCGGCTGCCGCGCATCGGCCAATGGCACGCCACGGGAGCCGGATCCCCATGCCCTGCTGGGCGTGCCCCGCAGCGCCAGCCGTGCCGACATCCGGGCGGCGTACTACGCGCGGCTGCAGGAGGTGCAGCGCCTGCATGTGTGATCTGCTGGTGCTCCGGACTGCGCTGCATCCACGCTGGCGCCCTGCACTCTCGTGGTTGCTGCATTGGACCAATGCTCCATGTACATCTTCGCCATGTGAAATGCAGGTCCATCCTGATGTGTCGGGCGCCGACACCACGCTGGAGGCGGTGCAGCTGAACCTGGCCTACGCGCGCATCATCGGGGTGCACACCCTGGCACAGTTCCTGATGCTGCATTCTCGCTGCTCCACTGCTACAATGCGCAGATTGCCTTTTCGATGGGCAAACCCTGGTGAAGCCTCGGTGGTCCCTTCATGTGTTGCTGCTGGCACAACTGCAGGATGTGCGGGCGCGCTCGCGCGATGCAGACGAGGACGACGGCCAGCCCAGCGTATTTGACGCGCCGCACGGCGAGCCGGACCGCATATTCGTCAACCCCTTTGCCTGTGGCGTCAGCCCGCTGCAGTGGCGCGAGCTGCAGGTGGGGCTGCTGACATTGATGCGCATGCAGGACTTGTCAGCTGATGCTGCAGCTGTTAGTGCCGCTGCTATCGGTCAGCAGTGGGGCTGATGACTTGACTCAGTTCACTGGCGGAATTTGTGAAGCTTTGTTGCAGGAACACCCCACCAGCTGGATGCATGCATGTTCTGCAAGTCATACACGCTGGCTGCATTGCTGCAGATGTATCACAGCCTAGGTGGTGAGCCGTCTGCCCCACCCTGCAGGACCTGGTGGCGGACGCTGCCGACCCGCAGGCGGCGCTGGAGGCGGCGGGGCTGCACTTTGCGTACGACTCCGCCGTGAGCTGGGTCACCCCAGCGCAGCTGGCGGTGCTCACAGAAGAGCTGGAGGCCATGAGCATGGACGCCACCAGCATGGACATCACCTCCTACTACGTCACCGACTGCCTGCTACGCGCGCAGGCCGCCAACAACCGCGTGACGTACGTCCGCCGGAACGGCCAGATCTAGAGCAGACCACGAAATGCCGGGAAGTCTGGCTGGGTGTTGACGCACATGTGCAGACTGTCAGATTGGCATGGGAGCTGGTGCAGTAAGTTGGAATTCATTTCCAGTTGCTTGTCCTGCTACTGAAGTTGGATTGGCATAGCTTTGGCAGAGCACCCCTTCTGAGCTGCAGTGAAGTTTAGGAAAAGCACGTCTGAACAAGAGCGGCACGCACAGCCATACAGCGCACACTGTCACTAGGTTTGATAGCCCCCAAGTCAGCTCAAGGTTCATGGCTGCCAGCTGATGCAAAATAAACACACAAGCTGCATCTGCTGGTCAGTTCAATGAGTGCATGCCGCCGAACTTCCGCGGAGGGTCAGCTTCGCACTAGCGGTCGAGGATCAACCAGCCATGATGCTCGGTGTGCAGACCACAAATGCAAATTGTGCACCTGTGTCGCTTGTCTCAAGGTGCACGTTTCTCCGCTCAAACGACTTTGTACAGCCAGCTGAGGCCACCTGGAATCGCGCAACGGAGTGGGCTGCACGCCAGAGAAGCGGATCACATCACATACAGTGCTCAACTTAACGCGAGGGCTTTCAGCAACAGCACGATGGCAGCGGAGATCCTGCAGAAGAAGCACAGGTTCATCCTGGTCAGCGATCTCGATTGGACCATGGTGCGCGGGGCAGTGGCACATGCGCAACACATTTGCGCAGCATGCTTCTTTTTCTGCAAGCTGCAAAGTGCTGTGCTTCCCGGGGCCGCTTCGGCATATCTTGCAGATCGTGTGCATCCACGATGCAGGTGGATCATGACGACAAGGAGCACGCGGCGCTGAACAAGTTTGGGCAGCTGTGGAAGGACAAGTTCGCGTCGGACAGCCTGCTGGTGTTCTCCACCGGCAGGTCACATGCGCTGTACGAGGAGCTGCGGGTGGGCTTCACTGCTGTCTCGCTGCTGACCTCCAGCACATGGCCGCTGAGTAGCAGCAGGTGCACAAGTGCCACAGGAGCAGGCGGGCCGCCGATGCCTCAGCGTGCGCTGCGCCCCGCAGAAAGAGGCGCCGATGCTGGTGCCGGACGTGCTGGTGTGCTCGGTGGGCACCGAGATATTCTTCGAGTCGGCGGGGGAGGCCGACGCGGAGTGGGGCCGCGAGCTGGACGCTGGCTGGGACCGGCAGGGCGCCCAGGACGCGGCGGCGGGCATCCCGGAGCTCAAGCAACAGGTGGGGGCTTGCTGCAACTCTGCTGCTGACACGCAATTGAGGAGCAGAAGTTGCAGGGCCATAAGCCTAGTTCATGGTGTGGCCAGCAATCTCTGTCTTAACGCAGGGCCTGTCGTCTTGGTCCACACCGTGCATGCCATGCTTGCCTGCTGCTCACAGGCAGGATCTCCGCTGGACATGTAGACCAGCAACCAGCAGCTGCAGTGCCACGACTGAACTGGTGCTGTGGGCGGCTCCGCTACTGGGGCGGCGCCTGTCCTGTTACGCCGCGCTCATGATGCGTGCCTGCTGCCCGCAGGCAGCCTCGGAGCAGCGGCCGCACAAGCTCAGCTACCACCTGGATGCGAGGGGGGAGGCGGCGGAGCAGGTGCCACATCGCCTCCTCACTGCTGTCGCAGCATGCCACGTCCGCCCCTCACCCACGCTGCGCTCGGTCACATGCGGCACAGGTGACAGTTGGGTTGGAACCTGCCACAGGTGGTCACGCGGCTGAAGGAGGGCCTGGCAGGCAAGGGCATCCAGGCGAAGGTGATCTACAGCGGGGGCGTGGACGTGGACATCCTCGCCGCGGGCGCCTCCAAGGGCGACGGCCTCAAGTTCCTGCTGAAACAGGTGCAGCTGCTAGGCCACCGAATGCTGCAGTCCAATATTTGGCGCGCCGTAGAACTGCCAGCATGCAATGACCGCTGAGCAGTCGAGGCATGGCGTTGCTTCCTGTTCCATGTGCCAGCATGGCCGCAGTTGGAAGCACACCATGTGGAGCCCTGAGCAGTGGGTCGGTGCCGGGTGCAGATCGAGAAGGGCGCGGGGCTGCCGGAGGACGGGGTGATGGTGTGCGGCGACAGCGGCAACGACATCGAGCTGTTCGCGGTGCCGGGCGTGCGCGGGTGCATGGTGGTCAACGCGCACCCCGAGCTGCGCAAGTACTGCGACGCGCACGCCTCGCCAAACATCTTCCAGGTGCTGTGCCAGGCCGGTTTGAGCAGCTGGTTTTGCATGCAAATCTGTACAAGCTTGGCCTCTACCTGCACTTGATTCGCTTCATTAGCGTGGTGTTGTTGTATTTCACTGGACTGGCCCTTAGCAGTTCTTGAAGAGTGACCATGACCGTCATGCGATGTGCATTGCAGGCGACGCAGCGGTGTGCCGGTGGGATAGTCGAGGCGCTTCAACACTTCAAGCTTGCATAGTTTGTCTGAGACCGCACTGTGTGCTGTCACTACGAAACAAGTGGCAAGCAAGCAGTTGGCACGACTGCAGCTGGCAAGCAAAGCAAGTGGCAAACCCGCAACCCTGATCAATGCTACTGCTTTGTATTATGGCAGTCACCTCATCCTTGATCCACACCCCGAAACCTGGCTAATAAACAATATGTTAGGCATCACCATGCATGGGAGCCATCTGCCTGTGCTGTATCACCATGCACTACTGCATCTGTGGGGCAGAAGCCGGGCCCGAGCGGCGACGCCACGCCTCCCCTGGCCAACATGCGGCAGCGGTGCTCCCGCAGCCGCACCCGCGCCCTGTGCATCTCCCTGCGCAGTCACACGCCAGACATCAGTGTTCAGATCTGCTGGAATTCTGCAACCCCCAGCTGGAAAGGCTGCGCTGCACATGTGCAATTGCACAAACTGCATTGCGCTCCTTTGGGCCAGGGCAATTATGCAGTCATCGACCCCCTATCTTGCCACCTGATTTAGCTGCTGCACAGTGTAACAGGAGAGGCCACCATTCTGGTCTGTTCTGCATGGAAAAACACAGAACGGCGCACTGCGCTGGCTGGCCGTCAGCGGGCGGCGACCAGAGGCGCTCCGCCACGGCTGCTGCGTCCGGCCACGTCTTGGCAAGTGCGTTGCTGGCGTCTGCAAACTCGCCCCACATGGCCGCCTCCCCGCCCACCACCAGCGCCTTTTGCGCATCTGTTCCCTGTGGGTGCAGAGGACACCATGAGTGCAGGGCTGCATGCAGCGCAGGGTTACACATGCCATGGAACCATGCACTTGCCACCTGGGAGTGGTCATGCAACAGGTTCCTGCGCATCGAAGCGGAGCACATGGCCTGCCAAGGCTTTCACCTCGAAGGCTAGCGGCTCGACTGCGTGGTACCGCTGCCAGTTCTCCTGACCATACTGCCCGGTGTTTAGGTACCAGGGCGAGGATAGGAGGGTGCGCAGCCCCTGCAGGATACGCAGGTGCATGGTCAGCACCATTTCCCCAAAAAACGCAGCCCTTGATTTGGATTTCGGTCATCGTGCATCTGCACAGAGGATGCTCGATAGATGAGCAGCGTCACTCTGTAACAAGCCACACATTGGCCTCCCAGGTGGCTGCGCACCTGCTTGGTGACACGCTCCAGCTCTGGCGCAAAGCCCTGCGGCTGGTCCTGCCAAGGGGGCTGACCGCTGCTCAACCTGCGAGGAGTGTGCATATGTCCGTGAGCTGACTGCAGCAGCCTGAGCAGCATAGGAGCGGAGAATGTCAGCAGTCGCACGCCTGCTGCACCACTTGCAGCGCATCACAATCATGGACAGGGCTGCCTGTTTCAGTGGCAGCCTGCTCGCGCCCACCTGCAGCCGGATGGCAGGCTGCACCGCAGCTGCTGCGCGTCGGCCCCTGCGCCGCTTCCGCCGCCGCCGCCGCCGCCGCCGCCGGCGGCGCTGCTGGTGGGCCACCACGACTTCCACACCTGCACCAGCGTGTCGTTGGCGACCTGCAGCCCGTTGTCCAGCACCTCCTGCCACACGACCGGCGACCGATCTGCGCAGCCAGCGCAGCGGTGTTATACACACGGGCCTATGTCGGCGGCCATGCAGCTTGAGGAGATGGTTTGCAAGGGACTTTCCAGGAAAGCAGCCCTCTCACTTGAGGCACAAGCAAGAGGGCTGCCTCGATGCTAGATCAGGTGTGTATTGCAACCGCTGCCGCTGACCTGCGCTGCTGACGAGGCCCAGGGTGCGGCGCACGAAGTACTGCTCGAGCGCACGCCCGTCGCTGATGTTGTGCGCCTTCATCCACCGCCGCACATCCGGGTTGTTCTGCACAAATATAACACCTGTGAATGCTTCACACAGCACGTGGATCTGATCCGCCACCTACTGACCACACTTGGGCGCATAATGCTGCATTGCACAACAGATGGAGATGGTACCGTGACGTCGTTTGAATTAAGTTCTGGCTGACACTCATAGCCAGGCGTCAGAGGACTCAACACTGCGCACCTCCCAGCAGCCGAGCGGCACCTCGTCTCCACCGATGTGAAGGTATGTGTCAGGGAAGTGCGCCGACAGCTCTCTCAGCAGCTTCCACACCTGTGGCGTCTTTGTCGTACTCATCATTTTTTGATGTCTGCTTGCACAAGGCTGCCAGCTTGCACATGTCCGAGAGTGCACAAGACACGTGCATGCACCAGTGTCAATGCGAGCTGCGCACCACGGTGTAGGTGTGCTTGCGGGTGGGGTCCAGCGGCCCCGCGGCGCCCGTGGGGCCGCGCTCATCGTAGCAGCGCGTCAGCAGCGAGGGGTCGCCGCCGCCCCACGACAGCGTGTGGCCTGCACAGGAAGTTGGGCGTTAGGGTAGGCCTGCTGTCCGGTCAGCACTACTTGAACATGTTGCCAAGATCATCTTGTGCCAGTGGAGCATACAGAGGCGGCTTTCTCCCTCGGCATTGCACCGTGCGCTCAGGCGGACCTGGGGTGTCGAGCTCGGGTATGACGCGGATGCCGCGCGCGCGAGCGTAGGACACCACCTGCGCCATGTCTTCGGGGGTGTAGACCGCGGCGGGGCTGAAGGCGCCCTCCCGCGCCAGCTGCGGCAGCGCCGTGCTCTGGTACGGGAACGACTGCAGGCACAGAGCAGACCAAGGGTGGGGGCTTGAACGTGCGGTGCTGGCTTTGCACTCTACATTCAGTGCTACGTGTGTGGGTGGCTGCATGTTGACATGGTTGCACTGCCTCAAGGTGATGAGCTTCTCAGATGTGACTGCGAAGTTCACACTGTCTGGTGACCACCGCTGTTGCACTTTCTGAGAGTATGGCACTGGCACGCAATGACTTGGTGGCAGGACCTCGCTGCGTGTGCACCTGATCGTCGACCAGGTGCCAGTGCAGGACGTTCAGCTTCGACCACTCCATCGCATCCAGATGCGCCTGTGGGATGACACCAGTGAAACCAGCTTTGAGATCTTCTTATACAACGGTTAGGCAATCAGCACAAGGGAGTGCACCTGTGACCCAGGTAAAAACTACTTGGACCTGCCCAGAGATCAGCAGCTGCAGCGCCAGGACGCACCTTGATGATGGGAAGCGGCAGGAAGTGGCGCCCGCTGTCAATTAGCAGGCCCCTATGCTGGAATCGCGGCGAGTCCTTGATCGTCGTGGCGTTGATGAGCCACAGCGTGCGCTCGGCGTGATGCTTGTTGTGGCGCGTCCTCCTGTGCTTCCTGTGCTTCCGGTGGTGCCTGCCGTGGTGGTGCCTCCGCAGCACCGCATCGGACGCAGCCCCCAGCAGGCTCAGCAGGCCGAATGCTGGCTGCACCTGCGTTTGCACCCACAGCCACAATTTTTCGGTGGCAAACTGATGAGCCGGCTTGTGAAACTGCTGTAATCTTGCAAACGTTTACGATCATGTGCAACGCTGGAGTGCTTTTTGTGTCTCTGACCTACCGGCGCGGCTAACCCGGCCGCAGTCAGCGCCGTGAGCGCAGCGCTGGCCCTCAACACGCCAGGCGGCAGGTCGATGCGGTCGACCAGCTGGGAAAAGGTCTCCAGGCCCCGCAGCGCGCCGAAAACCGTGTTCGCCTCCAGCTTGGCCTCTGGCGCCTCCACCTGGAGTCGAGAAGTGCTTGCAGTGACCCTTTGTCTGGCCAGTCACTGCAACTAGATCACGCAAGAGTTCTCAGATGTGAGAGAAGCGATAGGACCGCATGAAAGTAGGCTGCTTCGTGCGTGCGCTCAACACCGTTTCGGGTTTCTTCTCACAGTGCAATCCAACTCACGCGCAGGCTGTAGGACTCGTCCGTCCCGAGGTTCAGGGACTGGTCCGAGTACTTGACGTACACGCTGAGGTTGTGCACGCGCCCCGCCAGCATGTCCAGCCGCTCCAGCAGCGCCTTGGTGTCGGGCGAGTACGGCGGCGTGGCGTCGAGGCTGTCGGCGTACCTGCATGTAAGACGTGATCTGCTCACCTTCTGCAAATGCATGTGAGATGTGCCACATGACATGCAGACACCATGACCGACGGTACTCTGGCAGGGGTTTGCATAAGCGTTCTCACCTGTGCAGTGCAGCCTCCAGCAGGTCGCTGCCCCGCCCTGTGATCTTGAAGGCAAAGTGCTGTGGGTGCATGTAGAGAACCCGCTGGCTGTGCACCTGCACTGCATATCTTCACATGATTACCGAAGCCAACATGCTCCTTATGTCCGCATGATTGTGCATATGTGATCGCTCATTGCTTGTCATGCATGCGAGGGTGTTGATCAACTGCACCTGATGCTGCGGTTGGGGCCAGACGCTGGCTGCGGCGCCCAGGCGCAGGCATGCGGCCAGCACCACCCATACCACGACCTTCTTTGTGCCCATCTGGACCACAGTGAGTCACAGATGGGCGGTATGCATGATGCTACGTTGTCACCGGGCAGATGCGTCGAGGGTTGGATTCCGGTTCAATCTCTGCTCGACACCCCGTGGCTATGCGCGCAACCTTTTCCGGTCTGACTCTGCGAACGCCGCACTTGGCAGAGAAGCTACACGATCTGTGCAATGCGCAGCGTGCAATGGGCGAAGTCATAACCGGTGCACCTGTGCATGCAGCGCGCACGTGCGATCGGAGAGACGACAGACATTTAAGGTCGCAGTCCTTTGTGCGTGTTGCCTTGACTTGAACTGCGCTTTGAATCGCGCAGCGCCTGCATTGCCAATCGCAGCCTCCGCTACCGACGCTAACACCACAGTCGCTTTCTTGCGTATACTATAGGGCCTAGGATTGCCACTGAACGACGCAACATGCGGTGCTAGACTCGAAGCGGACACCAATATCGAGCCCGATCCGAAGTCTATCGGGCATGGCCACGCCTGGTACGCTGCGCATGCGCGGCAGTCAACACACATGCTACATTAGAAGGCCAGCGCTTCCAGCATGCAGAAGGTCAGCATGCAGCAGGCCGCAAGGCAGGCGGGTGATTGCCGTGTCGGCCAGCCTTGCTCTGGGTGAGTCGCTGAACGATCAGGGCACCGCTCTGTCCTCGGTCCACGCCTTGTGATGCATGTGTGCGACCTATCATGCATCGCCGCATGTGCAACGTCTCGCACAATGGTGGCTGGCTGCATCTGTATCTCTGGGATGCGAACATGTTTGCCGAGCATGTTTGCTTGACCGCTTTGTCGCCCCATGCCTTGGACTCCGCATGCCAATACATGCAGGCGGTGACGCCCGCATCAAGGTGGTGGGCGTCGGCGGAGGCGGTGGCAACGCCGTCAACCGCATGATCAGCAGCGGCCTGCAGGTAGGGCAGCATTCAAATCCGTTCAGTGCTTGGACCTTAGGTGTGCGTCAGGAGGTTCAAGCTCTCAGCCACACCAACGCATTCGAGCACTCGCGATACGCATCAGTATCGTCCTCACGCAGCTTGGCATGTTGGTCTCACCAGCTGGCCGGCCCAGCACCATACGGAAACAGTTAGATCCAATAGGCTGGTGACGCTGCTGTGCTGCACTGCAGGGCGTGGAGTTCTGGGCGGTCAACACGGACGCGCAGGCGCTGGAGAACTCGCTGTCCAGCAACAAGCTGCAGCTGGGCAGCGAGCTCACCCGCGGCCTGGGTGCGCTCTCAGCCCACTTGTGCTGCCGCCAAACACATGACAAAGTACCTCTCTATGCTTTCTATCACGTCTGTGCATGCGTGCAATGGGTGTGGCAGTAAGCGCAGCTGATTATACAGCAGTGTCAGGATGCCAGATGCCTGGGGCGGTTGACATTCTGACGCCTGCACCTGACTGTCTTGACATGCAGGCACGGGCGGCAACCCGGACCTGGGCGAGCAGGCGGCGCAGGAGTCTTACGCAGACCTCGCACAAGTGGTCACCGGCGCCGACATGGTGCGCAACCAAGCCTCCCTGACAGTCTGTGTCTCGCAGCATACAGCCCCCTTCAGCTGTTGATCAGGTCCACAGCGTCTTGTTTGCTGCTGCTCAGCCGCCACCAGGTTGTTCCGAGAAGGAAGGAGTAAACAGCAAAGCAAAGCTGACGTGCTGCATCTCCTGCAGATGGCATTCAGATGTATGCAATGAAGCGCTGCAGCAGGCTTCAGCAATGTGCGCACAACAGTCAACGGGGCAAATTTGCTTAGCATGTCCTGATTCCATGTCACCACCCGTTCCTCACTCGCGGACTGCTTGCTTGTACCTCGCAGGCCTTCATCACGGCGGGCATGGGCGGCGGCACGGGCACGGGGGCGGCGCCCGTGGTGGCGCGCCTGTCACGGGAGGCGGGCGTGCTGACGGTGGGCGTGGTGACGTACCCGTTCACCTTCGAGGGCCGGCGCCGCGGCAACCAGGCGTCCGACGGCGTCGACACGCTGCGCAAGAACGTGGACACGCTCATCGTCATCCCCAACGACAGGTGCGCACAGGCAGCAGCCCTCTGCTGCCTGGCCTCCTCTGCGCGCAAACCTGCATTGGCTCTGCTGTGCAGCGGTGCGAGCACTCCGCTCCTTAGGTCCACCACGGCGGTGGAGGACGGGCTATGCCTGGTTGTCAGCACCAGTGTGGCCCCACCACTGAGCGCCACCTGGTGCGCTGCGCCGCAGGCTGCTGGATGTGGTGGGCAACAACACGCCGCTGCAGGACGCCTTCCTGCTGGCCGACGACGTGCTGCGCCAGGTGCGAGCGCATCGGCATGTCTGGCAGAAGAAAACGCCGCTGGTTTGAGCGGTGTTGTGCTCAATGCTGCTGGACGTCGGCAAAGCCTCTGCGAAGTCACAGGCTGGCATCAAGAAAGCTTGCTCTGCCAACGCTGGTCTGCTGGTGCCTTGGGTGCTGCCCTGCTGGCAGTGCAGTGCAGAGGAAAAACAGTGCTTCTGCATGCTGCAGGGTGTCCAGGGCATCAGCGACATCATCACCATCCCGGGCCTGGTCAACGTGGACTTTGCGGATGTGAAGGCCATCATGTGCAACAGCGGCACCGCGATGCTGGGCGTCGGCGTGTCCTCGGGGCGCAACCGGGCAGAGGAGGCCGCCATGGTCGGTTCTGTTTACCACTCTCTGATAGTCACCTGTGTTTGCGGTTTACCACAGCCCAGCCAAATGGGCGGCATGGCGACATGTAGAGAGCGGTGTACAGTGACGGAGGTCAATCTCAAGGGAGCACCTGGCGCCGTTAACATGTCGTGGTTGCGCTGCTCAGCAACCAGAAACTTGTCCATAGCATCTGCCTGCTTTGCCCGCAGCTGCTGCAGCGCGACATGTGAACCATGGTGTGCATGTGCTGAACACATAGGCAGCGACCAGTGCGCCGCTGATCGAGCGGTCCATCGAGCGCGCCACCGGCATCGTGTACAACATCACCGGCGGCAGCGACCTCACCCTGCAGGAGGTCAACCGGTGGGCGCTTTCACATTTTGCTCTCGAACCCAAGCTTGGTAACCGTCAGTCCTGCAGCAGGGGCAGCATTTAGCGGTCAGGGCTCGGGTCGCATGCTGCAAAGTTGAACGTCCATTGCGAGGACAGCAGCCAGCGGTTGCCTGGGTGCGCTGAGCTTTAATATCTCAAGGTCAAACCCTAGAGGATCATCGGATCCAGCCCGATCACTAGTCAGCTGACTGCTGTGCATGGGCCTTGCAGGGTGTCGGAGGTGGTGACGGGACTGGCAGACCCATCCGCCAATGTCATCTTCGGCGCGGTCATTGACGATGCGTACGATGGCGAGGTGCACGTCACCATCATCGCGACCGGCTTCACGCCCTCCTTCGAGGACAACATCCTTGCTGGCAAGGTGCGAGCCTGGTCGGAAGGACAAGCCACCTGCGCCCCTCATTCGCAGCTTCTCTGACATGGGTCCCCTCTTTGGGGTCGGCACTCGTGGGGTACCAGGCTCGATCTAGGCCGGGGGTCCGGATGCAAACACACATGGCTCTCGAGTGTGCGGTTGAGGGGGCTTCCTCAGGACACAGTGCCAGTGCTGCCATTGCGGCTGCGTCGGCGTCAGCAGCAGCTGCCAGCGTGCAACATGCACGGCGGCGGCGGCAGCGGCGGCCGGCGTAGCCGGCACCCAGCACAGGCACATGCACCCAGGCAGCAGAGCCCTGACACAGCCTTCTGCCTGGGTACAGATACCTGAGCGGCTGCCACGCCGTGCCGCCGCTGCTCCTGCTGCCGCCATTGCGCTGCCGCCGGCGGCCAGCGACGCCAGCGAGCCCGACATGCCAACGCAGCCGGCCTGGGCTGCACCAGAGCCTCAGGCGCAGCCTCAGCAGCCGCTGCGGCAGCAGGGCGCACAGCAGGTGCCGACAGCAGCGGCAGGGCCAGCTGCGGTCAACGGCAACAGCCGCCAGCAGCTGCCGCTGTCAGGCCTCGCCTTCCAGAGGCCCGTCCTTGACCGGGAGCGATCTGTGCCCCCGGTTCCCCAGAACAAGCCCGCAGGCAGCAGCAGCAGCAGCACCAACAGCAGCGGCACCAACCTCGGCGGCCAGAGGCAGGCAGCAAGGCAGGGGAGCTCGCAGCTGCCACGCGCAGCCGCCAGCCCCGACACCGCCCTGCAGAGCCCTCAAGCTGCTGCCTCCCTGTTCAGCGCCGGCCTGCCGCCGACCCGGTCGCGCTCGCCGGATGCGACGGACTCCTCCCTGTGGTCCGCCGCCAGCCGCAGCGGCCACGGTGGCAGCAGCAGCAAGGGCAGCAGCGGCAGCGGTGGCGGCACTGCCAACCCAGGTGCTGGTGGCAGCGCCGACATGGGCAGCAAGGCCAGAGCGGCAAGCGGCGCCGTCAGTGGCAACGGCCCCGGCACGGCGTCCCGCGCCTGGCCGTGGACCCGCCACCAGGCTGCAACGGCCCCCCTGGAGCCCCTGGACGCAGCGGCAGCTGCCGGCAGCAGCGCTGCAGGGCACCCGGCAGCCCAGCCGCTGCCGGCAGTCGACCGCACGCTGTCCATCGCCGACGCTGCAGCGGCCGCGCGAGCCGCCGAGCAGCTGGCCCAGTTCCCGACTGCCCACGCCCGCCGCAACGGCAGCAGCAGCTCCGGCAACGGCGCGGCACCTGACGCTGCGCTCGCTCCGTCGGCAGACAGCAAGGCTGCAGACAGCAGCGGCGCACGCGCCAGAGCTGCAGCAAAAGCTGCCCCGAAGCCCGAACCAGGGCGGCCGCCAAAGGGCCCTGCGTCCCCCATCATGCAGAACCCCACTCCGCTGCGCGTGCCCAAGGTCACCGACGAGTGGTGCTGGGCCTCGGGCACCTTCAAGCGCAGCGCCGACTGAGGTTGAGGCCTTGTCTAGAACATGCTGGGGGTGCATCCGCTGCGTGCGCAGTTGGGCACGGTGCAGTGTATTCGGGCGTCCGAAGATCAATGGACTCCTGTTCATGAGCGCGGGTTCACCCGACAATTGGGTCCTGGGTTGCTTTGGGTAGCGTCAGGCAAGAGAAGTCATCCTGCAGTGGAGTCCTGCACCGTCCACAGGCACAGCTGCGTTCCTCATGCCATATAAAGGAGGGCCCAGCCTAGTTGTCGTGGCTGCTGCATGCTGCAGGCTGGCAGCTGCCAGCAGCTGATGAGATATCTCGGGGCAATCTATGATAGGTCTGCGCAGCCACTGACATGGTACTGCCGCTGCTGCAGGTGGAGGAGGTGCCGCGGCAGATGGCCCAGGTGGCAGCGGCGCCCCAGGTGCAGCAAGCACAGCCGGCGTCGCCGTTCCCTTGGCGGCGGTGACGGCTTCCTGACCGTCATGGCGTTCCAGCCGTAGCGCCATTGCCATGAATGATGCTGATGATGCTGATCGCACTCGTGGAGTGAGGAAAGTAAAGCAGCCAGTTTGGTATTTGCATTTTGATGATACATTCGTACAGTATGGCGAAGCAGATGTAAACACGAACACGGAGATATCGCTACCGACGGCTGCATTGCCAGACCCTCAACATTGACAATCCATCCTTTATTTGCCCGTTGGCACCTTCTCGTTCTTTGGGATCTCCTCTCCCTCATCTGTAGCGCAACAGCACAGTGCCCCTTCAGCATATGCATCTCTTGCAGCGAAAGTGCAGCTCGCCATGAACCAGGCTACCAGACACCAACAGTCAGTGCACTACTTGAAGCCGCACCAAAGACATGAAGCTCCGACGCCTTCTTGATGACGGGGTTGCCGCCCTCCGGCCTGCCAACCTGCAGCGGCAAACATTGATCAACGTATGTGCCAGCGACACGTCAGCAACACACCATTGTGCTGCCGGCACAACACAATGAAACGGCACTCGCGGGACGGTGTCACCCAGCAGGAGCAATGTGTCAGGCGCTCGGGCTGGCACTGCATACAATGGGCGAAGCTGTTCTGCCAGCAGAGCGCGGATTTCAAGGTTCCCACCTTGACGGCAGGGTTGTCTTCGGTGCCCTTCCGGGTGATGGTCTTGCCCTTAGACTCGATCTGGGCGTCCTCCGGCACCACCTGCAAAGGGCAGCGGCGCTCATTTCCCCCCTTTCCACCATCGCTGGCCTTTGACTAGGCATGATCAGTGAGTGCCAAGAGGGTGTAATTATTCAGTTGTAAGCAGCAATCAGGTTGGCTTCTGAAACGTACCTCCTCTACCTCTCCCTCAGCATGCGCTTTACCCCAGTTCCAGCCTGCGCACAGCAGAGCAGCACAGCTTCAGCAGTGCACTGCCTGCAGTGCAAGAGGATGTCGTTGAGGCGATGGAAAGTTAGGCAACGTACCGACTTTGTCGCCTTCCTGCACGTGAAAGAAACAGTGGTCAGCAGTTGCTACCAGCATGCAAACAGTGTCCTCTGTCCTCAATGCTATGATCAACCTGCTAACGCCGCCTGCTTGCAGCCGCAGCACCAAAACGACATTCTATACGTACCTCAGGAATCACGTCGGGCTTCTTCGGGGCCATGCTGCGGGCTGCCGAGCAAAGCTTTCGGAGGGGATGTCTCGGCAGTGACGGTGCAGATCTTGGCAGCGCAAGACCGCAGCGATGCACCAGCAGCGAAGACAGCTTGATAGTGATGCAGACACTACTGGGATTTCTCTTATGTAACTTGCTGGGCTGCTGGGTATGCTGCACCTCGACTTCGCGGACTGAGTGTCGTGCTGATTTGGCAGACAGCCACGATCTGCATTTGGGGTAGCTGTGGCGAAGCTTACAGGAAGTGTGCAACATTCCACATGAGATCTATCATGTGCCACATCCTCTGCGAGCTTCTCAAGCCTGACAGTCCACGCAGGGAAAGAATCGGCAGTTGTATGTTCGAGAGTAACATACGGCGTGCAAACCACTCGGAATATGCGCTGCACCCATGCAACAGGATGCCTCGGCAGTGGCGGTTGCATTCAGCATGCAGCCTGCTGCACAGAGATCGCTTTGGTCGGACGTCAGAATAAGCACTGTATGCGACCTAAGGCGCGCTGCATGTTGAACATCCGCCACTAGCTAGTGAGGCGGGGGCACCTGCTGCTGCGGCGGCTGCACAGCCGGCGGCCGCGGCGGCTGTTGCGGGGGCTGCCCCGGCTGCGGGGGCGCGCCCGGCTGCATTAAACCCTGACCTGGCATGGCCCCCGGTCGCGGCTGCGCCTGCTGCGGCAGGGGAACCGACCCCAAGGGCCGCGGCTGCATCTGCGGGCCCCCTGGCTGCTGGCCCATTGCTGGCACCGGCATCGCCGACAGCCCGGGCCGCGGCATTGGCTGCAGGGTGGGCCGCGGCACCGACTGCATGCCGGGCACCGAGCCGGGCGGCAGGCCGCCCAGCGGCAGCTGCTGCTGCTGTGGGAATCCAGGCTGCGGCGGCTGCTGCAGTCCTGGCTGCTGTGCCATGCCCGCCTGCATGCAGACCAGCATCTTGGTGTGTGTCAGCAAGCAAACGACGAGCTGCATTGCAGGCGAGCACACCCTCATGCAGCACATCCGCTGGTACCCTGTGTCCAATGGCAGTCGACAGATTCATGGTGTGAACCACCGAATGCGCTGTCACAGCTTGACCACGCTTACAGACGGCAGGAGCTTTGGTCACCTGCTGCTGCTGCTGGGCTGCCCGCTGTCGCTGCTGCGCCAGCAGCGTCGCCTGGCTGGCTGCCAAGTGCGCGGCAGTTGCGGCAGCACTCGTCGGCGGCGGCTGCGGGGGCGGCAGGCCACCCTGTAGCGACTGCGGCATCGGCGGACGCAGCTGCTGCCCCGGCATCTGAGAGGCCACCTCCAGCAATCGCTGTCAATGGCTTTGCTTGAAACTATTCACCAACTGGGAATTGCACATTTCCGTGCACCATCCCCTGGAAACTGGCAGGCTGAAAAGCGCAGACCAGAGTCACCACAGCCACTCCATCCTGCTGCCCTATAAGCACAGGCGGCACACCTGCGAGCCCTGCGGCTGCTGCTGGAGAGGTCTGGGTGCGCCGACGGCGGCCAGGGTGCCGCCGGCAGGCATGGGCAGCGACGGCGACTGCCGCGGGGGCTGCTGCTGCAGCGGCGGCCGCGCCATGCTGGGCTGCTGCTGCATTTGCGACGGCTGCTGCATGCCCGGCTGCGGCAGCGGCGGCCGCAGCTGCTGCTGCTGCGGGTGCATTTGCGGCTGCTGCAGCGGCGGCGGCTGCTGCTGCGGCTGCCCCGCCGACGGCAGCTGCACGGTGCCCGGCTGCTGGCCAGGCGCCGGGTGGGGGGCGCACGCTGCAGGGCCTCCCTCCGCAGTCCCAGGCGGCGGCGCCTGCTGCTGCTGCGGGGGCTGCTGCGCTGCCATCTGCTGCTGGGACGCCATGCCGTTTGGCGTCTGTGATCGCGCCTGCACTCAGCAGACCTTCTGTGCTGAGCGTCTGGTTTGCCTCGAAGTCTCGCAGCGGCGTCACACGTTTGTCAGCCCGCAGTTGGGTTTCATAATGTGCAGGGCATGGCGAGTCAGGGTGCACGGCACAGGTTGACATAGGAGCCCGGTGTCAAAACCCTGGAAGCGCACCTGCAGCGCGGCGGCGGCCTGCGCCTCCCGCTGCTTCTGCAGCTGCGCCATGACCTGCCGCGCGTGCTCCTGCTGCTGCGGGGTGCCGTGCTGCAGCATGTGCTGCAGCTGCTGCTGCTGGCAGGGGCGCGGCGGAGACACACGTCAGCCGCGCTGTTGTGCTCAGCAAACAGATGCTGCAGCGGGGAATGCAGGTGGCAGTGTGATGAGGCGACAGCAGGCGTGTGCACAGTCAGCGTCTTCAAGCTGAGGGCCTTCAGTACCGATACACAGCAACACTCAGCAGGCTAAGAGCTGTGGAGCTGCTGACCTGGCGCCGCAGCCGCAGCTGCGTCACGATCTGGTTGCGCTGCGACTCGGTGATGGGCTGGCCGTTGGGCGCGCGGTTGGTGGCCAGTATGCGCTGCAGGTCCGCGGACGACATGCCCCGCTTCTGCTGCGCCGCCGGCGGCTGCTGCGGCTGCTGCAGCGCGCCCGGCATCGCGGCGCCGCCTGCAGTAGTGACACATGGCACTGGTCATCTAGTTACATGCCAAGTGAAGCTCCATGCCCTGGTAAGCATGAGCTAAACCGGGCCTGTCAACAGCAGCCAATGCAACAACGACGGCCAAAGTGACAGGACGCTAGGTATCTGAGCAGCTTTGAGCGGCATAAACACCAGCGTCAGCAGAAAGACGGAGACTGGTGCACATAGTGTTCACCTGGCGGCTGGCCGGCAGCTGCGGCTGGTGGCGGCGCCCCTGGCGACGGGATGCCCGGCATGCCGAGGCCGGAGCCAGCACCCTGCATCGAATGACCACGAGATCATGACATCATACAAGTGTACAGGCCATCAGAAGCTACCAGATGCAACCAGATGCAACAAAGCTGGCCCCGCGCTGAACTGTGTGGGGAAGGAAGGGACGCGCAGGCAACGTGCACGACAGAAGCATCAGACTGCAGGCAGTGGGGCCAGGGTGTTGTCAGCCACCTGGCTCTGCAGTCACACACTGGCGAACTGAGAATGGATCTGCTACCTGCGCTGCTGGGCACTGGGCGGCACGGCAGCTCAGCAGGCACTGGGGGTGCTTCACAACCGACTTCGACCCCTGCAACCCAGGCGCACCTGCAGGCGCGGGGTGCCGGGCGGCCCCATCGCTGCGGCAGGCGGCGGGCCCAGCGGCGGGAAGCTGCCTGCCGGCTGCAGAGCGCCCGGCCCCTGCGGTGCACAGGGGGCCCCAGACGTCAGGCAGGGGGCACGCAAACCGCGCCGCACTGACCAGCTTGCTGGCCTGCCGCGCTTTGGATCTGGGATCCGCGCTGCCAGCAGCCTGGTACATGGGCACGGGCGTTGCTGGCAGCCGCTGGCATGCACGATCCGAAGCACCGCATCATCGCCGCTGCCGGAGGACCTCATTGCAGGGCACACGGGCATTGAGCTGGAGGTTCGCAGCTAGGGAGTCATCGCTCCAGGTGCGCGACCAACATTGCATTGCAGGCGCGCACCATGGCAGGAAACACCATGGTGCCCGCGGCGCCCGCGGCGGCCATCGGCGAGACGCCCGCGATCCGCAGCGGGTCCAGCTGCTGCAGCGACAGGAGGCAACACAGTTGTGTGAGAGTCCAGTCATGCTGCATGCAGAACAGTGCACGCGTCGGAACTGTCAGCAGCCCAGCGTGCACAACACAGCACACCTGCTGCGATGCTGGCACGATCGACAGGCGGGGTGCAGACTTGCAGCAGAATGCAGGTGCTGAACACGTACTGCCAGTGAGTGCCGGCCGGAAACCCGGCAAGCTGAGCAGGTGCTCTGAGACGTAGGAGCACCACACTGCGCTGGGAACAGCGAGCAGTGGATCTGCGCTTTCTGCAAATTGCTGCACCTGTCCGCCGGACTGCGCCATGACGCGCTGCACGGCCAGGTTCTGGGAGGGGTGGGGTTCGGCGCGCGTCCGCTGCCCCTGCCGCGCCGCCTCCTGATGCGCCAGCCGCCGGTCCCGGGCCCCTGCGGCACCAGCCAGCACCAGCAATCAGGGTCTGGAAAGATTCAAAGCCCTTCACGTGCTTTGGCCTGCAGCGCTGCCAGCCTCCGGTGTGCCCGATGCCGTCACCGCACAGCACAGCTGTAGGGCCGCTGGCTGAGCAGCACGCTCCCAGGTGCCAAGCAGGGCATACGCATGTGCAGGCACAGACAGTGCTGCTACAAGCCACAAAGTCTGACCACGACAGTCGTCCGCCTGTGATGTGGGAACCGTGAGCAGGCATGCATCAGGCGAGCATCAGGCCGCTCACGGGAGCCGATGTCGACCAGGATGTCGATGCGGGAGCGCAGCGCGGACTCGGGCGCGGGCAGCGTCTGCGCGATGAGGGTGCGCGCCAGCGCCTTGTGCATGCCCAGCACCGCGACGGCCGCGGCGGTGGTGCTGGGCGGCGCCTCATCTCCCCGCTGCGCGCTGGCGGCCTCCACGAGCTTCTTGAACCGCTCGGCGCAGGCCTTGAAGTTGCGGTGGGTGCCGGTGATGGCGGCGGCGGGCGACATGACCTCCGCCACCAGCCGGTAGTTTTCGCCAAACTCGTGCACCACCGCCGCCAGCAGCTCGTCCTCCTCCTTCGTCCACCCCAGGTCCTGGCCCTGCAGCGGAGCAGGGTTCAAACTGGCATTAGGGGCGTAATGACATGTATGCAACACCGCCGCCAGCAGCTCATCCGCCTCCTCAGTCCACCCCAGGTCCTGCCCCTGCAGCGGCCATGCAGTGACAGGACGGAACTGCAGTTGCACCATCTGCACTTGCACCAATTGCAATTGCAGCAGTGGCGGCTCAGACCCACAGAGCTTCCACTGGGGAACAGACAGCTGGGGCTATGCCCGTGTGAAGGCAGGCGACAGGATCTGCATAGTGACAATGGGTGTGTCACTGCTGCCCCAAGCACAGTGACGAGTTCACAGGCTGCCATCGGCATGATGCACTGGATGACTGCCTCTCAGCAGCGGCGCTCACAACAGCCCCATGAAAGACGGCAACACACAGCGGTGGTGGTTGCCAGCAGCGCACCCCGTCGCCGCGGCGGCCGGGCAGCGCGCGGCGGTCGCGGCCGGCGGCCAGGCGGGGCGGGGGCTGGGTGCGGCGGTGGGGCCGCCGCCCCCCCGGCTCGAAGTCGTCCATGTCCGCCGCCTCCGCGCGCCGCTTGCGCCCCGCCTGCCGCTCGCTGACCCGCGTGCTGCGCCGGGGGGAAGGTGAAGGTGAAGGTGAAGCTCACACCACAGGGCAGGCAGGTGAAGGTAAAGCTCACACCACAGGGTCATGCCTCGTCATGAGCAGGGAGACGCGCCAAGAATGATACTGACTGATCGCCGGATGATATTACTGTATGTGATATGTATATGTGATATTACTAACAGCAAGAAGTGACCTAGTGGAGCCCGCATGCTGGCGCCATCATGTTGTACGCACTACCTGTGCCCTCGGCGGCAGCGGCGCACTATATGCATGCAAACACAGCACAGCATCAAAGAGTGGAAGGAGGCAGGGTGGTCATGCGGCGGCGCCCACCCGGCGGGGGGCTCGTCGGCGCCGCGCGACAGGGGCGGCGGGCGGCGGGGCTGCAGGGGGGCCCGGGGCCGGGGCGCCGGCGCGTCCTCCGTATCCCACTCCACGTCCTCCTCTGCGAGCGCGTAGTTGGGCACGCCCCGCCCCCGCCGCTGCCGCTCCCGCCGGCTGCTGCTGCGCCGGCCCGCGCCTGCAGCGTTCGCAGGGCTAGTTATCAGCCCACAGCCTTGAAGGAGGCATGTCCTGTGATGGTGCCCGTGACACATGACGGATCACTGGCAGCGCTAGCGCCGGCAGGGCTGAAGCCCACTGAGGACGTGAGCCAAAGCGTTGGTCGCCGCAGCAGTCGGGGATGGGCACTCGGTGGTCAGTGGCGAGGGTTTCGGAGTGCTCTGACATGCCTGCCAGCAGCAGAGTTGCCGCTGACAGAGTATGTGCTGCCCCCCTTCAGTGCAGCAGCAGCTCCCTAGTGCCAGCGACGCTGAACAACACACGCTCATGCTGAATGACACATGCAAATCCTTCCAGGCGGCTTTCGCACCCTCACCGGCAGCGCCCATGTCGTCAATGGAGAACATGCCGGTGCCGGCGGCAGTCTCGGCTGAGCCCGCGGCAGCGGCATACTGCTCGTTTGCGGCCAGCCGCAGCGCAGCAGCCCGCTCCTCCCTCGCGGCAGCGTACTCATCCTCCCACGCCCGCACCGCCTGCAGTTGACCACAACTTCGGGTGTGAAGACCCCCATCCAGACAGCAAGCCGGCCCCAAGGTGATCGAAGGCAGCGCTTTTGCCACGGATGCTGGTTAAGGCTCGACCGAATCGGGGTGACGCCACTGCCGCCCCAGCTGATGACGCCCCCACCAGCTGCTGTGCACAGTCCGACACTGGAGCCATTGCCGGAGGATGACCACAGGGTTCGGGTGGATGTGAGGACATTCACGAATCTTTTCATGAAGCACATGTCAACCAGCGCACCAGGAGGCTTTGCCAGAGGATGACAGGTTCGTTGGAATGTGTAGAGAGTGGAGCATCTGCAGAAATCAGATGGCCGGCTGCGCACCAGGCGGCTGGCGACGATGCGGGCCTCCAGCTGCGCCTGCAGGTGGGAGCGCAGCGCGGGCGCCGCGGCGGACGCGACCGCCCCGTAGTACAGCAGCGCGCCCTCGCTCAAGCTGGGCGGCGTCACGGGGCCCAGATCTGCTGATGCAAGGGCGCGGCGCGTCAGGCAGTGTCCTGGCTCCACAGATGCGCCTGCCGCTCGAGGGAGGTGCTCCAATAGCAGGAGTACAACTGCTGGGCGGTGGGCACAGATGCAGTAGTTGGCGGCATACAATGCTGGCTGTCGACCGCTGCTCAGGTTGTAGATCATTGACGATGCTCACCTTCGTCCGACTCCGCGGCAGCAGCGGCAGCGTCGTCCTCCGCCACAGCTGCGGTGGCTGCGGCATTGCGGCCCTTGCCGGAGGCGCGGGAGGGTTTAGGGTTCAGTGCGCGGCTGCCGGTGCGCGTGAGCGCCGCGCGGCGCCCCGCGCTGTCCGTCCGCTCCAGGGCCGCCTCGCCCACCACCTGCGCCAATTGCACCAGGTGAGGCCTGTCTTACAGCTGACAGCAGATATCAGCAGGCAACGGCAGCACAGGAGGCCAGCAGCAGCGGTGTTGAACAGCCAGTAAGGGCAGCTCAAAAGTCCAGATGGCAAGATGTTCTGGGAGCCAGCGCACCTTGCCGAGCTTGTCCCCGCACTTCGCCACCGGCGGCGGCACCGCCTTCAGGCTCCTGGCACGGCGCGCCGCCGCGGCTGCAAAGGCGATGGACTTTGCTGCGACCCGCTTCCACAGCCGCTCCTGCAGGCGGTACCATGTACAAAGTGTTGCCACACCACTTGACAACTGACAATGCTCCTTGGCAGGAGACCATGTGGCGAAGACGGAAATGGTTGGCAAGCGCAGCAGTCCCTGGGCTGTGGAAACACACCGAAACACACCTGGGCAAAGTCGACCGCCAGCCACGCGGCTTCTTGGCACAGGTAGGTGCGGTGGTCGGGCGGCGCCGGCGGCGGGGCCCAGGGCCGGCCGAATGCCAGCGCCAGCTGCGCCCGCTTTGCCTGCAGGCAACGACACACAGCTTTGCCGCTTACGGCCGGACGGCACAATGGTCAACACGCCAAGGGCAGGCTGGCACCACCGGACAGACGACGCTTGGGCCGTCTTCACACGCAGGCAGGAGAGCAGCAGCACCAGCAGAGCAGCAGCTGCAGAGACGTCACCTTGATGGCATTGCCCTGGGCGAGCAGGCTGTCCTCCGCAGCCCGGTTCAGGGCGCTGGCCGGGTCTGGCGACCCACCCTGGGGCGTCGCGGCGCCATTGCCGTCCATCTGAACCGCAGGCGCGCCTGCTGCGGCGGGCGTCACAGGCTCTGCGCGGCAACACAGCCACAGGTATACGGAGAGCCGCCGGTGAACGACAGCACATGGAAGCAGCAGCTTCATGCACTCCGCATGGTGGGTGCTCACAACCACATGTGTATCAGCACATCAAGGCAAGTGCAGCGCATGCTGTTGCTCAGATCCTGGGTTTTACAGCTGCAGGCACAGAGGTGCAGAGCAGCTCAAGAGCCGCCGTGCACAGCTGCTTTGCATGCAAGCAGCCGGTGGAGGCATCCTGCGCAGGTGACCAAGACTGGCAGCGGTGCAGCACCTGTCTTCAGGTGCACCGCCGCCGCTGCGAGCGGCAGCTGCGCCGGCAGCACGGCCGCTGCAGGGCTGCCAGATCGCGATCTGGATCGCCGGGCCGCTATCGCCGCCGCCGCCATGGCGACCTGCTGCGGCCGGGCCGAGGCCTTCGGGGGCGGCAGCTCCCCGGCCGCCTGAGCGCGCTTGGACGCCTCAATGGACAGCAGCTGCCGCTCCAGGGTGGACCCTGCAGTGCGAGGGCGAGTGTCTGGCCTCAGCACGTCAGGCCGGGATGCAGGGGTTGCGAATGTCGACACTCGTATGGATCCAGCTTCATCTGCATGCTTGCACATGTCTAATTGGACCCTCCAGTTGACGACAATTGCCGAAGCATGCAGGTGAACGTTGCAGCATGCTATGCAGTACAGTGGACCATCTACTGATGCTGCAATCCCTCACCGGGCACGACGCCGCCGTTGACGTTGACGCCAGGCGAGCCATTCAGGGCAACGGGCATGGTGGCAGTGGGCGCCGCCCCCTGGCGGCAGCCCCGCCCTCAGCGACGCATGCTCCCCTGTTGCTAGCCGGCCCGCTGGGGCCCGCAGCAAGCTGATCGCCGTCTCGTGCCTGCGCATCCAGAAAGCGGATGCATGAGCCGACGGCATGACAGCACATGAACCATACGGCAAGATACGTCGCTAAGAGCCTGCAGTTGCTATTGCCCGCATCCTAGGACAACCACAAAACAATGCATGTGTTAAGTAAGCAGCATTTGGCCTGCAAATTGCGCGGTGGTGCATGTGCAGGTGCCTGCAAATGCCTAGTGCTACGTCCAACAAAACGACACGAGCAAATACCGCGACCCAATCACTGATCGCGCGCTGTACGCCCCGAGCAAATGGTGTACTTCCTGAAACCAGGATGCGCGTCGCCCGTCGGCGCTGTTGCAACCAGTTGCACACTATCTCCGACACGGGCGCTCTGATCAATCAGTGCATGCAGGGCAATCGGTAACTGCAGCACGCGCGCGGACCTACAGATGCCATTAGAATGCGAGTAGAACCGCATCCAGCACGCAACCATCTGCTCGCGACGGGCAGACAGGAGGAAAGCTGGTTGTTGGGTGCGGGCGGGACTCTCAGACACCCAAAGTGTGGCAGTTTTTGAAGTTGGGCCGCGCGAGGGCAGGCCCCGCCGCTGCTGGGCTCCGCGGCAGCGCTGCGGGCCCATGCATGACGGCAGGAGCCTAATGTGATGGCCCGCATGCTAGGCGCGGGCGGTGAAGGGGTCTCCAACAGCCGGAAGCAGCTCATCCCAAACAATCGCAAAACTGAAACTCACCCGCTTCCGGCGGGCAGAGGCGCCTGCGCACGGGGAACGCCCCCTTCTAGAGCCCACTGACTCCAGCAATGTGCCTATGCCGGGTCTGCAGCAGCTAGGTGGTGCACAGAGCCGTCACGCGCATCAAACTCGCCGCACGGCTGCAGGCTTGTTGTGTCCCACGGCTGGAAACCCTAGTGGCTCAGTCAGGAAGGGGTGCGGATGACGCTATTAACGGGTGAATTGTGGACAGGGAACTGGATCTGCGACTCTCACTGTAGTCCACCCTTTGTCACAATGCTGGTGCAGCAGCAGTCTAGCATCGCTCGCCTTGCATTGACAGCTTTAGATAGTGCCGTAGCCCAACACAGCGGCATCCAGATGCCGCTGGGGCCGTGTCGCTGATTTTCAACATAACATTCCCGACAGCACCAACCTAAAACTCCGACACCACCACCTGGCAGCTGAGCAGAAGGCCTTCCATCATGCGGCGCGCTGGCGGCATTCTCAGAACGGCTATCGCCGCTGGCCGCTCCAGCCATGGGCCGCTGCAGAGCTTTGCGGCTGCGGGCGCGGTTGGCGCGTCTCAGCTGCGCTTCTTACAGTCCAGCGACGGCCCCAAGGCGCCACCGGTGCCGCAGGTGCAGTGCTGGCTGAGTCTCGGGGACGTCAATGTGCCTGATGTCCATTGCTCAGCTGGATGTACACCAAGTTGGCAGTTGTACTGCATGCCAAATGCTGCCACAATGTGCGCCCGCTGCTGAGGATGCGACGGCCAGAACACCTCCCGAGCATCCTACATTCTGCTTATACCCGACGCAGGCACCTAGATGTCGCAACGTATCATTGTGTGCTTATCTCAACCAAATTTCGGCTTTCTGAGGAAGCGCGTTTTCCCCCGCCTGGCCTGCAGCCGGTGCCGCTGTCCAAGCTGAAGGACGGCTTCCTGGACGGCACCTCGTCAACGTACCTGGAGGAGCTGGAGGAGCGCTTCCGGGACGACCCGTCCTCCGTCGACAAGACCTGGGCCTCCTTCTTCAACAACCTGGGTGCGCAAGGGCTCAGCGCATGAGCAGGTCCTTGCTACACCACATCTGGGCGGCAGCTGTGTGCAAGATGCGGTGCTGCTGAGCACAGCAGCCGCCCTGCCAGCGGCGCCACCGTGCGACCAAGGCCCTGCTCGGCGACCAGCTTCCTGGTGCTTGCGCATACTCACACGTCTGTGTGTCCCTGCAGAGCGGGGGGTGAACCCGGAGGCGGTGGCGGAGGCGTACCACGCCTTCGAGCAGGGCAGCGGAGTGGCGCCCCTCACCGCCGCCGCCATTTCCAACCAGACCATCCAGGAGTCCATGCGCCTGCTGCTGCTCGTGCGCGCCTACCAGGTGCGCGGATGCAGGATGCAGCTGCTGGGCTGGTGGTGATGCGCCCCGGGATGCGCCTGCAGCTCGCGCACTTTGTTTGGAGTTGTCACATGACAGCGCACACAATGTCGCAATGGCATGGGTGGCGGCGTTGGCAGCAGTAGGTGCCCACTGCGAGCATGGCAGGCTGCCAGGCAGCCAGGATGTCCGCTCAAGGCAGCCAAACATCAGGTCCCGTCTGCGGCAGGTGAACGGGCACTTCATGGCGAACCTGGACCCGCTGGGGCTGGACCGGCGGCCGATGCCCGTGGAGCTGGACCCCGCCCTGTATGGCTTCTCCGACAAGGACCTCGACCGCGAGTGAGCTTTGCTACCTTCCGTGCCAGTGTAACTGCACCAGGCAATCAGGCCGCCTGTCATCCCCATGGCAGCGTAGCTGCGGGGCCCACAGCAGTGCAGCATCAGCATCCACCACCACCACCAACACCTGCAGCTCTGGCGGCCAGCAGCGCTCAGGGTGCGCAGGGTTCAGGGTGTAGTGAGGGTGCCCTGCCGCCCCTTGAGGTGCTCAGAGGTGATCAGAGCTGCCTGCATTTCCCGCAGGTTCTTCCTGGGCACCTGGAACATGAAGGGCTTCCTGAACGAGGAGCGGCCGGTGCAGACGCTGCGGCAGGTGCTGGACCGCCTCAAGGAGACGTACTGCGGCACCATCGGCTACGAGGTGAGCCGCATCATTTAAATACATTTGCACTGTGCACAGCAACCACTGCGCTCTGCACCTTGTCCTGTAACATGTACTATACAAGGCTGCAGACACCGACCACAGCGCCCATCGATGTGTACCAGCATCGCACAGCAGCGCCACAGCCTACAAGCCGGGACATCCTGCACGCTGTGCAGTGAGGTCACCTGCCTATGAGGCAGCATGCAGAGCTGACTGCTGCCGCCACTGCTGTGCTGCGCAGTACATGCACATCCCGTCGCGGGACCAGTGCAACTGGCTGCGGGAGCGCATCGAGACGAGGGACCCGGTGCGGTACTCGCCCGACCGCAAAGTGCACATCCTGGACCGCCTCGCCTGGTCGGAGATGTGCGCAGCCTGCCCACATTCTCAGCGCTCCTCTTGTGGCTATGTGTTTCTGCAAGGTGCGTCCTGATATCCGATCTGAAGCGTGGGCGGCTGTGTGGCATCGCGAACATTGCCAGCCATCAGCGGATCCGAGAGTCGCCAGGCGCTGCCGGCGACCCGCAGGTTCGAGTCGTTCCTGGCCAACAAGTACGCGGCGGCCAAGCGCTTCGGCCTGGAGGGCTGCGAGACGCTGGTGCCGGGCATGAAGGCGCTGATCGACCACGCCGCGGAGCTGGGCGTGGAGACCGTGTGCATCGGCATGCCCCACCGAGGTGCGATTAGGCTCGGGGTTCAGCTTCACACCCCAGCATGCCCACGACACCTACCTGGGTGGGCACCTTGTGACTGCATCTTGACCACCTGCTGGGCGCGAAGCCCGTGTGCATTGGCATGCCCCACCGAGGTGTGGACACCTGCAACCAGTGAACCCGAGTCCGCCCTGCCTACAGAGCCTAGATGTGTGCGGCTCATTACATATGCGTCTCAACCACCTGCTTTTGTCCGGACTGCAAGCCTGCTTGCTGTGAACAAGCTCTTGTTTGCTGCGTGCTCAGGGAAGGTAGCATGTCCTCTGGTTCAGAGCAAAGCCAACGCCAGTTGAGTGGGCGCTGCTGCTGTACATTGCTGCACCCATACAACAGTGCAGTGACGACTGCGTGTGGCTGGCGCAGGCCGCCTGAACGTGCTGGCCAACGTGGTGCGCAAGCCCATGACACAGATCTTCAAGGAGTTCACGGGCAAGCCGACATATGCGGAGCAGAAGAGCGCGTACGGCACCGGCGATGTGAAGTACCACCTGGGCACCTCCTACGATCGGCCCACCGCCACAGGCGCGCTGCTGTTCAACAAGGTGTCTCCTAGCTGATGCCTCCAACATGGTTACGGGTGCTCTGCTATCCTCGGGTCGAGTACCGGTGGCAGGGTGCTACTTTGCCAGTGGTTGTCACCTCTAGTCGAAAGCAGATCATCCAGCGAGCAAAACCCTGGGGCGCCAACGCATCAATTGTCTTGATACACGTAGCAGCACCACCATACAATGCATACCTCAATGCATACCTGTCTTCCTCCTGCAGGGCGGCGCGTGCACATGAGCCTGCTGGCCAACCCGAGCCACCTGGAGGCCGTGGACCCCGTCGTGCTCGGCAAGGTGCTATTCTGGACAGCGTTGACGCCGTCATTGCCTCAGTCCACACGCTATCAACGAGCTATCAAGATCTGCTGCGCTGCTGTCAAGTCACAGCGTGTGCGGCATCTGCCACAGTTGGCCAGCTGCGGCGCAGCCTGTCACAACAGACAACGAAGCACCCAGCTGACAACGAACCACCCAGCGCTGCCAGTTGCCTGAGCCCCGGCTCCCTTTACACCCTGTGCAGGTGCGCGCCAAGCAGCACTTCGGGCAGGACAAGGAGCGGATGAAGAACATGGGGGTGCTGCTGCACGGTGACGGCGCTTTTGCTGGCCAGGTGGGGTGAATCTGTGGTGGCAGGTTGCATTTTCATGCATTTTGTGGAGACGCACATTCGTGCAGCTGCAGAATGCAGATGCTTAACTGCACCTGGCAAGGGTGTCTGCTGTGGGCAACTGGCAACAATCAGCTTGGAATTGGCACTGCCTCATCTGCACAGCCAGCACCGCTGGTGGTGTCGCTGCATGCGCTGCACCATGGTCGTCTGCTTGTGAGCGCTGAGTGCGCTGGCGGCCTCTGTGCGTGCTGCAGGGTGTGGTGTATGAGACGCTGGACATGAGCGCGCTGCCCGACTACACCGTCGGCGGCACCATCCACATCATCGTCAACAACCAGGTGCGCGGCCGCTGACATACAGATCGATGTCGTCATCAATGCTGTTTTCTGACCCCGCCTCTGTGACAGCCGCGTATGAGCTGGGTGCATGCTCTCTTGACATGTAGAGCACCACTCATGAAGCGCCTCCAAACCTAGTGTTGAACGCCACGTGCGCAGGTGGCCTTCACCACAGATCCACGCAAGTCCCGCAGCAGCCCCTACTGCACGGACGTCGCCAAGTCGCTGTCGTGCCCCATCCTGCACGTCAACGGCGACGATGTCGAGGCCGTCGTGAGGTTCGTGTCGTCTGCTGTGTCTGCACGCCCAAGTGTAAAGACTACTTGGGACTTCTTATGCAAGTGGAGGTTTGCAGCATAGGTCCATTTTGCATGCTGGCCGACCTCTTCGGTGCAGCCAGCACAGGTGACTACTAAAGCAAGTATAAGCTTGGGGCTCACAACTCCCCTGGCATGCTGCAGGGCGTGTGAGCTGGCAGCAGAGTGGCGGCAGAAGTGGCACCAGGACGTGGTCGTCGACATCGTGTGCTATCGCCGCTTCGGGCACAACGAGATCGACGAGCCCATGTTCACGCAGCCGCTCATGTACAAGGTGGGAAGTAGCGTGGCTGTGCAGTGTCATGGGTCCAAAAATCTGCTGCAGCTACTGTGTTGCTGTGCACTCGATGCGCCACCGTCAGCATGCAGAGCTGGGACGCCTGGGCGGCAGCCTACCGATGTGTGGCGCTCGTGTGTGTGCTGCAGAAAATCAAAGACCACCCCAACCCACACGTGCTGTACGAGCAGCGCCTCATCAAGGAGGGCACCATCAACGAGGAGCAGGTGCATAGGCACAAAGCCTGAAACCTGAACAGTGATGCTGTGATTCCGCATGCAGCTGCACCCAGATGCAGCGCAGAAACCAGAGGTGTGCTATGGGGCAACAGCAACTTGACACAAGTGCAATTGAGACGCTAATTGATGTTGCAGCTTGCAGCTGCTGCTACTCCGACAACATATTCCCTGTGTGCACCTCACACCTGCACAGTGCTGACACTGCGCTTCAAAGCTGGTGCCTTGAACCCTGCTGCAGGCCAAGTCGGTGCGGGACAACGTGACCAGCATCTTGCAGCGCGAGTTCGAGGCGGCCAAGGAGTATGTGCCGTCCACCAAGGACTGGCTGTCCTCCTACTGGTCCGGCTTCATGTCGCCGCACCAGAAGGCCCGCATCCGCAACACAGGTCGAAATCTTCTCCTCCATCCCCGAACGAAACTGTAGACGCAATGTGTCATATCCCCCAGCGGCTTGCCTTTCAGCAGCATTGCAGGCAGACATGATAGTTGAGTCTCTGACTCAGGCACCTGCTCCCACTGTATCCCTATGTGATGACTGACTTACCAATACACGGCAGCCTGGTGTGCTGGAACAACCACACTGCTGCCCGCCTGCACTCAATCCAGCGCTGTTCAATCTGTTTGGCCCCATCCACAACCTGCCAGAATGTACCACATCTGATGAATGGCTGTGCAACTGCGCAGGCGTGCCGAACGATGTGCTGCAGGAGGTGGGCAAGGCGATCACGGAGATCCCCAAGGAGTTCAACGCCCACCGCCTGATTAAGAAGCTGTTCCAGACGCGGCGCGACATGATTACGGGCGACCCCCGCAAGCCCCTCGTCGACTGGGGCATGGCGGAGGCGATGGCATTCGGCACGCTGCTGTCCGAGGGTGCGCCGTGCCCAGTTTGCAGCTGCCTGATGCAAATGTGAGGGTGCGCTGTGCCCAGTATGCAGCTGCCTGATGCAAATGTGAGGGTGCGCCGTGCCAGTATGCAGCTGCCTGATGCAACTGCACACCTAAATGAATAGTAACTGCTACTCTGCTGGCATGCTGCTTTGGGTATGCGCCAAAAGCAGAGGAACTGCAGTCTGCATGCCGCAGCCTGCAACCTGCCATGCAGATGTGTTCAGAGATACACAGCTGCAAGAGCGTCCAGACGCTTTGCTCACTGCAATTGACTTGCAACCTTAAAGCTTCCCATGTGCAGGCAATCATGTGCGCCTCAGCGGGCAGGACGTGGAGCGAGGCACCTTCAGCCACCGGCATTCGCAGGTGAATTGATCTCACCAGCGTCAAGAATGGTCGCCTCAATGCTTGCGCAGCACGCCACACCACCCTGCTGTCTACAATGGGACTGGGCAGCATGCGGGTGCCTTGCAGGCTGACAACACGGCGATCTGCCTCGCCCACCTGCTTACAGCAGCCGCATGTGATGCAAAGTATGTACGTGGTGCAGGTGTTTGACCAGAAGACAGGCGAGCCGTACTGCCCGCTGAAGCACGTGTACTCGGACCAGCCCGACAACCAGTTCACGGTGTCCAACTCGCCGCTGTCCGAGTTCGGCGTCCTGGGCTACGAGCTGGGCTATGCGCTCGAGAATCCCAACAGCCTGGTGCTGTGGGAGGCGCAGTTCGGCGACTTCGCCAATGGCGCCCAGGTGCTTTAGGGTTTTCAAGGTTTCTTCTTTTTCTCCCTCAAACCTGGATTGTACAATGAAGGCGACGTGAACGTTGCAGCCCGGGAGTGCTATTCGTGGTTGTGGCGTCAGCAGCCTGACCAGTAGCACTGAGACTAGTGTCCCACAACTAGTACCCAGGGCGAAGGTGCATTTGCATTCACGGTGCCATCTGTTGCTGCGCTGCTGAGACCCCGCTTCTGGCGCCGCAGGTCATCTTCGACCAGTTCCTGTGCAGCGGCGAGGCGAAGTGGATGCGGCAGTGCGGGCTGGTGTGCCTGCTGCCCCACGGCTACGACGGCCAGGTGCGCCCCCCTGCAGCATGCCTTGCGATCACCCCCCTGCAGCACGGCACGCACCTGTCCCAGGGCCATCTCACCTGCGCCGCGGGCACCCCGAGCATGCCGCCAGCACACGGCACCGCTCCTGGTGGCCCCTGCTGCACTGCTGGCCTGAGTTGCATGGCCTTCAACCCCGTTGTGTGGTATAGTACAGGGCCCTGAGCACAGCAGCGGCCGGCTGGAGCGCTTCCTGCAGTCCGTGGACGAGGACCCCTACCGCCTGCCGGAGTTTGACGAATCCGAGTCCAAGTGGTGCGGGGTGTACCGCTGAACAACATACCTTAATGCCAGGAGCTGGCTGCCACCTGTAGTCGCACGGCGGCATTGAGTCTGCTGACAGGCCTACGGCAGCGCTCTGGGTCCATGGCCATGCAGTAGAACCCTGCAGCTGCAACTGATACAAGTATAAAGGCAGTTGACTGCTGGTAGCAGCACACTGGACTTGCCGGCATGACAGTGTCATTACCGCTGTGCTGTACTTTGTGCCAGGTTTGCGGGCGCGCACCTGGGCAACCAGATGCAGACGACCAACTGGCAGGTGGTCAACTGCACCACGCCCGCCAACTACTTCCACGTGCTGCGGCGGCAGGTGCTGCCCCTAAACCCCTCCCTGCTGTGTGCTGCATGTACTCCAAGTGTGCATCCTTTTCAGCGTCGCCGCAGCCTTCTGGTCACCGCGGGCACTGCCGCTGCGATGGGGGCCAACGCCCACGGTGCTGCTGAATGCTGCTGAGACCGGAGGTGCATGTGCGCTGCAGATTCACCGGCAGTTCCGGAAGCCGCTGATCGTGATGACACCGAAGAGCCTGCTGCGGCACCCGGAGTGCAAGTCGCCGCTAGCAGAGTTCGACGAGGTGCCCGACGACAAGGGCATCATTGGCGTCCGCTTTAAGCGGCTCATCATGGACGAGGGCGTGACCGACAGGTGCGGTTGGTGCATAGGTAGCCATGCTAGGCTATGTACACCAACTACTGCTTTTGTCGAGCCTGGCACATCAATCCGGTTGCCACAGGCAGTACAGCAAGCAAGCCATTCCGGCCCAGCTCCTGAATGAGTCGGACAGACGAACACCCAGAGTGGCTGTCAGTGGGCCCAGCTCCCACCAGAGCAGAGGCGGCTGTGGGCGGCTGTGCGGACTTGCAGCTGCAGTCATGCAGCTTGTGTGGAGTCCTGCCCAGGCATCATCCGCTGCTTGTCCATCTACAGGAGCCCGCACCCGCCCGCCGTGTCATACAGCTTGCATGGAATGCTGTCCAGTCATCAGCTGGTGCCTTTATTCCACCCGCAGGAGCCCGCACCCGCCGGCGGAGGAGCACGTCAAGCGGCTGCTGCTGTGCAGCGGCAAGGTGTACTACGACTTGAACAAGAAGCGCGCTGAGAAGGGGCTGCAGAAGGACATTGCCATCGTACGCCTGGAGCAGGTGCGGCCCATTTTCATGCCCCTTGCTCGATTGCCTGTGAAAGCATGCAAAGGATAGTTCGTAGCTGACCACCACAGAGCATAGCGGCATGCTGTGCATCAGCTTGCTTGGTTGTGGTACAGCCTCGACAGGGGAAACATTGCTGGTTGCACTGCATGAACTGTCGCAGTCTTGCATTGATATCGTAGTAGCACCCTGGAGATGTAGCACCCTGGAGATGTATATGGCGCCCTGCTGGGTTGGTGCTGGATGACGGCAGCTGTACTCACAACAGCTTTTCGCGCCGATGCGCTGCACACAGAAAGGCTGTTCAAAGCGCTTGTGCCTTAAACTGACGGTGTTCTCTGCCCTGCTGCCCTGCAGCTGGCGCCCTTCCCCTTCGACCTGATGCTTCGGGAGCTGCGGCGGTACCCCCAGGCGCAGCTGATGTGGGTGCAGGAGGAGCCGCTCAACATGGGCGCCTTCCAGCACGTGTCCCACCGCATCGAGACCTGCATGCGCGCCGAGGTGTGGTGTATACACACCGTGTCTTATACCCTATACCCTAAGACCTTCCAGCACGTGTCCCACCGCTTCGAGGCCTGCATGCGCGCCGAGGTGCACAGAGTTCAGGGACTACAGTCTAGAAGCAGGACCTGCATCCACCCAGATTACCTTGTCGCTGGCCCGTGGCGTTCTGTGTGCATGATAACTGCATTCTTGCCGCCAGTCCGCAGTGTCAAAGACTGATGTGGCTGCTGCAGCCTACGCTTGCTCGCAGGCATGCTCAGCCAAAGTGTCCACATCCACAGCAGGCTGCGTCATTGTGCTGCAGGGCTGGAAAATCCCGCCTCACATCCCGTATGCGGGCCGTGGCCCCTCGGCCTCGCCAGCCGCCGGCTTTGCATCGGTGCACGCAGAGGAGCAGTCCAAGCTGGTCGAGGACGCCCTGAACCTGGTATGCTTCTGCCCTCCTTTCAATTGAATCCTTCGTGCACAACCATAGCACACCGCGCATGCGCAACTATTCTAGATGCCTGCCGTTGGACCTACTCACTGCTGCAATGCACATGGCTCAAGCATTACTGCGTGGCTCCAATGTGTGTTGTGTTCTCCACACAATGCGCTAACGGCTGGATGCCTGGCGGGCTGCTGCAGGATTTCACGGGCGACCGGCTGCGGGAAGATGAGGCGGGGCTGTCAGCAGAGCCGGTAGACCTGACGGACATCCACATGGACCCCAAGCTCGACGCCAAACCAATTGACGAGTCCTGACGAGCTGACAGCCCAGTGCGCCCTCATCTGGCGCCACCAGCCATGTAGAAAAAGCGGACGCAGGATGATTGCCATAGCTCTGGGTCCCTTGCCGCAGCAGCTGCTGATGCGAAGCAGGCGCCCTAGCAGCTGGCTCATGTGCTTCAATATCCAGACAGGCGTTTGCACCGTGCCTGTGAATGCGTATGGCGCCATAGTGCGTTGCCTTATAAAGTGTGATAGTGGTTGCACAATATTCTCTGCCTGTAATGCTGACCCGGACATTGATGAACCAATTGCCGGCAAGCGCCATTGACTGGGCAACTGTGAGTAATCACTCTGCATGATCAGCCTGCACTCCAAGCGCCGTTCAACTGGCATCCAGGCCGGGTATCAATTCCAAATCTTTGACCGTTTCAGCAGTGTCATGTACAACAGCTCTGCCACTGTCCCATGCCACTGTCCCAAGCTAACGCTGACTGATGAACTGCAGCAGTGGTCCCAGCTCCCATCCAGATGTCACCGCAGCTCGACCTTCAGGTCGTCTGCCAGGGACGTCCGCACATCACTCTGCAGGCTGTTGATCTCATCATCTGTGAGTGACCGCTCGTTGGAGCGGTAGGCGATGCGGAAGCAGTTGCTGGTGCGCCCCGTCTTGGGGTTGGTGAAGTCGTCGATCAGCTTCACCTCCTCCACCAGGTCCCCTGCACACCATTTGCGTTTGTGAAGGGGTTGGCATGTGCGTCATCAAATGGGTTTGGGACTGTTGCTGAAACAGCTGTGACCTGGGCTGAAATGCTGTGACCTAGGCTGTCAGCATGCAGATCTGCCGGGGCTGCTGCTTGCAGTTTAAGGAAACCGCGCCTCTGGCTCCATGCGAGACGGCACTCGAGCATGCCTTCACACCATGCTTTCCAGTGCGCCGAGCCGCGGCCAGTTGTGAGTGGACTTCACAGCTCAGGGTTCACAGCAAAACAGAATGGCGCTGCAGAGCTGTAGGTCAAACGAGGTGCGCTTGCCTGCGATGCCGCGCACCACCTCGCACAGGTTGTTCTCCGTGAAACCCTCGCTGGTCCAGAAGCTCACGTCCTGCGCAGGGAAACGGCAGACCACACCACGTCAGCACAGCACGCAGCGTGGGGTTTGGAGCGCTACATGCTGATACACTACCACACGACCAGCAGCCGATGGTGTTGCCTCCTCCGAGCATGATACTGTGCACAGACGCAACAGGACCGGTGCGTGCCTTGTAGCAGGGCGGGAACTTGGAGTAGGGCTTGAAACGCGCGCCGAGGTCCCCCGCCCGGAACTGCTTCAGGAAGCGCTGGTCCTCCGACCAGAACAGCCTGCGGGTTCCCCACTCGGCATGTGGGCACGACGTGCCGGAGTGGCGTCCACCTTTCGGCTGTGCCAGAATTGACGCACGGCGTTGTCTGCTTCCAGCCTGAGGTGTGCATGCACAGCAGGGCGCCAAACTGCCTGACCTGATGTCTGGGATGTCGAACAGCACCATGGCTAGCCGCTCCAGGCCCAGGCCAAACGCCCAGCCCTTGTTGCCAGCCTGCATGTCGCATGGCCACCAGTGTGTTGCATGATCAAGCAATCCAATGGGCCAGCACGCTCAGACAGCCACATAGCAGGACGTTCCGCAGGCGCTGCCGACCCCAGCTGATGATTCCAGCGGCGGCTGCTAACAGCTGTCAGAGCCCTGCCCCGGTTTGGTACAGCGGCAACCTCGGGAATCTCATCTGCTGCTGCACTGCCTGCTGACCTGGCCATTGTCGTCCAGGATGGACTGCTGCATCACGCCGCAGCCCAGAACCTCCAGCCACTCGCCGCGGAAGAATATCTCCATCTCGAAACTGGGGTCGGTGAAGGGGAAATACGCGTCCACTGCAGGGAGGGCAGACAGAGCTGTCAGTGGCCTGCTACAAACACCCTCCAACCCTGCTATGCATGACCGTTGTGCCGCGGCCGCTGTTTTGACTCCAACTTTCACGTGCTTTCACAGGCGCCACTCACCCCACCGTACTTCCGTCTCCTGGCCGAACAGGTGGCGCGCCAGCCCCTCCAGGGTGGCCTTCAGCTCCGCCTCCACAAACTCCTCTGCACTTTTACCTGCGGCAGGAGTGTGACACTCTTTCTATGCTGAGCGAAGTGTGTTTCAGTGTGCACATGGTCCTCTGATGGATGCCAATGCAGATGCTACATGAATCAATAGCTTTGTCTTCTACTCAAAGGGTATGCGCCGAGTTGCGAGCAGCTGGTGGGCATGGATGCAGGCATGGTTCCAGAACTCCCGGGGTTGCAAGGGAGCGTGCGGCCAGGGGCGTTGGGCGGGACACCTGCGGCCTCCCAGGTCGCGGGCTCGTGGATGCGCACAGCCTCCATCTGGTGGAACACCGGGTAGTGCGTCGCGTCCACGGTGTCGCGCCGGTACACATCGCCCGTGACCAGGAACGCCGCCTCCCCCTTGCGCAGCAGCTCCGCCTGCAGAGGGTGCAGGCATATGTGGCATCGTGCACCACGTGAACCCCGCCGTACTGTGCTAAGGCTAATGCTCCTTCGCTGGTCAGCACTCGGTGAAGTGTCAGAACCACATCCACAGCTGCGCCTCGGTGAGCACCGGCACACGACTGACGACACCTTCATGGACTCTATTAAGCATTCCTGCCACATGCTGCTGCCCACCTGATGCGCTGATGTGTGGCACCGCAGCACCGTCTGCTCGTCCACATAGAAGGTGTCGTTGCTGCTGCGGCTGATGTGGTCCGACGGCACCAGCACGTCATCGAAGTTTGCCTGTTTCACAACACCCAGCACCAGAGGTTTCAGTCGCTACTGCGGATGCAGCATACCCTGCGTCTATTATGTGCATTTCACAGAGGACAACTTCCAAGGGCGAAAGGCAGACACGCCCTTGATGGGGAGCTGCAACATGAAGCAGCCCAGTACCTGAGTGCTGACGATGGGGTACAGGTCGTCAAAGGTGCGGTATGTGCCGGGCGCCGCCGAGTCCATGTACTGGTAGATGGCGTCCTTAATGATCGCCAGCGGGTGGTCCGGCCGCAGGTGCAGGTTTGCGCCCAGCTTCCGGAAGATGTGGTCCGACACATTATTGCCCGGCTTCCCGGTGATCACATCTGCAATCAGGACATTGCCGCTCGCTGTACGTTCTACTGTATGCATCTGACATCTGCTCATGAGCCCAGTCGTTGTTGAGTCCTTGAAAGCTGTTCATCCTCATCTTCGGCAGAAGGTAGGTGTCACATGTGCGGACTTTGCAGGCGTCACGCCTACCTTCCCTGCGCACTGCCGCTGGGGCCTCCTCTGTGGCCGCTGCTGCAGCTGCGACGTGCCGCAAGCGCTGTGGCCTGCAGCTGTGGCTGCCGCCGTGGCTGCCAATGGCACCGCTGCCGCACGGTGGGCTGCTGGGCGCCGCTGCCGTCGTCACCGGGCTGCATATCCTGAATGATCGCCGCAGGCAGTCTGCGATGCCCCTCGGCAGTGCAGCAGTGCATGGCCTTGCATGTCTCAGCAAGGGCTGACCCGTTTGCATCAGCCCCCGCGACGCCAGCGACATGGCAAGCAGCACACGACTGGATCACAGCAGACGCTCAGCCTGATCGAAGCATCAGACTTGTGATCGCATCGTGTGGGTGCGTCGTGCGTATCGAGCCTCATGTGCCTGGCAACATCCTGTGCTTCCAGCTGCTACCCGGTACAGTGTGGGCACTGAAAGATCCTTAAGGGTGAAGCGAAGTGCTCACATTGTTGACAGCCAAGGTGCAGGCTTGGGTGTGCCCAGTGCACGGTACACACGCACCCGTGGTGTCAAGAAGGGACCCATGGGCAGCTCATGCCCGTCCTAATGCTTCCAACGCTCGCTTGCAGACCGGTGACGCCACCAACAACAACTTGCAATCTTCCAACAGCACAACGATATAGTAACCAAACCCAACCACTGCTCTAACGGCGCTACGGCGGTGCATGGTCTCCGATGTGCCACTGTGCTGCAGTCATGTCGCCAAGCTGGCCAGTGGCACTGGGGCCGGACCCAGCACAACAGCCGGCAGCCCGGTGAGTGCTGCCGTCTCCTCCATTGCCGCCCGCACCTACCCAGAACACAGGATTTAGCGTTCAGGCTGCTACGACTGCATAGTGCCCTGGCTCTGGTTGATGTCAGCACTCAGCACACGCTGGGTGCTGCGAGCACGCAGCCCCTCACACAAGCAGATGGCTGCTTGGCATTTGGTACTGTATACACCTGGCATAAAGATGGGGGACAGGAGATGTGCGCACAGCCGGACCGCACCTGCGCCTCCAGGCTGGTGTACTTCGCGTGGTCCAGGCTGCGGTGCAGGGGGGCTGCGCTGGCCCGCGTGGTGGCTGCGGAACGCTGCCCTGTAGCGGGACGCTGCGGTCCCTCGCTACAGGGCGGCGGGGCGGCGGGCGTGACGTCTGTGGCAGCCGCCGGCGTGGCGATGCTGCCGTCGCCGTCGCCCGCGCCTAGCTCCTGCGACGCAGGCGTTGATGGCACCGGCCCCTTTGTCGTTCCGGCCGACGTGCTGCGGCGCCGGGGCGGCGCCAGCGCCGGCTTGAAGGTGCACTCCTGCACGAATCCACAGGGACACGACTCTGAGCAGACTGTGGGGAGAGGCGCCAGCTTGATCACCAGCATGCCACAGCAGCTGGACTCAGACATGTGCAGCACTGATGCAACGATCATCCTGCCGTCACAACGAGACCCGTGCCTGCATCTCGGCGGCGGCAGCGGCCTGGCGGCGCTCATCGCGCCGGCTCTCGGCCGCCGCCGCCGTGCCGTGCAGCACGTCGAAGGCCCTCTGGCCGGGGGGCCGCCGCCGCTGCGCCAGCGCCTGCGCAACAGTTGTTGCAGGGATCAGTGTTGCTCTAGTTGTGAACCTTCCGTCTGCAATCAAAGCAATCAGTCAGTCAGTGCAAGCTTGGATGCCTCGAACGCTGAGGCATGCCGCGGCGGAGAGGCCAAGGACGCTTGCCTGCAGCTGTGGACCCTCAGCAGGGGACCACTTGATGCTACACCGCATGAGCTGCAAGACATACAGGGGAGCGAAGCAAGTCTCACACCAGGGACCGCGGGTTGGTGGCCGGCTTGAAGGTGGGCTCCTCCCACTTCTTGCGCGTGTGCTGGCTGGGCAGCAGGTACGCCCGTGGGTGGTGCGACCTCGCCAGCACCTGCGGGCGAGCACCGTAATTGAAATTACGATGAATTGTGATAAATCCACTCTACATTCGCAGTCTGACTTCAAGACATCATGAGTCGGGCAACTGCATCAGGGGCCGCTTCCGTGGCCCGGGCCATCACTATAGATGGCAATCCGTGCTGCAGCCAGGTCTCGGGGAGCGCTCTGCATCATAGGAGCCCGCGTGGCTACGGTCGGAGCAGTGGCTCTTGACTCCAAAAGCGCACCTCCTCCATGAGGCCAGCGAAGCCGGGCAGGCTGACGGTGAGCGGGGCGTCGTCCGACGCCTCATCGGCCCCCGCCGGCGGCGCGTTCTCCTGGGCCGGCGCAGCGCTGCAGGGCAGCACACGGCCGCAGCCAGTCTGAGGCTATGCACGCACTGTGCACCTTGCATCATGGTGCCGCCGACCATCGACCCAGCTTTCGAGGGCATGCACACGGCAGATGTGTTTCCCGTGCTGCTGCAGCACTGCATGTCGTGCGCCGTGCTGCGGTTGAAAGGGCCTGGCAGTGAGCCGCTCCGTCGTCAAACATGTCTTTTGCCTCACCTGACGGCGACGCGCTTGGACAGCAGGCGGGCGGCAGCCTCCACATCGGCGCGCACCTCGGCATCCAGCGTGTCCACCAGCGTCTTGTCCCCGCCAAGCACCTGCAGTGCCAATGTTGGACACACATTTGAATGGCATTTGCTTTCAATGAATGGGCAATAGTTTCACACGAGAGCAACTACCGAAGTAGGTAACAGCACTGGTTGATCAGCAGGCGGCAGCGTCAAGACCTGCCCTGTGCCTCAGCAAAGCCCGGCACGTGCCTGGGGACACCAGCACAGCAGGCACAGCAGCGGTCCGGCAGCAAGTGACAGTGCAAGGACTGTGCTGAGCAGGGATGGTGATCAACATGACGCACCAGGGTGACGAGGTCGAGGTCGCCGGTCCCGGCGGTGTCCAGGTAGTCAAAGATCTGCCGGAAGCGCTTGGCCTTCAGCTTGCCCACCAGCGCCTGCACTTGCCGGACAGTGGGCCTCAGCCTGACACTGCAAGCCCCGCAAATGGACGAGCCCATGGCGCACAGAGTGCAGACTGCGCAGCGGCTTGTCAGCGGCATTAATCAACTTTGCCCACCTTGGAGGTGGAGGTGGTGTAGGTGGCCGTTGCTTCCTGCTGCTGCTGCTGGCTCGATAGCGCCTGCAGCACCTCCTTCTTGTCTGCGTGCTCCTGGCTGCAGCCAGGGTGCACAGTGACCTGTTCAGCCTGACTGTCGGCTGACATGCTGAGGCTATGTTGAAACATGGCACGGCTGGCGCAAAGCACAAGTGCTGGCTGAGTTGGCAAGGTGTGTTGCTCAGGAACCACGCGTGTGCTCAAGCTGGCAGCAAAAGGTCGAGTGAAATTGATTCGGTCGCAACGGCATGATCACCTAAACAAAGATCTACTAGACACCCCACCTGATGCCGTACAGGTACTCGCCGACGGGCGCGCCGGCACTGTTGCGGGGCTGCATCGGCGCCCTCCCCGTGGCGGGCGTGAACAGGGGCCTCCCTGTAGCGGGGTCGACCGGCGCCGCCGACCGCCGCGCCTCCAGCTTGTCCGCCGTCTTGCGCGCCACCGCGTACAAGCTGCCGCACAAAGCAGTCTGAGTTTGACTTGTTATCTGTAACATGTTGCACCCAAACCAGAACCTCCCCTTGATGCTATGACGGAGTGACGGGAGTACAGCAGCATCGACTGCTGCAGATGGCCCTGCCAGATAAACCCTGAACACTGCTGAGCAATACAGGCAGGCGCTGTGCCAGGGTCTGCTTGGGTAGCTCGCAGTCCAGCGGCCACTGTAGTGCGCAGTAGCAGCGATAGTTGTGAGACACATGACAGCCTCACCGCTCCTGGACGGGCTCGTCGTCCCCGCTGCGGGGTGGGGCGCCCCTGGACGCGCGGCGCGGCGGGTTGACGGCCGGGTGGAACGTGACCTGCGCACAACCAGAACCTACTCACTTCGGTGCGCCTGTGTACGTCACCAGCTGAACAAGCCGGTGGCATTGGAAAGCATTTGCAGAGAATGCACCTTTTGGTGGAGCTCCCTGCAGAAGGAGCTGCTGTCAGACACGATGCGTACCCTAGATCGTAGGGGCAGCTATCGTTACAAGGATTAGGTCACCTCCTCCGGGTACCAGCACTCGTACTCCGTCGCCCGCGCCGCCCGCCGCCCCGCGTCCTGGTACAGCTGGTCGTGCGCGCTGATGCGGTGCTCCTGCACATCCATGCGTCGACGGTGAACGTACAACACTGAGCCTCAACTGCTGCATGCGTATGGTACTTTGACCAGCTTCAAATGCACTTTGAATGCATTCATCGGTGAGCATACAAGCCGACTGATTGTGTGATAGCGCAGCCAGAATGCCATCATGTGACGTGCTGTCACATGCCAAGCGCTGCCCAGATGCGGCTGGGCATCTGGCTCACCGGCTGTCGAATGGCATTGCTGCGACATCAGATGCATGTCAGTTGCCGCATTCCAACTGGGGCTGACACTACAGCCTTGCCCAAGCACCGCTGCTGCGGCCACGGCGCTCAGGTGGCCCTGCACCATGTGAGCATGCAGGTGGGCGCAGCAGACCTAAACCCTAAACCCTAAAGGACTCGCCCGCAGCACGATGGAGCGGTCGGCCATGAGGCGGTCGGAGCGGCGGTTGATGGCGGGGCGGAAGGTGCAGTCCGCCACCGCTGCTTCCTCCTTCTCCCGCGCCAGCTCCGCAAGCCGCTCCTGTCACCGTTGAAAGGGGACACTGTCACCGAAACGAAAGCAACTGATGCAGGGGCGGAGGGCGCAGTCTGCCCGCCTCCTCTTTCTTCCGTGCCAGCCGTGCCAGCCGCTCCTGCACAGTATCAGCATCGCTGCATCGAGCCCAGCGCCGTGACAAGCTTCAGGCCGACCTGCAAGGAAGGTACTGTGCGAACCAGGCCTATGCCTGAAGGCTTTCCCCCAGGACATCTACCCCCGCAGCGATCCGCCCCAAGCTGCACTGGGCGCGGCGGCTTTTGCACAGTTGCATTGACGCGTGCTGCTGCCTTTCATGGTTGCAGCGGAGTTGCACGTCCTCCGCTGGGCTATTGTCCCTCCACCCACCTGCGTCTTGTCGGTGCGGGGCCGCGCCAGGCGGTCGCGGTCGCCGCTGCACCGCAGGTTGCGCGCCATCGCACTGATGCGCGGCTTCAGGGTCAGCCCCTCCAGCTCGGCCGCCGCCCTGGCCGCCGTCGCGTCCTCTGTCTGCACAGGCCGCGATGAGAGGGTGACGGCTGCAGGTCGATCGGTCGAACTGCCCGGCGGTGCCGGGCTCATCAGGGCCAATGCACAGCGCTGCGGCAGTGCCGAACAAGCAGTTGGCAGGGTTCAGCAAAGAAAGGACATGCCCATCCAGCCAGAGACGCTTGCTGCTTCCCATCGGGCCCTCGAGCTGCCAGCTGTCAGAGCCGACCGCCTGCCTTCAGCAGCGCTGCTGCAGCATGCCCCCCACACACATGCGCTCCCCGTGGCTGCCAGCAGATCTTTAGGAGGGTCCAAGTGTACTGCAAGACCCTACCGCCTGCTCCTTGCGGCGCTGCTCCAGCACCCCCTCCACGTACATGCGCTCCCCGTGGTTGGCGTACCCGCCGCCCGCGGTGCGCCCCGCCGCCAGCTGCCGGCTCTTTGCCGATATCGCCAGCGCATAGCTGCTGCGCATCGTCTTGGCCGCCTCGTCCCTGAAATACACACACAAAATATAATAGCAACACGACGAGGTACAGCCAGAGCACAGGTCGGAGCAGCAGCAGCAGCAGGGGTTGCGGGGCCTAGCGCGCTCAGAACGTGCAGCTGTTGCAGCACAAGCTAGAGATCACCCGCAGGCCACACTCGAGTACTACACAAATCGTTAGGGCTACAGTAGCTGCTGTGCAGTCAGCTCACCGCAGGCGGCGTTCCGCCTGCAGCTTCTGCTCCCGCAGGCGCCCCAGGCCGTACAGCCGCTCGGTCGCGTGCCGCGTCTGCTGCGCCCGGCCGCGGGCAAAGCCCACGCCGCCGCCCCACAGCCGCTCCGAATCTGCACACATGATGTTGGGTGAGCGCAGCTGCCGCCATCACCATGCGTGATGTGCAGCACCTCTTTGCATGTGCTTGATGCCATGAATCTTGCAATACACGAAACTGCAGCAGCAGCAGCAGCGGCAGCGGCAGCGGCAGCAGCGTACCCTCGACTGGTCCAGGCAGCACTGCCCGCTGCGCGGCGTCCTGCCCCGCAGCGGCTGGCGCCCGCCGGCCCCCGGCGCCGATGCCGACAGCAGCCCGCTTGACGGGCGAGGAGGGCGCGGTGTACGCTAGGCCCTCGGCAGGCCGGGCGGCGGCGGCCGGCAGCGGCTCCGCCACGAAGCTGCCCTCGTTGCTGAACAGGCTGTCCCGGAGGCCCGGCTGCTGCAGGGTGGGCTTGAGGACATTCGCCGGCTCGACCGGGCCCAGGATTGCATCGTTGCCGCTGCTGTCGCTGCCGCCGGCGTCGGAGCGCGAAGGGGTGTCGGCCGGCGTCGGCAGCAGCGCGTGCGCCAGATTGTCCGCTATGTGCGCCGCCAGCGGGCCGCACACCTCGTCCGGCAGGCCGTGCTTTGCGCAAAACGCCGCCGCCGCATCCTGCAGTGGCGGCACAGGCCGGCATTGGGCCCGTCCATCAGGGAGGCGCGTCCCCAGCTCCCACACAAAGGTCCACCTTGAGCAGCAAGATGCAGCAGTGCGCCAAAGTGCATACCTCTGGGCTGTCGCCTTCGTGCAGCTCGATCCGGTCCGACTGATCCTCGCCAATGTCCACCGTCGTGACCAGCACCGGCAGCTGCCGCGGCTCATCTGCAGGTGACGCGGGAGCGGGTTCAGTGGCAGAATCCCAGGTGCTGGTGGCAGCTGACGGTGAGGTGTGCGCCGCAGGGGAGGTGCTGTCAGTCTGGCAGGGGTCGCTACAGACGCTACACGATACATTTGCTGCGACCAGTAAGTACCTGCAAGATCGTATGTCGTATCCGCTGCCTCCTCATGGTCCATGGCAGCAAAGCCTTTCCGCCCTGATGCAAGGATGTGAAGCACATGTGCAGTTTGTGACAGAGCCGGCCGAGCCTGTTGGCCATCACATATGTACGCTGACCACCTCATAAGCACGTTGGACCCCCGCCTACGACGCACAGCAAGGTGCTCCTGATACTGCTCACCTTTGGAGCTGCGATGTGTTGACCGTTACAGGGCAGAGGTTGCTGCGCCTGACAGCAAACCGTAAGAGCCCCGCAACTACTGTCACCTGCAGAGGGACCCGGACAATTGCTCTGCCTACAGCTACAGCGTGAACATGGAAGTTCTGCACTCCTGCCCCCAAGTCCTCCAGCTGCTGGGTGGCATTTTGAAGGCGCTTGGCGGGAAACCGAGACACGAGGACTTTGTGAAGACTTTGTTTAAGTACAGCAATGTGTACGGGCTTCTCCTGCCTCGACAGTCACCATCTACATGCCAGACTAATACGAGAACTGTATTGCTTTGCAAGTGAGTGCGAAGGGTGCATGTGCTTCGAAGCGAGTATCTGAACAACTTTACGGATTTGAGCGGCAAAATGTCGATTGCATTTGCACCACCTACATGCTGACGTCGTCACTTGCCAGTTTCAGTGATCAAAGGTACATGGCAACGGTGCCAAGGCTGCTGAAAATGGCGCCATCGCTGCTGAGAGGCACCTGCAAAGCTTGGCATGTCGCGCCAGCGCTGCCTGCCAGCCAGTCTTCCGGCCTGCGGCACTTCAGCGCTCTCCATGCGGGTGGTACAACTCCGAGCGATGGCATCGCCCGCAGCAGCCAGAGTACAGTATCTCGCAGGCACGCTGGAGTAATGTGGGGGAATCAGCATAGCATGCTGCCGCAGCAGCATTCCAGCCAGTGGCGCCACATGCTGGCCTCGGCAACAGCAGCTGCGGATGCATTCCCCGGCGATGCGTCGCCTTCAGAGCAGACAGCCAGCAGGCCCAGGTGCAGGACAGCATCAGCGATGCTCGCTGCAGCAATCGAGAGAAACGTTAACACTGATAGGCAGTCCCATTCCATCAGCTTGTGTGCATCCGTCATCGTGGTCAGCATTCTGTGATGCAGGCTTATACTGCTGGATGCATTCGCGGTGCTGTACCGCGCGCACTTCAGCTTCGGGCCCAGCATGCGCCTGACCACCTCAGCGGGCGAGGACACCAGCGTGTTGTACGGTGCGCTCCTCCCAACCGCTCGAAAGTCTGGGCCGTGCCAACTTTGGTGTGAACCCGCAGCCTTCCCACGCCCCTGTGCTGCATGCTTGCTGCGGTCGAGTGGAGGCTCGGACCAAGGCCAGCGCCACAAAGCAGCCGTGCCTGACCCGGCACAGGCCAATGCCACATCTCATCTGCGGTGCCGCCCAGGCTTCCTGAGCGTGCTGCTGGCGCTGCTGGAGGCGCCGCAGCGGCCGAGCCACCTGGGCGTGGTGCTGGACGCCGGCGGCTCCGCCTGGGGCGCCAAAAACTTCAGGCGAGCGTTCTTTCACTACCAAGTGTCCTACATTGCAGGTGGCTCATCGTGTCAGACTGCCGACCTGAGGCACGCGCACGGTACCAAACGACACCAGCAGCTGGCTGAGGTGCAATGCCTGGCCCGTGCCGCAGGCATGAGCTGTACGCGGGGTACAAGGGCCAGCGGCCGCCGATGCCGGAGGAGATCGGCGCTGCGCTGCCTAAGCTGGTGGAGTTGCTGGAGCTCATGCAGATCCCCACCTTCCAGGTGCCTGTTCACTGTATGCTTCTCCTGACCGGTCGGATCTGTCATGCCCCACATACATCCAACCTTTCCAATACATTCCATGTGCGTCCCTTGCTGTCATCTGAGCAGCTGCATCCTCACCACGACATATAGCTGTCCTCAGTTGATGGGTCAGGGAGCATATATGTATGATATGGTGTTATAGAGTCCGGGGCTGGAGGCAGATGACATCATCGCCACGCTGGCGGTGCGCGCGCTGGCGGAGGGCTGCGATGTGACCATCGCCTCCCCCGACAAGGTGCAGACAGGACCAGCCTTTAGATATCTTGCAGTCAGTCATTGTGAGCGTCAGAGTGTGAAAGAACAGCAAGCACCCTGCTGTAGCCACGCGGTCTGATGGTTCGCAGCAGCGCTGCGCTGCTGATGTGCTCAGGCTGACTTCCAGAGGCAGAGCGTGTCCAAGAGACCTCTCCCAGCTGCCAAGCCTGGGGTTTGGAAGTGCACTCAACGGCAACCCCATGGCATTGCAGGACTTCTTCCAGCTGCTGCGCCCGGGGCTGGACATCCTGCGGCCGGGGAAGCCGGCGAAGGGCGCCAAGGGCCCCGGCCTGCTGCACTTCACCGCCGAGACGTTCCGGGAGCAGTACGGCATCGAGCCGCACCAGGTTAGCTGTCCCTGTACGGCCGTGCCCAGGCTGCTGACGCCCGGGCAGTCGTGCAGCTGCGCAGCAGTCGGCGCCTTCGAGAGAGAACGGTACCTGGGTGAGCCGGCTGCCGAACTGGATGTGCACATCGGACGAGCTGCTGCGGCACCTGTTTGCTGGCGCTTTGTGTCGACTGCCTGTCTGCTCTCCCGCAGTTCACCGACATGCTGGCGCTGTGCGGCGACGCAGCCGACAACGTGCCCGGCGTGCGCGGCGTCGGCCCCAAGACCGCGGCGCCGCTGCTGCAGCAGTACGGGGATGTCGAGGGCGTGCTTGCAGCAGCAGCAGAGGTACCAGTGTGTCCGCTCCATAGCTGTGAATGCTGCAAGCCCGCTGTTCCAGTTGCAGGACACCCTGCAGGGAGGGCACAGTGCGCCGCTGATTGGCAGGTGGTAACAGCCTATTCACGACTGACCGGGATGGGTTTTCGACCTGAACGTCTGCATGGCCCGCAGGATCCTTCGCCCATCAAGAAGAAGGGCGTGCGCGAGGTGCTGGCCAGCGAGGACGGGGCCGCGGCCGCGCGGCTGTCGCACCGGCTGGTCGCGCTGCAGACTGACGTGGACGTCCCTGTCGTCAGGTGCGCAGCCCGGTGGGGCCTTCCGTGTGCCGTGCGCTGTCTGGCAGCGCGCCCGCCCCGTCTGCTGTGCTGCTCATCCTCTTCTTTCACGAGGCTTGATCATCAGATGCGGCGCTGCTGCAGTCCCGCTTGGGTTGCAGACAGGACCTGTGGTGTGGCATGCCTCACCAGCATTGCATCTGATGTCATGCGCCAGAAGGGTGCCCTGCGATGAGCTGCGCTCAGCTGTTGAGCAGCTGTGCAGTGCCAATGTCCAGAAAGCATCGGCACAACTCATCTTGCATATTGCTCAGTTGGTCGACAGTCGTATGTCATTTGCGTTGCAGGGTGCCGCTTGAGGAGCTGCAGCTGCGGACACCCAGCGACAGCGGCAGCGCGGCGCTCGCGGCGCTCGGCACCCTCGAGTTTCGGCAGCATGCCCGCCGGCTGGCGGGCATATTTGAGGGGCACACCAATGCTGCGCACACGCACAGATGATGATGGCCTGAACAGTTTATGTACGAAGTGGAAGTCCTGTGTGTAGTTTGGTGACTGTGGCGCGCTCGCTGCTGATAGTTTCCTTTAACAATCCTGGCTAGCCCTTGGCAGCGCTGCCAACCTCGCAGGCAGCTGCCAAAGCACCGCTGCAAGCACGCAGCCAGCTGAGACTGCTGTAGCGAACTAGCTGGGGTGTGTGGTCCTGCTGGAATGTGTGTCTTGGCATGTCCACGGCTGAGCTGCAAGGAGTCGTCTGCACTCGTGCATGTACTTCCAGCTGCCAGCTCACCCGAGAGCAAAGGACGCTGCGTTCATCGTGGGCAGAAGACCAGCCACACTCAGCAGACTGCGCTATCAGGATGATGAGCGCCAATTGCCATTACCGTTCTTCACCATGTCATGCAGCACCAGAGGCTGCCAGCGCTGAGCTTCAACACATGCAGAAGCAGAAGGGTCGGCCACAACGCTGTTGAATATCACTCCAGAAGTGTTACAGAGGACATCACAGAAGGCCTGGGCAGAGCAGTAACCGCGGCAGCTGTAAAGGAGTGCAATCAGGCTGCAGACACAATCGAGCAGCGCTTGCATCGACTGTTCCAGCGGCAGGACAAGGTCACAGTCGAAGACCTGCTAAAAGCTACCAAGGACCCCAATGACCTTCGCAGCAACGCCTTCAACTGGGCTGTTCTCAAGCTCGTCTGGAAACTGGACAGCCAGTCGCAGGAGTGTCGCGAACTGCAGGACTTTGCGCGCGGCATCGGCCGCTACCGGGCCTTCGGCCGCCACCGGTATGTCTGCACATTTCTGCCAACTATCTCTGGCACTCAGACCTGGGTCTGCTCCTGTACGTGGTTACCTGTCGTCAGTGGACGTGCCGTACGCCTGATGTATGATGTGTGCAGGAGCCTGGCAACTGGAGCCGACAAAACAGCCAAGCAGGACTGATCGATCAGTCATCGCAAAAGGCATCTGCAGCGGCGGCGCACTACTTTTCACTGTTATGGTCAGGTCACTCATGAGGTGACTGGCGCACTTAGGCAGAGGGGAACCTGACCGTAGGTGCAGCACCAACAAGGGACATCGACCTGCCCTGTATGTGAGTTCATACTTGGCGGTCTATATATAGTGCTTCTATCACACAAGCGTTTGCAAGCGTACCGAATGAAAAGGCGTGCTTACTTGCAACAGATTGTGTTGATTGTAGTATGGTCATTGCGGCAGCCTGCGCTTACAACTACTGAACACTATGACTGCACGCTGCAGCGCGCCATCAGGCGATGCACCAAACACCGATCACTGTGAAACGTGCATCGCAGGACAGATGCACTGCTGGTGCTGTACATCTGCATACAGCTGTATGTGCTAGCAGTTGGATTTGTCCCGGCAGTTTGAGGTACATGAGTGCAGGTCGATTCGTGTGCATCCCACATACAAGTGGTGTTCAGCAACCAGTGCAGTAATGAGCAGCTACGCTAGCACTGTACGTTCCAATCATGCATGGAGACCACCAAACATGCATGGCGCATCACCCGCCCTAGCGCACAGCAGGCTTTTGGCTCAGCACACCCTTACTTCTTCAGCGCCGCAAACATCAGGTCTACGTACTGCTGAGATGGTATCAGCCAGCTCCTGCAGTAGCACAGAAATGTGTGCTTGGCATGGCAACAGGGTGGCACATTGCAGTACAGTCGACACATCGCAAAGCAAGTGCGGAACCTTGCCAAACGACATGCAGTGGTGACTAGTCGATGAAAACCAACAGCTAGATTGGTAATCTGAACCAGCGGTGGAGCTGCCTCACCAGTCTTGCCCCATGATGCGGTGCGTGAGGTCGGCCCACTCCTGCTTGTCCGTGTACCACATCGTCAGCGCCCTGCGCCCAGCTCAAACCCAAGTGTCAACTATAAGGTTGCCGCGTGCTGCCTGCACTGCAGCTGCATAATGCTGAACATCACATCCGTCGTGCATGCGGTTCGTATGTGCCAAGGCCGTTCGGTCAGCAGTAGCTCGGCCCTTGACAACGCTGACCACCTGCAGAGCTTGGTGTCCCAGATAGGCGTTGTACTCGGCCTTCTCAGCCTGTCGATAGTACTGAGGTGGTCAGCCCACTGGGCTGGCAGCAAGTACGGAGGCAGCGCGCCTGTTGAGCGCGTAGTCGAGGGCGTTGCTATCGGTGCCCTCGAAGCTGAAGCCGTTGGGGATGTGGCCCGCATCGGCCGCGCGCTCCCCGTCGTCATCAACGTCGAAGACCGTGTCCGCCAGGCCGCCGGTGCGCCGCACCACCGGGACTGTACCATAGCTGCGTGTAGCAGACGGCTGACCTCAGCTCGGTATCAAAGCAGGTAACACACGGTACCAACAGCGGGGTGTCAGCAGGCTCGAACACGATGGACCCATTTCATACTGTGGCGTTTGGAGCGAGCGTGCAGTGCAAATGGTTACATACTTCTGTGGCCGTTGTTTCCCTGCTGGAGGCTGGAGTGTCACCAGATCAGTCAGTGCTCACCGCATGGCGATCATCTGCGTCAGGCCGCACGGCTCGAACATGCTCGGCACCAGCAGGATGTCCGCGCCCGCGTAGATGAGGTGGCTCAGCGGCTCGTCGTACTCGAAGTGGAAGCGGCACCGGTCGCCGTGCTGCGCGTGCAGCTGCCCCGCCAGGCCATCGAACTCGCCCTGCGGCAGCAGTGGCGGATAGTGACAAGGGTAGCGGGAGGATCCTCGTTGCGAGCAACCGTGCATGCTGCAGCGGACCGCACTGCTGTCCATACAGCCACCCTGGCATGTCAGCCTGGCCCTACAACCAAGGCAGGGTTCATTCACCAGGAGGAGAGGCCGCTGCATGGCAAACATCTGATGGGATTGGAGTGGTAGTCCAGATCGTGGGGAGAGCTGTCTGGCATGCAGGCCTGTGAAAGGGCCAGGTGTCACCTGGACGCGGGGGTCGGGCGCCGAGCCCAGCAGCACGAACTGGCCGCCCCGCTCCAGGGTGCGCCACGCAGCGTGCTTGATCAGGTGCGTGCCCTTCTGGTGCGTCAGCCGGGTGACTACCTGCGGTGCGGGCAGTGCCAAGACGTAGTGCCTTGTCATACTACTGTTGTGCACCAGTTTGGCAAGGTAGTGCAGCAATGCTGAAGGGACAACAGGCATATTGCTGAACCCTGCCGTGCAGGACATGCAGCAGAAGCCAGAAAGCCCAGAGCAGCACAGCGAGATGCTCACCGCTGCCATTGGCAGGTCGGCGTTCGACAGCCCAAAGCGCCGCCGGATCTCTGCCTTGGCGGCTGCCTTGCCCTCTGCCACATCTTCTGGCCCATAGTTCCTGCATAGTGAGGGACCAAACCCCGTCAAGCCTGCAGTCCAGGCTCAATCACAGGCTTGTAGTCAAGCCTGTGTGCTCGTGTGAGAGGGTGCCTGGGACGTGTTCTCTATTGTCACGAAGGCAGCCGAGGCTAAGGGTATGCGGGTGAAGCAGACAAGGTACTCAAGGTCACTTCAGCGGGCGCTACAGGGCACCCGTTACTGGTGCTCCAGGGCACCTGGGCAGAAAGGCGTCCTGTTCTGGGTCCCAGATGTCCTGGTCGATGCCGTTGCGGATGCCGTAGAACTTGCCGAAGTGGGGCGCCACCGCAGGGTGCCCGCTCACCTGCGCACCAGCCATCTGGGTCTTGCGCACCAGCACGGTTGTACATAAGCAGCTGCCGCCAAAGTTGCTGCTGGTGATGTTTGTTTTCAATCTGGCAATGCGCCTGTGGCTGGGACAAGGGAGCAGCAGTGAGGTGCAGTCAGCTGCATGCGTTGCGAATACTGTAAGGCAACCCTGCTGCATGCTGATTCCGTGCATGGACATCAGGGCGCACCTCTGTGGCGTAGGTCGGCGACACTGTAGTGCCCGCCGCTGCAGCTGCCATGGCGCGGCTGCACGGGCGGCAGGAACAGCAGTCAGTGGCAATCAGAGCAGTGGCCTGGACTTGTGCAGCCTAGTGCTGTGCCTGGGGGCCATGACTACAGGGTGGCACCGCACCCGATCAGGTCCGCGCCGTAGTTGAGGTTGTGGATGGTGAACAGGGTTTTGGCGCCGCCCAGGTCGGCCCACGTCACTGGCGCCGTCGGCCAGTCGTGGCAGTGGACGATGTCCGGCCTGGATTGACGACACGTCACATGTCAGCAAGCTCTGTCTGATATCTGCACCAGCGCCCGTGAAAACGGGAGCAGCCCAAGAAGGCCAAATTGTGAATAGTGCTGCCAATCTGTGTTGTGACCACGCACACCAATTAGGGCAGCCGCAGGTTGTGACCAGCTGCGGGTTTTGCAACACTGTGCATCCAGCTGAGTTCCTGAGCATGGCAGCAGTGCTGCGCAGCAACCGGCGGCTGTCAGGCGCGACCCTCCTCCTGCCACAGCTAGCACATCAGCTGCTGCAACCTCACCGGCGACACAGCAGTCCAGCAGTACCAGCTACTACCCCAAATCTGCTGCTGGGTTGTACTGACAGCGCTCACCTGTGGTCGCTGGCGCGCAGGTACTCGGCCGCCATGGGGAAACAGTCCTTTAAAAACCTTGCAATACAATGTACTGGGAGCAGTAATTCACTTGTGGTCGCTGGTGCGCAGGTACTCGGCGGCCGCCCCGCAGAACCAGGCGAAGCGGCTCGCGTCGTCGTTGCGCCCGTACACGCAGCCCACCCAGAAGATGCCGTTCTGCGGCTCCAGGAAGGTCGTGTGCAGCTCTGCAGCGCAGCGACAACAACCGCCTGTTGCAAGCTGCAGCAGACTGCAGAGCAGTAACACAGCTTCCCACATCCGCCAGCACCCAAAGGACACTGCTGCTCTGTACATGCTGTGGTTGTCAAGGCACAGCCTGACAGCCTGGAGGCAAGGTGGCAAGCAGCTGGAGTTGGAGGCCCAGACCTTCGACGATGCCTTGCCACACGCGCACTTGCACCCCCGCATGCCAGAACTCCTTCGTCTGCCGCAAGTCGCTGATCAGGTCGTACTTCAGCACATCGTACTTGGGCAGCACCTGCGGAGTTGAATATGGTGTTTAGGGATGCTGAGCTCACGACCGCACAGTTACAGCGCACCACACTCAGCTGATGGGGACCTTCGCAACTGGTCCCTTCAGGGGGCTGCGCACACAGGTGACAAATGCCAGCTAAATCGCTCTTCTTGACCACGTGACAAGCGGTGTCAGGCTCGGGAAGCATGGTTGATGCAGCCAGCGCACCACAGACACGTCGTGGCCCTCCTCTTGGACAGCGCGCCCCAGGGCAGTGACCACATCGCCCATGCCGCCCACCTGCACAAAGCAGATGTTGTCAATCAACCCTGTGCTTGCCTGAAATGGTCAGGTGATCCGACACCTCCCTTGATGCACCAGCACCTCTGACCTGCAGCGGGGGTGTCGGGCGCTAGCCAGGGAGCAACATGCTGCATCTCACGTTCATTTCTAGGATTCTGATCACAGCATACATCTAAAAACCCTCACACCAGGATTACACCCACCTTGGCAACAGGAGCCATCTCGACGGTGACGTGCGCGACGCGCAGCCGCACCGGCTCCCCTGCGCCGCCCGACACCGGCACATGGTAGTCCTGCAGCATGCATGGCGCAGCTGCTCGCGGGTGCAGCAGACACGGAGGAGGTGCACAGCTCATCCAGAGGCCGTCAGCTACGGGTTGCATGCAGGCAGCGCCATGTTGTCGGCTGTATGCATGCCAGCAGAGGCCGAGCAGAAAACAGCCAGCAGGAAGAGGGGAAGGTCCCACCAGGCCGCCGTTGTTGTCGTAGAAGCCGCCGTGCAGGTCGCCGGTGTCGCTGAACACCATGTCCATGAACTGCGCGTCTGCCGGCACCTGAGCACAAGTGGAAATGGCATCAGGCGTCACTACTCAACATTGTGCACAAGCCATGTGCAACTGTATCAATAAACTATGTCGTAGCCTGCCAGCCGGCGCTTCACTGCACTCACGTCCACGCTGGCCTTCAGGAAGGCGAGGTTGCCGGAGGGGTCAGCTGGCTGCATGCGCCGTGGCAGGTAGCACTCTGGGTGTGTCCATCTGCATTGCAGACAGCATATTCTAAATGCTGAAAAGGTAAGCTTGCACTGCAACAGCTTGCTAGCTTCCCAAGTCTGAGTGTTGGCATCAAGCAACACCGTGCCTCGACAGGCTGCAACCACCTATCTCCAGCGGATCATATCACCTGTCCTTGCAGTGCGATTCCCAATCGTGCTGTCAGCCCACCTGTTCCAGCAACCGCGCAGCCAGACCTCGGGGCGGCCCCGCAGCACGGTCGCATCCGGGTTGTAGAACACCATCACGGATTCCCCGGCCCGCGGGGTGACGGGGTCGGTGTACAGCACCATGCGCTGCGTCTCCCGCCGCCGACGCTGCGCCCGCGCCTGGGATTTCCAGGTAGCATCGACTCAGCAGCTCTGCAGCGATGACTATGACATGCCGGCGTGATGTGCCATGTACAGCACTATGCTCTGCAACCCGCGCCTCCGCTGCTGCACCCCGTGCCTAAGCTTCGACGGCCTGTGGTTGAAATCTTGTACAGCTGGCATTACCGACATGTGTCGCCAATACGACCTAACACGAAGGCGCCCGCTGCTGACGGACATGGCAGGCATACGGTGCACCTTCGAGCTTGAAAGGGAGCAAGCAATCATGCACTGTGTGCACCTTGGGGCTTGCAAGGGAACAAACAGTCGTGCTGCAAGCACCACACCTTGGCAAGGACACGGTCGTAGGCTGCCTTGCTGGCCCGATCCACAGATTGTTGCTCATCCTCCTCCGGCCCCTGCAACAAAACCAAGTGCCTGTCTGCTGGTCCAGGCTGTAGCCCTTCGCTCTTTGACAGACGCACATGTGCTGAGCTGCTCAAGCAGCATTATGCCACCGCGAGTGCAGCGATACGCTTGCGGCCGTCAGCACCCCTTAGGCCTGGGCTCGCACCCTGAGCAGCGTGGCGAGGTGCGTCTCCAGGGCGGCGCCGTGCAGCGCGCCGCCCACCCCGGAGTGGAAGTCGGCCTGCCCATTGTTGTCCCACGCCCGCTCATCAGAGTCCGACAGCACGAAGTCCAGCTGGGCGGCGGTGCGGGGCACCTCGACGCGGACGCTCCACCAGTCGCCGTCCGGCAGCGCCATCGCCTCCACCTGCACAGGCACACACAGGTTGCTTTTGCGCCCGGTCAGGATGCCAACATGATGCCAAGGTTGCAGGTGCTGAAACGAAGCGCACTAATCCCGCAAGCCGATCGGCTGGCCGAGCACAGGGGAGCCCAGGTCTGCCTCTTGTGCAGCTGTGCAGGGCTGGCCACTCCCTTGAACAAGCACCAGCTGCCCCACGGAATGTTGTTTCACATGAGACATGACGCACGGTGAACAGCTAATCTCCAGGGATTGCACCTCTTCACGGGGCATGGGCGCAAGCGGCGCGTGCGTCAGGTCCTCCTGCCACCAGCCGTCATAGCCCCAGTGCGCGACCGCATCGCGCGCATGCCTGCAGCAGCCCCGCAGGATTCGTGCATGAGGGTGTAGGTGCTAACACATCGGCACACATACTTGCTGTACACAAAGTGCTGCACGCAGCGCGAGTGCACCGAGGCGTGTGTGCAAGTCTGCAGCATGCTCTCAGCCGCCCGCAGTCACAGGGGCTACAAACCTGCGCAAAGCCTGACATGCGGCCCCAGACCCACTGCAATGCTCCACCTGAGGGCGCCGTGGCCCTTGTTGTAGGCCAGGACCGCGGTGCTGCCGCCCGCCGGCGGCGCCGGCCGCCAGACGAACACCCCCGGCAGCCCGTCCTGCAGGCGGAAGCCCTGGAGCGGCGCCCCCCGCCGCTCCGCAGCCACCTTGGCTGCCTCCGCTCGTACTAGCGCCGCCTGCTGCTCCTTTGCCCTGCGTTAGGGTGGAGGCTTTGGATTGGGCTTTGGATTGGGCTTTGGATCATGGTTGCACCTGAGCCACATGCATGCGCAATGACTCGGCGGTGTCATGGTCGCGCTGGCCACCTTTTTTCTCCGTGATGCAAGCTGGGTATTGCATCCAGCAAACCCGCTATATGGTCAATCAGTATTGCACTTGCCGGCGCTCCATACAAGCATGGATGTGCATGACCTCTGCGCATCATCCATGCACTGTGCGCATTTGCCAGAGCCCCGGTGTCACCTTTCCCGCGCGGCCTCCGCCTCGCGTGTGGCCACCTGCAGCTGCTCCTCCCACAGCCGCGCCTCCTCCTCCTCCAGCGCCTGCAGGGCTCAGGCTCAGGGTTACTTCACACCATCCTGAGCAGCGGAGAAGCTCAGTTCTCGTGGCGCTGTGCAGCTCAATCAGCAGCTCAGTCAACCTCAGCAGCAGACTTGAAGCCTTTTGCATGGATGGCAGCCGTTGGACGGACTGTCGGAACCCCACGGTGCCACGGGCATCCATTCAATGGCTGCATGTCACACGCTGAGGTTCACACACGCCGTGAGCCCCACCGCATCCCCGAACAACAACATGGACTGTGACTCCGACCTGAAGGCGCTTGGTCTCGGCCGCCTCGAAGGCAGCCCTGCGCTCCGCCTGGATGGCCGCCTCTGTGGTGGCGCCCTCCAGATCGAGAGTGAAGTTGCGCTGCCTGCAAGTGCAACGCCGCATATCTAGACGTGGACACGAAACACGATATGGAGACGCCTCTGACCAGCTCGAACTGTGCTCTTGGCGATATGCACCAGCTTCAGCTGTGAGTGCGCCGCCCACAGCTGTTGGACGGAATTTGGCATGTGCATGCAAGCCTGGAAATGGACAAACAGCGTTCTTGCTTGGTGGCTGCTGTGCGAGGCGCAACTATGCAAATGTAACATCAAAGAACACCGCGCACTGGTTGTTGTCCACGATGCCGGTGTCGGGGTCTGCCACCACAAACTCCAGCGCGAACAGCTGCCGTGGCGCCTCCAGATCAGCCGCCCACCAGCTGCTGTTGGGCAAGTCCGCAAGGGCCTCCTTGCTGCGAGTGTGTGCAGCACCCCGAGTTGATTACTCAGCCTCAGAGGCCTCTGGGTCATGGACTTGCTGGATGCTGTCTGTTCTCTGCATACTCCTGTACGTCTGTTGCAGCTTCCAGCAAGGTGATGCGAGCGGAGTGTCCAGCAGGAACATCAAGCAGGCGAGCACAACCGCCATGACATGCCAGGTGACTGCCACATTGTACGGCAGGAACATCTTCATGCTACATGAGACAGGTTGCGCTGCACCTCATGGGCTGCTCCACGATGTGCTGCCAGCCGTTGAAGCCGGCCTTGATGGTCAGCCGGCTGCCGTCGCGCGCCGGCCCCCACAGCCGGTTGTACAGTAGCCGGTTGCGCCTGCCGGCCACTACCGCATCTGCGAGCAGCCAGGGGTGGAAACCTCGCCCCATGCCGTCCTGGCCTCGCATACAGACGACATGCAGCGCCTGCCCTTGGCTGTAGCACACACACACTTACCTGCTTGCAGAAGGACCTTAGATCCACTGAGGTAATCTAGCTCTATGAGCCAGCAGAGACTGCGTGGGAACCTTGTGTTCAATGCAGGGTGTGCCGGAGGGGAACCTACTTGTGGGGAAGGCAAACACGCGGTCCCCGCGCTGCATGGCGGCCTCCGCTGCGCTGCGCAGCTGCGCGCTGTCATCCGGCTGCTCTGGCTGCTCAGCTGCCGCTGCCTCTGGCTCAGGTGCAGCGCCTGCCGCCGTCTGCTCCCTGTCTGCCGCCAGACCCTGCAGCGCCGCAGCGAGGTCCTCGGGGTCGGCCGGAGACGCGCCGTTCTCCGCAGCGCCGCCAGCGTGTGCGCCGGTGCCGGCGCCTGCTGCTGCTGATGCCCTGCCGCCGTCGCCGCTGTCGCCGCTGGGCTCGGCGGTGCCGTCCCGGCTGCTGGCCGGGGACTCCAACGGCGAGAAGCTGGCGACCTGCAACATACGCGGTATGGTTGTGGCGCGGCAGCTTATAGGTTGCATGCTGCTTCAATTGCAGTGCGGCTCTGCCTATGTGAAGCGCCAGAACCGCTGCCTGTGATCATGTTGCCCACAGGAAGGCGTATGACACGCCTGGATGTGCATGCGCCTTTGCATATGCAAGGACGAGCTGCGTGTGGTTGCAGCATGCCCACCTTTTGCGACAGCTGCTGGTACTTGGCCTTGAGGCCCGACAGCCGCTCGGCGGCCGCCGCGCCACCCGCCGCCTGCTGCTGCACCAGCTCCTGCAGCGCCTGGTTCTCCACCTGCGCAATCGTAGAATCCCATCAGCTCACCGTCGATGCCTGTCTGCCTCCCTGCCACACCAGCCTCAACTCCTTTTCCCGCTAACGCCCCTTGGCAACCAGAGCACGCAGTTAGGGCGCACAGGGCAACGCTCAGGCTTCCAGGAGTGCCATGGTGCACCACGTCCATCTGGGGCATCTGCTGCAGGCTTCGTGTGCAGCACGTCATGGCGCAGTCACCCATCCATGCCGCATCAGCCCCAGCTGCATGCAAGGGGTGCCTCTTGAGCTGGGGTGCACACGACCTGCATGCGCTTGAGCTCCCGCCGACTGAGGCGCCGCGGCTTGCCGTTGCCCTCGGCGGCGGCAGTGGCGCTGTCCGCCGCCGCCGCAGCCGCCACCACCTCCTCTGTAGCCTGCTGCACCTGCCCCTCCAGCCTGCAGCCACGAAGTCCTCTGCTGGGGACAAAATGCTGCTGATGGCACGGCAGAAGGGCGGCAATGACCTCTGTAGGTCCCGCAGTGACGAACGCTTCGGCTGCGAGCGCATGCTGAGGTGTCTGCAGCGCTCACTCTTCGAGGTCCACGCTGCTGGTGGCCTCGCGCGCTGCGGCGGCTGCCGCCGCCTTCTCCTGGGCCAGGCGCTGCGCCAGCGCCCTCGCCGCCGAGATGCGCGCCGACACCTCCGCCCTGCACCGAGGGACCAGTGTCAGATTGAGTTTACCAGATGCACTTGTCAGCAGCAGACGCCGCAGCAGCCGCTCTGGCTGCTTTGAAACCCTCGGTCAGGTCTGGAGCATACCACTGTGCTGGAGCCTGACTTGCCGCACACCTAGCGGCCTCCCGCTGCTCGACAGAGTCCATGGATTTGGTGGCGGCGCTGCCGCCGTCCCTAGACTTGCCATTGCCGCTGGCGCGCCGCCCTGGCGCTGCTGAGACGACCCTGTGTCCAGACACCACCCGCAGACAAACAGTGACAATGCCGCCAGCTGATCAGGGACGCTCAAGAGCGCTGGATGAAGGCGCTGGACACATAGCGGAGCATAGGACCTCTGACAAGAAGCCGCCCATCAATGGCATTGTACCTGCGGCTGCTGGCTGTGTGGCGTCGGTGCAAGGCGTGTGGCATTAGCCGTGGCCCGCTGCTGTTTGTCAAGATCAGGTCGCTGGCTGTGGCATGGCAGACTGGCCATGTCGCCGACAATGCGCCCGCCATCCTGTCATATGTTGACAGATCCTTCACTTGCATCAGTCACGAGATACAGCATATCCGATATTAGCGGAGCGAGTCTGTCACACGCTGTATATACCGACTTGTATTAAGATGTTACATGCGCATCTGCCATGTCCAGCCGCAGCAGATGTTGAGTACGCACCTGGATGTTTAGCGCCGGCTGCCCAGCAGCAAGCACCCCTACCGCATGTGACAAGCTGTGTGTGATGCCCCCTGCGATCTTTGATTTCCGTTTGCTATCGTTTGCTGGTGTATCCACAGGATGGCTGAAGACTGATCTGCGCGTTTTGATCAGCAGCGAAGAGGTAGAGGCCCTCAAGACCTCGGACCGCTTTTCAGGCAGTTCGTGGTGCAGCTTGGTGTTCTGCAGCCGATAATGCAACCGTTGCAGGGTGGCTTTGCATTTGCCGACCCCCTGCTCAGTGCTTCCTTGGTCAGACAAGATCGCGCAGGTGCAGAAGCACAACAGCACTTTGCAGCGGCCTACAGCTGCAGATTACATTTCCATCAGGAGCTCGAAGTAGCTTGTAACTTCAGCCGCGGCCTTTGCGGCTTACAGCTGCAGTCGGGCCTTGCCTGGAAGCCGATAAGCATTTGCCAACGTTGCGTGAGGACTCGGACGCATCACAAATAGCTAAACCTGAGTCACTGCCGACTTCCTAGAGATTGGAACCCTGACACACATTCGCCTTGTTGTAGCACAGAATCAGGCAGCGAACCGCAAATTCAGCTTTGAGACATCCGCTTTATAGCGACCATTGTAGGCAGTCATCTCTGCACACGCCGGCATTGAGGTGTCCTTGTCAGCAGACAGTCAGTGACATGGAGCAGCTGCAGCGATGCGTTGTCAACAGCGGGCGGGCTTTGGCCCCGATGCCCCAGTGCAGCCACACGCAGAGGCACCGCCCGCTGACACTGCAGCAGTGGCCTCTCGATGCAAGGCATCATCGCAGGTATAGCCATCGCAGACACCAGCGCTGCCGTATGGCATTCAACCTGCTTCACCTGTGTCGGTAAGTCGCCACTAGGCTGTAATTGATGTCCTGACTGTGTCTGGGCACAGGTCACATCAGCCAAGGGCCAACCAATGTTCGGGGTCATACGCCCTGGCATACAGCAGCAGCACCAGCAGGCGACAGGCGCTCAGCAGCTGCAGCCGGGTGTCAACGGCTGCGCTGCGCCGCCAGGGTGCTCAGGGGCGGCGGTCCGCTCCACTCCGCAGCCACCCACTCCCCCAGGCAGCCCTTGAAGCGTGAGTTGACATGCGTAGCACCAATCACGAGGATTAGCATTGGGACTGCTTGCACCTGACCTGGTTGCTATGGCGGCAACTGTGGCCGGCGAGGCACATCATGCAGGGGTGTGGTACACCATGGGCACTAAGGGTTTCCGACTGCCATGTTTCAAGGGGCACCTCCTGGCACCTTGACACAGTGACATAACAACGCTGAGTGATGACTCCAAGCAATCTGCTCTGCAGGGAGGAGGCGATGACGGACAGCTCGGAGCTGGGCGGCCTCGATGGCCTGCACCTGCAGCACGATGCGACTGTGCACCTGGTCAGCGAGAAGGTGGGTCATCAGCGCCTACTGCTGTTGTTGGCTTCACGGAGGCACTGTGGAGAAAACCACAGTGTCTCACATGCAAGATGCGATTGATAGCCTGACGACAATGCGTCCAGGAGACTGCTGTTTGAGCCCGGCGCAGCAAGGCGTTGAGGTACCTACGCAAAGGTGAAACAGAAATTAGGGACAGGTGTCGTGCTGCAGGATGGGGAGTACATGGTCGAGGGCAGCATGGAGGCGGCGGCCTCGGCGGACACCGCCTTCGGCCTGCTGTGCGACTACGAGCGGGTGGCCAGCGTGTTCACCAATGTGCTGCAGTCGCAGACCTTCCGCACCGTGGGCGACGACACTCGCCTGCAGCAGGTTGGTCAACATATGCTTGTGGTAGTGCAGTGTAAGCAGCAGCCAGCCATACCCATTCACTTTCTGATGTTCAGCACAGGCAGCGCATTTGGTGTCCCTGGCTGGCAACTGTTCCTGATGTTCCCTGGCCGCCAAGCCACATGGCTACCTTCCATTCTATGCGCTCGCAATGGGCAGTAGCTTGGTTCGAAGTCCTGTGGACACAGAATGCCCGTGCTGTGCAAGCAAGAGGCTTCACCGTTCAACAGCTTGAAGGGTTGACCTGGCCGCTGTACCCTTATGGACGCTGACACCCGGGGGCATGTCCGTGTGCAGGAGTGCCGCTGGGAGTTCCTGATGTTCTCCGGCAAGTTTCCGCTGGAGCTGACGGTGTCCGAGCAGCCGGCCGAGCGGCGGGTGGTCTTCAACCTCGCGGAGTCGCCCTTCATGCGCAGCTTCCAGGGCACCTGGCAGGCGCGCGCAGCCCCCCAGTAGTGAATACCGTTCAGGATGGCTGGTGACTGCATGGAAGCCACAACAAGCCGCCGCTTCTGCACACGCTGGTTGCACGGGCAGTATGGTGTGCCGTCCAGAGTCGAGCATGCCAGCCTCAGCTGAGACTTCAGGCTGGGCGCGGCGCAGGTGCACGAGCACGCCAGCGGGGGCTGCCGCATACTGCACACCATGGCGGTCAAGCCGGTGCTGTCGGCGCCGCGGCCATTCGCGTCCTACACGAGGCGCGTCTTTGAGCGGCAGGTGAGGCTGGTGTCACGACATTCCTTCTGCGCAGGTCCTATTTCCAGAAACAGTCTCCTCCCCCCTTCAGACTGCGCGGAAGCATGTGCAGGACCAGGATGTTGCTGCGCGTCCGTGCTCGACATTTGCAAGCTTCTTTTTCAGCCTCCCGGGGGATGTTTTGGAGACCTTGCTGTGCACAGCTGGACCAAGCACGCAGCGTGCAGCAGCTGCGCCCTTGCCTGTGAAACAGCCTTGTGTGCAGAGGGAAGAAATACGAGGGTCACAGAGCCAAGTCAATCTGTGTATGTGTTCATCTGATGGGCATTCTGGCATCTCCACTGCTGCTCCCGCTGCTGCTGGCAGGTGGCGACCATCATGGAGGACCTGGGCCGTGCACTCGCGGCGGAGGAGGCTGATGGCGCACATCAGGAAGCCTGACGCACAGCGCGGTGTCAAACCCGGACGCTGGTGTTTTTGCCGGCGCGGGGTATTGATAGTGGTGTGTATAATGTGGCGGCCTGTATATTTGAGAGTTTGAAGAGACTAAGCCAAAATTTTCACAGTGACATTGAATATCACTGGAGTGCATTATGTCTGGCGAGATTGGCACTGGGGCTTTGCAATTGTTTATGCTGCTATTTGCGAGGTGTTCGACTGAGGCAGCGATCTGTGATCATGTTGTATTTGCAAATGGACGAGATGCCCAGTGCATTGACTTGCAGATTACCGTCGCTAAACTGTGGGCAGTCGTGCTATCTGTATGAACTCTGTGATGTTTCAGTCCTCGTGCACAAAGCACGATGTGCAGATTCTACAGCGCGCACCTGCTAAACCGAAGCCAAGCTGAAGTGCGCGCTCTGAACCTGCTTCCCACGGCTAGATGCCGGGCACATATAACACGCCAAGGGAAAGCTGACTTCCGATGCTCATGACATGCCTTTGTATTATGCAACTCTGAAGACAACCGTACACAAAGCATGCTGACCAGCCTGCTGACTGATACGTCTGAATGCTCTCCTGCCAGCATGTCTGCTGCGCCGCAGCACGGCATCAAATATGCGGGATTTTGGGGTAGTCAGCCTACTGTACAGTGTGTGGTCGGATGCCGGGCCCATCCTCGAAGGTCGAGCCCCGCACCCACTCCGGCGTCTTCATTAGCTGGCCCTTTGCGATGACGTATCTGCAAGATTGCAGTGTATGTACTGCATGGGCGCTTCAGCCAGAGCTTTTGGAAGCATGGCTATGTATCAAGCACCAGCCACACACATGAGCAACAATCTCGTTCGCAATAATAAACCCTGTCCCGATACACAAGCCAGAGACAACAGTCGTCTTTCGTGATGTGTCACACCAAGGGGCGGTGGCTGGTCTGACACAGACACGGCACCTGCAGATGTACATGTCTACTGCCTTTGGGACCGCACCAAAAAAAAAAAACAAAAAAAAAACCCCCACCTGAGCTCCAAGCCGTCCCCGTGGAACAGCAGCAGGTCCGCATCCGCCCCCACCGCGATGTCGCCCTTCTTCCGGAGCCCGAGCCGAGCCGCCGGGCTGCCGCAGACCTGCAGACCAGGCTTGCGTCGCTGGACATGCTGACATGGGCAGCGCTGGTGCCCCATGGTGGCCACTGCAGCACTGAGTCGCGATCGGCGTCTCTGTGCAGGCTGCAAGCAACGCAAAGTGTTGCCGCAATGCGCCCTGCAGCGCTGCAGTCGCATATCGGTTGTGGCCCTGGACGCACGCACCCAACCATGCCGGAACGACACAGCGTCGCAAACCTCTGAGCTGATGCAGGCAAAGCACGAGGTCAGCCAGACACAGGAACGCACCAGCGCCAGTATACGCGGCAGGGGCCAGCCAAGCCCCGGCTGCCCATCGCCACTGGGGTCACCACAATGCAGAGCGCGCACGAACTTCAGCAGCTCCGCTGGGGAAACCACCTGAGCATGTGGGGTGTGATGTTGTCACATTCACAGTTGATGGCTAGTTGATGGCTGTGGATGCTTGAAGGACAGCGCCCAGACACCTGATGTACACTCTGGCAGGCAAGCACTCTATTGGGTGCTACGGTGACTGCCAGTGCCATTGGGGATGCCTGCGGTGTCGGCACCCACCCTGTAATGCTCCAGGCGCCCCTGCTCGTCGTACACCGGGTAGCTGCCGCAGGAATCGCTGCTGACGCTGATCTGCTGCAGGGCAGCCTCAGCGTCGGCATTGCTTTTGCAGCCAGAAGCGTCCAGAATCTTTGGCAGCGCCGCCAGCGCCTGCAGCAGCAGAAGGCAACACCGTCAGCGGGGGCCCCCAGTCCTGCTGCTTCTGAGACGTCATCCCCCTTCAGCGACGGGCCCATATGCACTGTGCGGTATGCATCAACTCATGCATGCCTGTGCACAGCTAGCTCCAGAAGCATGTGCACGGGTGTCTGCAACGTCCTCCTCTGGGTGGCGCTGCTTTGCGGGCATCTTGATACATTGGCCCAGCGGAAGCGGCAACGACATGCTGAACCATGTAGGCCGACTTCCAAACGACAACCATGGGGCGCACCTGTTGTCCGGCAGTCAGGTCGATGTTGCCCCCCGCGCGCATCCACCGTATGGCGCCGTCAACCGTGCCATCGCACCGCTCGCAGTGCGTCGGCAGGAACTGCGTGATCTGCACCCGGAATACAATGTTTCACAGGTTGCTGCGAGCATGTTGCAGACCAACAGGCACAGGCGGGGTGAGCCTGTACTGCACATGCTGGGGAAGGCTGGAAGGCACGTGCAAAGGCAGCAGGCAGTGCGCCATACAGGAGCCTCCGCCGCACCGGCACATCGCTGTGCTGCACCGCATCAAAGAGCGGCGCCAGCGGGTCGCGCTCTGCTGCAGGGCCGCTGTCATCCATTGCGGGTCTGCCACCGTGATCAACTGCTGCGGCGCCGGCACCCGTGGCTGAAGCGCCGTTCCCCCCTGGGGCGCCGCTGCCGCTGCGGGGTGGGCCGCCTGCGCCCAGGTGGCAGTGCAGCAGCCCGCGCTTCCCGCTCAGCATGCCACCAACGCGCGCATCACTGCAGGGCAAGCACAGGCTTGTGTGACAAGGTGCATCCGACAAACACTTTGGTCCAGCCAGAGACCCTGTACGGGAAGAGCAAGCATTTGAATCGTAGTGATTCTGGAGAAACCTGCAGCACCACCTGGCGATGCGGGCGAGCTCCGCGCCGGTGGGATTCGATGAGCGGTGGTCTGAGACCGCGACCTCGCCCACGCCCACGCAGCTGTCCAGCAGCGCCACCTCCTTCTGCATGAACGAGGCGTCCACCCGGTCAGGGCATGGTGTGAGTCCGCGGCAGGTTCCACTCTAGAAGCTTGAGCTTGCGATGCGGCAAGGTGCGATGCACAACAGCCGGCTGTGCAAGTGCTGCGCAGTGCATTTCTGCGTGTTGTTCGCTGGCCAGGAAGGCTGGCACCACTTGCATCCGCCAGGCAGGCGACAAGTACCTGCACATCGCCTGTGATTGTTTGCACCGGCAGGCGGTATGCGCCGCACCAGTGGTATGCGCTGATGCCCTCCTCCCGCAGCGCATGGCACTTCGCCACCAGGTTCTCCTGCTTAGAGCGACAGGATCACACTCAAACGAGGCACGTCACAAGCAAGGAGGACTGCTTGGCTGACGGCAGTGTGGAGCAACACTTTCCATCTGGATCATTGGCAGCCCAGCAACGAACTTGGTGGAATGAAGTGAAGAACTAGTCTGGCAAGACATGGGCAGCCATGCAGCCGACCTGCGAGCGTGTCACCGAGTCGGTCCCCGTGATACCCACGACCGTGGTGATGCCGGCGTTGAGCAGCTGCGACAGCCGGCACTCGGGCGCCCTCGAAGCAAAACCTGCACTCGTGAAACAACCAGTGTTCCCATACTCGCAGATCCGCCTAAAAAGCACTGGTCGTAGAGCCGAAGCCTCGATCTGGATTTGCTGACTGCCGCTGCCAGTCATGTGCAGATATGTGCTACTTGAAGGAGTGAATGCGTGGCGTCATGTGGGCCACCTGCTTCGCCGCCGCCGCCGGTGATGTGCACGTGCAGATCCACAAAGCCGGGCGTGATGATCAGACCCCTGGCGTTCAGGCATGCCATGTGGAAGGGCAGGCACTGTATCTCGGCTGCCTGCTCATCTGTCAGTATGCCGATGATGCTACCGCCTACAGTTCCCAGCACATCGGTGAAACGCATGTAGACGCTGCCGCAACCATGCATGACTCATGGCCTACTGCTGAGCGCCGTGGTGCATAACTGTGAAGCAGAGACTGCGGCAGCAGGACACGCGTGCGGCACATGACTGGGTGAAGCAGCCTCATGGTTGTTCAGACCATCCTTCCGCACACCTGCCAACAGCAGGTTGCGGTGACGCAGCTCCCCTGCTGCCGTGTAGATTGCATAGGCGTCATAGACCAGCAGCATCTGCACAGCCGTCCGGTTGCCATACACGTCCAGTGCCATCACAGGCCCCCTGCTACTTCAGATCGACTGATCGTTGCTGCCAAGTCAATGCAGAGCAACGACGATTGTGGTAATTGATGACCCCAGGTGCCAGCATATCACCGCTGCGGCCAAGTTGTTCCCATGCCTCCTTATCAAATCTTCATGTCATGCGTTAGTCACCCTTGCATAGACGATTTATGGTGCTGGTAATGTAGTATCTGTGAGCAGTTTGGGGTGCTGAGAGGTACAATGATGATGTGGTCTCGGTGCATGTCCACCTCAGCATGCTGGCGACCATCATCCTGCTGTTCGCAGCCTAAATCTCTTTCACACAAACGTCCTTTCAGCGCTTCACCTGCATCGCTTACACGCTACTAATACACCAGCTCCTGCGAGGAGGGCGTCTCTGCGGCTGACCAGTTCATTAAGAAACCACTCCCCTGGATGGCACCCAGCGGCCCTGCGCAAAGCCCTGCGCCTAGCTCGCCCGCATTGCAGCGTGCAGAGTCAGCGCTACGTGGCTTCACAGCCCACCAGGCGTCCCGCAGCCCGGGCCTGCCACAGCAGCCAACCATCACAGTCACCCACCGCGGCGCAGCAGTGCAAACACCGGCGCTGCAAAGCGTACAAAGCAGACGGTGCCAGGACGGCCTGCTGCCGCGCACGAGAGCGCAGCTGCCGCACTGGTACATCACCCTACGGCAGGTCATCCTCGATGCATACCGCGCGGTCGCTGTAGTCTACCGCCTCGCCAACCATGTGCTGGGCTCGCTCTTCGAGGTGAGCGTCTTGGGCAGGTGATGCTGACAGAGCTTGTTGCTGTCCACTACGCCTTGCAGCTGAGCAGCAAGAGCACCGCCGACCGCATCACTGTGTGGCCTGGCAAGCTACTGGAGCATAGTTTTGTGAGCTGTAGCAGTCCGAGTCTGGCAGGACCATTGAACCGGTTGCAGGCTTTCCTGCTGACGCTCCTGAGCTTGTCGCTCGTCACATGGGGATGTTTTCCCTGGCGAAGCGTCTGTTTGCTCTCTGAGCGCAGGAGTTTGGGCCCTGGTGGAAGTGGATGGTGTTTGATGCCCTGCTGAAGCTTATCGCCCGGGCGCTGGCCCGCCGCTCGCAGCGCCTCGAGTCCATCTTCGAGGCGGTCGGCTGGCTGTGAGCGGCAGGTGGGAGACTTCAGCTGTGATGTACAAAGAGCAACCGCACGCCACCTGCATCTTCCTGTGCGTCACGCGCCAAGCGTGGGCAGGTGTCCATCCCCGCTGGTTCCTTGAAGGTTGCTGCAGGCCTGCAGGACATGCTCTCGGCGGCGGCCTTCGCGGCGGGCGCGCAGCAGCTGGTGGCGCAGCTGGAGGCCTGCGGCGGCTGCGGCGAAGGATGCGGCGAGGGCTGCGGCGACGGCTGCGGTGCCGCCTGGGAGTGGCGCCTGATCCGCAGCGCCTTCAACCACGGCCCTGTGAGCTGACGCCTGATGTTGTGGGTGACCGCAGCTGACATGCGCAACAGCTTGAGGCCATGGCCAAACGGCTATAAGAACATCAGCTGTGCACAGCACGCAGCCAAGCTGGCTGCAGTGGCCAGGCTCAGCTGCAGCCACAAATACTTAGACGTAGCATCTGAATTAGCAGTATGCGACCCTGCGCAGGCGGCCGGGTACCTGGTGCTGCGGCGGAGCCTTGTGTCGCAGCCGGCGCAACCTGGAGTACTTGGCAGCAATGGCATGGCAGGAACAGCAGCCGCTGGCGATGCTCAATCGGTTGGAAGCGTCACCACCGCAGCCGCCAATGCATGCGCTAGTGCTGAAACCGCAGGCACCAGCGATCCAGACTTTGATGAGGCCGCTCTGCCATGCCAGATGTCGAAGAATGGCGTCAGGCAGCACAGCAACGGCAGCGTCTGTTGCGAGGCAGGACAGCTCGGCGGCCTGGATGCAAGCGCTGGTGCAGGCAGCGGCAGCGCCGCAGGGCAGCCAGGCTTGCGGCTCTACGAGTATCACGTGGTACACAGCCCGGCATATGGCGTGCCGCTGCTGTTTCTGCGCAGCAGCCACGCAGGTGCCGACGTGCAGAAAGGCTTGCCGACGCCGTCCTTCCAATGCCTGACAAAGACGCTACTTACACATGTGTTGTACTGCACTTCCACTATCTGTGCCACCTGGTTAACACTCATCAAGAACCCTTCCGGACAGCAGATGGGCAGCCGCTGTCGCTGGAGGATGTCGTGTCGGACCTGCCGGCGCAGTCCCGCAAGGCAGCGCAGCAGCAGGACGCCACAGGGGGTGCCGCCTTCCTCACGCTGCAGGTCAGCCCTGCACAATGAGCCCCAGCCGCACTGGCATAGGTCATGGTGCTGTCGCAGTCGCTGAGCTGTGCTGTGTGAGCCCTGCTGCACGCTGGGCGGGCGCCAAACTAGCTCTGCATGGTGTGGAGATCACAGCGTGGCTGAAAAGACGCTTTCGCATCTGCAGCCGCATCCGGTGCTGGGCACCCCCTGGCTTGGCGTGCACCCCTGCCGAACTGCCGACCTGATGGCGCTGCTGCTGCCCGGCGCGGCAAAGGGCTCAGGGTATCGGGACGCCGGCAATCTGCACAGTGGCGACGGTGGCGGCAGCGTAAGTTGCGTAGTTGGCGGCGGCACAGCCGCCAAGTCAGCAGCGTGCAGTGGCAGTGAGGAGCAGGCAGCCGGCTGGCCGCTGCGGTACCTGCTGGCGTGGTTCAGCGTCGTCGGCGCAGCTGTGGGCCTACGCCTGCCGCCCGCAATCTGGCGGCTGGCAGTCAAGCCAGATGGCGGGAATGTGCTGCATAGAGCCTGCACGCTGGCAGTGCCTCCCATGCCTGTAAACAGCTAGTAAGCAATCACACGTCTGGGTCATTGGGTGCGGGAATGGAGTGCTTGGTTGGCATGGCAGGGCATGATACCCATGTGTCCACCAGCATACTCAACGTGCGTTGCACGCTGACGACACGAACAGACGGTGGCTGGCCCCCACACAGCCTGTGTGTCTGTCTGTTTTACTCCACAGCCATTCAGGCTGTTGGCGCCTTGCGTGTGTAGGTCTGGGTTAGTGTCGTGTATTAGGAGGGCTCGACGTGCATGCTCGAGAAACCAGGTGCAATGGACAGCACTTGCGCGTTTATAAGGACAGCCGTTATCGATCTGCTGCAAGGAGTCAGCAGCACCAGCATTCTGAAGGAGGAGGCCTGACGAGCAGCTAACCTAGACGTGGCTCAGCAATGAAGGCATCATGCAGCACATCGATCTTCAGTGGTGCGTGGATCGCAGCGTTGCCCAGTGCAGTTGACTCTAGTCCCGCGTACATGAAGGCTGCTGCGTTCAGTTCAACGTGGCACTTCCTTCGGGTCACTTCCTGCACATGCACTTGGCACCTGAATGTGCTGTTGCAGTCACAGCTTGCTTGACACAATCCTCATGTATCTCACGGCACGTCGCAAGGCGATCAAGCATGTCGCAGCATGCTCTGCATCTTGTCTGTCGCACGGTTCACCACAAGAGATCCAGTGGCGTGCATCCTGCGGTGCACCGGTGAACGCCACAGACTTCTCTGGCCGCTGCATCTTCTTCTCGCGAGTCAGCACTTTTCCCTTCTGCTGCAGGCGCACGCCCAGCGGAGGCTGCAAGGCGACACGGCAGCCCGCGGCTGCGGGCCAGCTTCAGCGGGACGCAGGTCAGGCACCAAACGCCGCGGCTGGCCGGCGGCGAGCGGCGAGCCTCGCAGCTGGCGCCGCCCACAGCACTGGTGACTCTTATCACGCACTGTTGCTGCGGTGCTCCTGAGTGAAGACGGTCACGGAGGCACCTGGCTCCCACCGCAGCAGCACTGCTGGCGCCGGCGGCGTCTGCGGCTGTGACCTGCCGCACCCAGGGCAGCAGTGAACAGGCGCCAGCTGCAGCCTCACCAGCATCACCTCTGCCATCTGCCTGCAAGAGCGTCAGAAGCTGTGAGATCGTCTGCCTGTGCAGTTCGACTTCCTGAAGAGGAAGCAGCCAGCAGCCCCGCAAGCCAGGCCGACCATCATCCCAAAGCCATCGTACAACATCCCCATCGTGCTTGGAGGTACATCCGAACCAGCCTCAAAATGCTAAGGTCTCCATTATCACTGTCATGCTTTTGCAGAGTAGATGCAGCAGCCAGCTGCTGTCCACTGCACCTGCCGCACTCCTTTCACCGTGCTGACATTGACGCTGGCATCTGCAAGGTACCGCTTCAATGCTGGTGCCCTGCCTGCAGGCGTGACGGCGCTGTCGGCAGTGTCCGGTAACGTGGTGGCAGCAGGCGTCAGCGGCGTGCTGGCGGCCTTCCTGGGCTTCCAGGTGCCCTCCTGCACTGCCTGCACTGTCCTGTGCTTCGTCTGCAAACCAGAAACGAGTCGGAGCGCTGAGCACGGTTTGTGTCCTGCACTGCGCAAAGCAGCCTCTGTCTCGGGCACAGCCCTGTCGTGTTGTAGAGGCACGCTCACTGTTAGTGAGGCGCACACCACAGTCTCGTGCTCATGCCGGCTCTGTGCATTGGGGCAGGCGTCAAGGGCCGAGCTCGTGTTCGGGCCAGACACTCATGTCAGCTGCGCGAGCCTGTGCAGGCGTCCAGGGTCAAGTTCGTGTTCGGGCCGGATGCGCTGAAGGTGGTGATTGGGGAGCAGCAGGAGGAGTTTGAGAACGCCTTTGTGGGCGGCGCCAACGAGTGGAAGTACGACACCTTCACCAACTGGGAGTTTTGGTGCGTCTTTCTACTTCTGAGGAACTCCTTGGTCAGCACTGGCCTAAAACAAGAGCGACCAACCAGCGCCTCCATGCTATCTTGACAGTCACCCATTCAATCATCTCACAAGTGTGCTCATACAGCTTTCTATTTGTACTACAGGTGGCCCTCGTTCCCTGTGCTCGTGTACTTCAAGGTATGGTCATGCCCCACACCATCGCTGCCGCATCTGGCCGAATGCCGGCCGCAACCAAGTGCTCTGCTTCAGCTGAGGCACATGCCACAGCAGCAAGTTGATTCATGTTGTATGGACCTGACCGCAGGAGACGCAGACAAAGCCAGAGGGGCAGATCCACTTCTTCCCAGTGCTGTTTGACGGCCTACAGGTGGCCGATCAATGCTGATCATATGCTGTGAGTCGCTGCTCCTGTATGTGTTTCGCCTGTTCCACTCAAGCTAGCATGTACAGAGCAGAACGATGACAATGCTTGTAGGTGTATGAGGTGATGGCGGAGCGGTGCGGGGACTCTCAAACCAGCCTGCCCGCTGGTGAGGACTGATCACCTGGGTCACAAGTCCGCTGGCGAGGAGTGCACAGCCCTTGTGGTGGCTGCCGCTCTGCTTCTAGCCAAGCAGCAGTGTGCCAGTCAGCTGAAAGGCGACGACTAGCCTTTTGACATGCATACCATTACTAGTATCGCCCTGTTCGCACGATCTACGCACACGCTGCTATCAAAGCCATGGGTCGGCGTACACAGCACGAATTTTTTCGCGGGGAGTCTTTGGCCTGAGGCATGCATGCCTCGGCACAAGCTGCCATTGCAGCAGATATTCCTGTGCTGTTTTGCCTTATTTCTATTGCATTGCAAAGTTGCAGACTGAGCTGCCAGATGACAGCACCATCTTCGTATCTTGACCGAATGCTGGAACGTCAGCACTTGAGTAGCCTAGCATCAGTCCCAAAGCGATGCAACGACCTGCCATCCAACATCAGAATGGGCAGACAGCTGAAGCAAACTTGACCAGCAGCCCTGGCACCGAAGAACTGTAGGTCGTCATGACTTGTCTCTGCTTGACCTGCAAGGGCAACAGATCAGTGTGCACTCAGCGCCCTGGCTACAGTGTTATGACAGTTTCGACCTGCATACAGACGACAGCGCTGGCGCACCGTCGCCAGAATCAGCTCGACCGTTCTGTCAGGCCCGCCCCGCAGCGAGTCCTCGATCATCAGCTGCGTGTGCGACTTGCCCTCGATGACTGTGAGCGTCACAGGGCAGCCGTGCTCCTGCACTTGTGCAACAAACTGTCCGAATGATTGGAATTAGATCAGGACACAGGACCTGTATGTACTGCAGCCAGCACTTCATGCTGGTCTGCCCCCACACCTGCAAGGCGTCGGCGAAGTTCAGGGCAACCCCCAGCGGCACAGACCTGTCCACCTCCCCGTGGATCAGGTGGAAAGCCGGCAGCACTCCCCTGTTGAAGGGCACCCTTGCGGTTCAGTGTCACTCGTGGGGTCTGAAACATCACTAGCAGGGAGGTTCATCCAAGGTTCATCCAGAAATGATTTGGTGCGCTGGCGCCCACACCTGTCGCAGTCGGCGAGCAGCTGCAGCGGCGACACCACGTCCATCGACTCCAGGGTGGGCTGGGCCATGATGCGCTTGAACAGCGCCCTGTGCAGGCCCCTGTCATCCAGGTGATCAACCAGGCCGGGGATGTCGTAGGCGCCGGACAGCCCCACGTAGGCCTTCGCCTGGCACATGCTCCACGCCTTGCAGCGCTCTGCCGGTATGGTGTGAGGAGCGTCGCAGCCGCGCCCCTGGAACAAAACTGCGAGGGCAGCCAGCTGGGCTCCGGCGGACTGCCCAACAACGACCATGTTCTGAGAGTCCCCTCCGTAGGTGTGGATCTCCTTGGTGACCCATTTCATGGCTGTCGACACATCCTCGATCATGTCCAAGATCGTCCCCTGCTCCACAGGCAGAAGCGCAATCAGTGCAACAGCAGCAGGTTTCATAGAGGCACCATTGCGCCGCTTCTGGCAGCCGTCAAATTCCACCTGATGCAGACGCCAGCTCTTGGGCTCGGCAAGTGGCTGATTTGGCTCAGGATAGGCTCACCTGAGGAAAGTTTCGGTAGTCCAGGCAGCACACGACCGCCCCAGCCATGCTGATGCGCCTAGCCAGCAGCGCTCCCCAAGCCTTATACCCGATGATCCAAGCTCCCCCTGCATATGCATGCATGCATCGTCTCGAGCAGCATTTGCCTTTATCCACTAGCGTGGTGCCTGACAACATGCAACTGCAAGCTCCCTGCAGGGTCTGCATGCTGTCAGGACAGACGCCATCACATTGAAGGCTGCATGCACCTGTCACATAGACGACGACAGGAGCGCTGGCATGCAAGCCGCTGCGCGCTGGGAGGTAGATGTCCATGCGGTTGCGGGGGTGCGGGCCATACACCACGCTCCTCCGTATGTCCCTGCTCAGCCCGTAATACAACACGACCTGTGCAGGATGCAGGCCCAAGTCAGACTTGCGAGAAGCCTCCAATTGAGGCTTCAGCTCTGCTTCATGCATTCCTCAGGACGCACCCTCGCGAAGCCAGGCAGGAGCAGTCCAGCGAAGCAAACCAGCTGTACCAGGCAGCACAGCCACTTCCAGCCTGCGGTGCATGCACAAAGCTGTCGAGTGCACACTGCTGCATCACGTGGGGAAGCAGTGCCGCACTTTGTGTCATAACACCTTGCTCACCGAGGCCGAGGTTGCTCAGCAGCACCACAGCCAGCCGGGCCACGCGCGCGGCTTCAGCCATGCCATGGCTCAGGAACCCGCCTGCCAAACAGCGTTACCACGCTGATCAGTGGCAGGTGTCGACAGAGCTCGGACGCTCAGTGTGTGCAGCCCGTCCCCTCACCTCCGCGCTGCTCGTCCATGCACAGCATCATGCGATCGAGCTCGCCGGTCTTGGCGCCTCTGGCACATATGCTGGCCGCCACAACGGTGTCGGCACGCATGCTGGCCCACTTGTGTGCTGCGTCAGCGAGCTCCGACTACAGGCGGGTCATCCCTGCCGTCGCACTGGGGACTACAGCATGGTCTAGCAGCTGATCAACATGCACCGCTGCATCTGGTGCGCACCCCCTCAGGCAGAACACCGTGAAGGGCTGGGAGGCAACGTGCTTGACGGATGTGACGGCAGCACCGCAGGTGTGAGCGCAGTGTAGTGCAGCATGTTTGAAGCATGGACTTTGAGTGCAGGCACTCAGAACCTGACTCATCGCCCTGCCCCTTGGATGCAACAACACGTGTTTGGTCGAGATCAATGTTCCATGACATGCACCGTCACTTCAGCGCTCGTTGGGATCCTGCTGAGAGCAGCTTGGCATCAGGCATACCGCTGGACCGTTTGGCGCTCAAAGAGGGCCAGCATGTGATGCAGTCAGTCCGTCGAGCTGCTGTTGATCTCCATCAGACTGCAAGCACTGAACATCTTCCTGACAAGCACATGTTCTCCTAGCAACATGTGGCCAGATATGGCAGCAGGGAGGCCTCAAGATGCAGGTGAGTGGCGTCTGTGGGGCGGCGGTGTGGTGACCCCATGCACCATGGACTGGCATGTGACATGCGCAGACACATCTGCACAGGTGGTGCGAAGCTCACGAGTCACAGCACGATCGAGAAGCAGCGACGTGACAGGATCAACTCGTTGATCGACGAGGTACGTGCGGTCTGGCCGACGCAGCATGATGAACGGCAGGGCATGCGGCCATCACATTCTGACTTCAGCTCACTTGGATGCGCGCAGCTTCGGGACATTGTGCCGCCTAGTGCTGGCGGCGAGGCTGCGGACAACAGGCGGCCCAAGCACATCGTGCTCAGCGACACAATCAGCCTTGTCAAGCGACTGCGTGTGGCGGTGAGGACGCTGTCTTGCTGTTGACAGCTGGCAGTTCATGGTTGGCGAGTGCAGTCTGCTGGAACGGGGTCGGAGGCTGACAGAAAGCTGTCCACGGATGCAGGATGGCAACAGGTACTGTCACTGTTGTGTGCTCACTCAGCGCTCCCTACTTGAGCCAGATGTGTATGCTAGCTGGGTGCTTGGGGTCTCAGCAATTATCAGCATGGTCGTGGTGGCGCAGTGCTCTGGATGCCACGAGCGCCCAGGACCTGCACCTCCCCCTGGCTCCCGACGGCGCAGCAGCAGCCTTTGGCATCATCGTGGAGCAGGCAGGGGATTGCTGCCTGGTGAAGGTGGGTCGGCCTGACACCCTGATTGGTAGCCCCAGAGCACGTACATGGCTTGATTCCTATCATCTGGCGCATGGCTGCCTCGCAGGTGCACTGCAAAGACAGACCACGGTTGCTTTTGGACATTGCGTCAGCTTTGACTGACCTCCAGCTGCAGGTGAATGCTGTGAGTTCTGCCGTCAGATTGCCACATATATCCCCGGTATGGTTGAGCCACTCGGCAGCCTTATCCTTGCAGGCGCACTGTGTGTGTGTACTGTGTGTGTGTACCGTTATGCAGGTGACAACGGCTGCTGTCACGACCACAGCTGAAGGCAACTGCTTTGACGTCTTTCGCATCTGCTCGGGCAGCAGTGAGGTGGTTGACCCCCAGAGAGTCCAGCAAATGCTGCTGCGCCAGCTCATGCTGGAAGCCTGACAGGTCAGCTGTGTGAGTGGCCCTCGTATGTCCTTGCCAGTTTCATCCAACTTGCCAACTGCTGCATCTGGGCCTGTGCAGTCAGGAATGTGAGGATGCGGCAAGCAGTGCCAAAACCGTTACTGTATGTGTCAGGCAGCAAAGTGAGCACTGGCAGCCGCTCATACGCCGGCATGGACAGCCGCCTGGCAGAGCTGTGTTCAGCATGGCGCCGTGCTGGGCACAAGCAGCTCTGCGCAAGAGTCATCTGGCCTGAGCTCCGGGCGGGGGTCTCCGTGGTGTGGCATTGGGAGCCGATCCCTGCCGCATATCAGCAATGGCACAGTCATCAGAGCACAATGCTTCAGCATTACGAGGAATACAGTCCAGCGATCTGTCAACAGCAGACTGTCTAGTGGTCTGCTTGCACTGGCACGGCCTGTAGAGGTAAAGCATCGCGTGTCCTCTTCTGCATACTCAGTAGCATGATGGTGTACCTCGGCAGATGCGGGGCGTCAGAACGGTCATCAGGTGCTGCAAATATATGCAGCTGGTTTGAGTTGCGGCAGCGGGGCAAGTATTGGCAGCTGCCACCAGTGTTACATGGGCTACGGTACTCTCAGGCAGAACCTGTATGTTGTAATGAGCCGCGCAGCTACCTTGATTCAGAGTGTGTATATATGTAAGCAAATTTATCTGTTGTCTGACCACAACGCATGCCAGATGGTCATACTGTAACAAGTCTGGCGACTGCAGCCTGCTACCAGATGCCATTACGTACACACACACTGGCGCACAAACAAAACAACAAATCGCATCAATGTTCTCCTCAAGAATATGATGAATCACCCAGTGGATCACGTGTGCAAAATGTTTTCAAAATTGTGGCTGTAGCCAGGTCACTCATATATCTCGGCATAAACCTGCATCCTATCAGTCTGCATGTTCCTGATGGCCCCTATGAAGCCTAACCAAGCGTCAGCTTTCGGTTGGCGCATGACGTTGGGCGCTGGATGGTGACCTGCATGGGCAGCAGCGGCGAAGTGTCAGGCCTGACACTTCCTAGGTGGGTATGCTGCACAGCACAGCACAACACAGCACAGTGACGATCACATCAGCATCGAGGCTGCATAGGCGACCAGACCAAGCAGGCATGGGCTGCATGGCACAGGCACCAACGCATGCAACATGAGCTCTGGCAGTAGCTGTCGCACCGTCGCCGGCAGGCGCAGGCGCACTGCATACATCATGTATGACATGTGCTGCGATCTGCATATTCAGGAACCATGCGGCCCAGATGGGTCCATCGCATCTCACCGAGTCGGCTGTGGTCGCCACAGAGTCCTGGTTGCGGATCCAGGACCACTTGGCGACCGTTGAGCTGCTCACGTCCAGCAGGCCGTGGCCGAAGGACGACTCGCGGAAGGCGGACCAGGCTGCCGGCGGGGCTGTGGAGTACTCGGACGGACCCTGCGGATGGTGACAGGTTGGCTGAAACAATGCGTTCAAATGCACTTAAGAGCACATGAACGGGTCACTTGTGCATGCATAGCGGGCGCGCTGACAGCAACATGACAGGCTCGTGCCCTACACGCCGACACGCATGCACACGGCGGCGGCAGTGGAGGTAGGTGTTTCCTACCTCCTCGTTGCCGCCGTCGCCAATGCAGACGTACACGGGCGCGCACTCGTCAATCTGCACGTCCAACATGCGCAACAAGTGACTGGCCGTTGGCACGTCCTATCTCGAAAGCAGACCAAGATGCCAATGTAAGCCCAAGGCATGCCGTCCGTGCAGATGACGACAGGAAGTATGCGCACGTTGTCCTTGTAGACGGGGTACGTCCTGCGAGACAACCAATCACATGGTGCTTGGTGGGCGGGTTGTGCTCAAGTACAGCATGTGCTTCATACATATGCCAGACACGCATCAGCAATGAGTGTCACGGCTTCTGATGGGGATCATTGCACATCGAAGCACTTGCAGATCAATGTGCAGGTACCTCTCATAGGCGTGCACATGTCCAGTGAAGATCACATCCACGCCATACTGATAGAAGATAGGCTCGAGGTTCTCCTGCAGCATTACAGTACCCGTTGCCGGTGTGGCATATAGCACAGCATCATGCGGTGCCTGGGCTGGGTGCTGCATCGCTCGGGCTGATGCTTCGTTGCTTGAGTAAATAGTGAGTGGAGCCTCAGGAGCTGGTGAGCATGACAAGCAGCTGCGAGACTTGGCATAGACAGCAGAGTGTGGGCAAGGTTGTCTCAGCACGTTGTCGTTCTGTCCCTTGGGTCTCACCTTGAAGTAGGTCGCCTGCCCATATGTGCTCTCAGTGCTGTAGTACGGCTGCTGGCAGCAAGAACAACGAATGAGGCTCAACGCCACGGCACACATGTGGCAGAAGCCCGGGTTTTATATTACTACTGGTAACGTATCATCATTGTATGACATTCGTGATGTGGACGCTACTTGCCACTGCTTGCCGCATTGTAAGCGGTTTCCGCTGCGAGAGCACTGCGGCAGGGGACAGCCACGACATCTGCGTTTGGAACGCACCTCGTGGAACGAGACGAACAGCCATGGCGTTGTGCTCCGCTTCACCTTGGCCAGATCTGCCTTGAGCCACTTGGACTGCGCACTGCAACCACGCAGGAGGGAGGCGTCAGGACATGAAGACTACTGCACTTCTCAAATTGCCAGTTGAGGTCATGCACAGGTTCCAGACCGCAGCTGGTTGCAGGGTCATGCCGCCTTGCGTCGCTGGGTGGTGCTGCTGAATGCAGGAACATGAGTCGTGGTCGGGCCCACCTCTCGAGCACGGGGCCCAACGGGCACGACAGGCTGATCTTGGAGTTGCTGTTGCACGAGGGCGAGGACTGGGACAGGTGGATGACGTGCGCTGGGCCCAGGTTGTACGAGTACCTGCAACACGCACGTCAGCTGATGCCGCCGCCGTTCAACAGGCAATCGCAAGGTCATGATAGGTGGTGTGTCAAGGAGGTGGACACAGCCTCGGCGACAGCAGCTCACACACCCGTCAATGGTGGTGTACATCAGGCTATGCGCATCTACGCTGTTGCACTCACCAGTAGGGGGATGTGGACCCTGACTCAATGTACGGCGTCGGGTACCGGTTCCTGCGAACAAATAGATGACCCTTGCAGGTTGCGCATGCATGTAGCACGGCTCACTACTCATGGGACGGTTGCTACAGTCAGCTGGTGGAAGGGCGACAGACATGCAGGTGCCAGCAGCACACACACACACACACACACACACACACCTCCATGACTTGGCGCAGTTGTTCACATTGAAGTTGCACTGCGTCAGCCGCGTAGTATCATCGCCGTAGAAGAACTCGGACTCCTCCTCGTGATTCCTGTGCAGGGGAACACAGAGGGAGGTGCTTTCGAGCAGATGCATGCAGACTAGACAGGGTGCTTGCCACCGAAGGGTCTCCCTCGTGAGAGAGCAGGCAGCGTCGCAGGATCATCAGCTACCAGAGCAGAACGAAGGCAGGGGAAGCCAGGGGAAGCCAGTGGAACAGCGGTGCAGTTCATGCTGTCTTTTGTCATTCAGGGCGCACCCAAGGCAGGTCGCGAGTGGGATGCTTGAAAACACGCTCTGCACCCAGACGAACACTCTTTCTCAGCACCTCAGCTGTGTGGAGTCGTCTCAGATAGACATAAGTGACAGTGTGCTGACACAGCAACGGGACTTCAGCAGTGTTGGCTGCCACTACACCTGAGTGAAGCGGCCCCACACGTCCCAGCGTGGCTGGTAGCCCACCCGGTTGTCAAACTGCATGCACAAGGAGACCAGGAGCTGCCTCGGAACCGCTCACTCACAGAAATGACGCAGGCCACGATCAGCAATCGGCATCCGTTTCGGAGGCCCATTGCAGCAGAGCAGTCGGACTTGCACAGCCGAAGCGCCACAACAGTCCAGCCAGCTGCCAAAACGAGGTCCTGCAATGCTTGCCTGGTAATCATCGGCGTACGACAAGTCACCATGCAGCTGAATGGCGAATGGGTTGCCATCCTGCAGTCCAGAAGAGGCTTTCGGCTGAGGGTTTGCGCAGCAGATGTGTTCAGCGATCCAAGCAGTGCAATGAAAGCACTGGACAGCGCGACACAGCAGCTGGACAGGCATGGCATGTACCTTGAGATGGCTGAGCGTCACGGAGCTGTTGAACGTCTGGCCCAGATCCGCGAGATGGCCGTAGCGGAATGGGTACTGGCCCTGCACACACAGGCAAGCTGTTTTGCGCATATGATATGCAAACATGCAGGCTCTGACCAGCATCACCAGCACCAGGCTGTGTCTCTGTACGCCGCTCTGAAGGCCACACACAGGGACCCATGCCAATCCACGAGCAGATTGACGGAGGCAGAGTCAGCTTGGCATCAGGGGTGCACCGGGGAACCGGTGGCTGGCGGCACCAGGAAGCTGATCACAGACGACACACCGCCATTGTTGACACGGTTGGGATCGCCAACCTGCACCCAGGCACCAAGCACAATGGATACTGGTTGTAGACCCCATTATGGCTAGCTGATAGCCCCGTCAGCCGGCATGACCACACCCAGGCCATGCCGAGCAGCAGCATGCCAGGTTCGTGTACGAGATAAGGGTGTCGTGGAGAAAATGTTGGTGGCCCCTGCATCAACGTCATCTTACCACGTAGTAGTAGGTCGTCTGAGGATTCAGTGGCCCAACCTTGACCTACAACAGCAACAGAGCATCGTGAGCTGGGATCAACAATGGTCAGCTCCACAGATACAGTGAATACGACCACTCATGGTGGTCAGAGAGGTCTTGTGGGTCGAACGTGCCGGGTGCATCATGCACATGATGCTCAAGGGTCAGGGCATATGCCGTCTTGCAAACTCAGCACTGTTGGCGCAGCCCCAACTGCTGCCCCAACGATTAGTACAAACAGTCGCGGCAGCATCCACACTGCTGCGCCCTGCTCACCGTGTGGAGCAGGGGGCTGTGGTACTGGTTGTCTTCCGACGTGTACACCCGTCGGTTGTCATTCCCGGTGTACGGCGTGACCTTGCGCTTGCTGGCCTGGGACCTGCACAGCAGCGGACACGCCACCGGGATCTTAGTCCTTGCAGCCTGGCATGCGGCAGTGGCGACGCAGCAGCAGCTCTGGGCTGCGGCCAGAGCACGTGCATCTGGGTTTGGCCAATTAGCGGAGCTTGGGATGCGCGTGGCGACGGGGCCGACTCACGGGCTGGTGCTGATCCAGACGTAGGACTGCGCATCGGTCGTGGTGGCTGCAACGCCATTGCCCTTGTTATATGTGACTAGGGTTGGGACCTCAGGTAGAAGGTCCAGCGCATAGCCCGTCGCCCACACGATGTAGAAGGACGTGTAGGTGGAATCTGCACAGGCAGCGGGCACCAGTCAAACACCGTGCTGGCCGACTGCACAGCTTGTGACCTTGCCACAGAGCACATGCGTCAGCTGCACGCCCAGCCCCTGACCCAGAGGGACAGGTGCATGCAGCAGAGTCATCACAACCCAGCAGTGGATCATTTGGTCTGATCAGGTGTCCGGAATCCTGCCAGCACTCTGCAGACCGCTGCAGCAGGGCCCATGTCGATCCACATGTATCACCAGGTGCTGCACAGCATCAACTCGCCTGCTGGCTGGAGGTGGATCTCGTGCGGCGTGTAGGGCGAGTCCGGCTCAGGGTACATGCTGTCTGGGATGCGGCAGACGGTAGCATCGAAGATTGTCTGCGGGTCATTTGGGTCGATCTGCATGCAGGCGGCGCAGAAGTTGCCAGCATCTGCTAGCATGCCGACCGCCAGATGCCATCCAGGTTGCAACGCATGTGGTGCTGGGCACGACGGCTGTGCAATGAGGAGAGGCCTGCGGCCCGGATGCTGGAAGGAAAACACGGCTGCAACTGCATGAACTCACGTTGCTGTCCGGCAGCGCCATGGCGGTGCAGCCAGGCGGGCGGTACTTGGTGCCATCCTGGTGGTTGACCTGCCTGCAGTCGCACATCCATCTTGTGCGAGGGTGTCGATGCTGGTGACGCATGAAATTGCGCGTGCCCACCATGGGGCGTCGCAGAGGCAAGCCACTGACATGCGTGTCAGCCCAACAGCATGCATGCAGCAGGCACGCGGCACAGGTTCTTGGGAGGTGGCGCACGCTTGGTAGCAGGGGCACTGCGGAAGGTCGCAGGATGCTGGGCAGTTGGTCTGCGCCGCGGCTCCGCACAGCAGCGCCGCCACCAGCGCCACGGCCAGCGCGGCTGCTGGCACGCGGGCCATGCTTGGAAATGACCTGAGCATTCACAACGTTGACACCGCATCAAGCAGCATCTTCTGAATCTTTTTGACATGTACTGTGCCACCTGCACCATGCAGGGACCTATGGCCTGCAGGACACTTGACACCCGCATCATCGAGAGCCGGGCACTTTCACAGCAGAGTATACATCGGGCATGCTATATGTTTGATATGTACTGCGGCACCGTGTACCAAGTGTCCTATGTACATAAGAATGGACCACTGTCCCCAGCCATCCGCACGTGAACAAAAGCCCATTCATGCACGACGCATTGCGAGCCGCAGCAGATGCCTTATCGGTCTACTTGGACACCCACGACAAGACAAACGGTGGTGTTTGTGAAGGCACGGCTGTGAACTGCTTGTCGTGCAGGCCGATAGCCACAACCTCGCACTTTTGGTCAATCCCAATCTAGCTGCAGGATCTACAGGTGCACCCCTGCGCGATGCCTTTCGAGCCAGATGTCACCGTCTCAGACGCCTGGGGACAGCGAGTCCAGGTCAAGCTGAAAAGCTGCAAGCTTGCAGGGCTCCACCTGACGACAGACGCTGTTGTTCCCTCTCCTGGTGTCGCTATGGCGTCTCTGGAACTCGCTGATAGGCCCCGTACTTCACGCACACGCAGCGGACAAGTGTTGTGAACGATGTGAGCAGCGTCAGAGGCTGCTGTGGGCCACACAGAAGCCACGCAGAGCCAGTCATGCCGATATTCCAAAGCGCCAACAGAATATGAGTTGCCAGCTCACGCCAGCATGGCGAGCATGACTGTGAGAGTGTGACTGGAGCCCCTGTGGAGAAATCCACACGCTGTTGTCACGTTGGAGGCATGCCGTGACGTTTGTTTCTCTCCATCTATGTTTCTGGGGACTGACACAGCCTGCCGCAGTTAACAGACGCTGCCAGGGTAGGTGTCCACCAATTGCCAGACACAAATGCTGCCCTACACAGCTTGCAGCGGTAGCACTACTGTAATCCCCGCTCAGCAGAAAAACACAGCATGAGAGTATGGCAGATCTAGCCGATCTTGATTTCCGGCGCACCGCCCCGCTCTGCAAAGGCCGCCATTGCCCTCTGCACGCCCGCCTCAGTGAATGGACCTTCATAGTGGTAGGGTGGCGGCACCACCGCTGAGATGAACTCCAGGCTGCCGGCCAAGGGCGCCAGCAGCCCCAGCACTCCGTCGTGCACGTAGGTGTCGTCGATAATGAGCTCCTCCAACGCTGCAGGTGCATGTCACACAGAAAAGGCATCAGTCATGCAAACAACTTGGCCTGCCACACCACTGGCTGTTTCCATGTGGTCTTGGGATGGCGCCGTGCCAAACCAGCGCACCGCCGCCGCAAGGAGCGAACAGCGCAAGCACGGGGTGCCCACAGACCTGGGAAGCGACCGCGGGCAAGACTCGCGATGCCGCTGGTGCTCACGCCCCGCTGCCCGCTCAGGTCCAGGTGCTGCAGCTTGCAGGGGCCCAGGAACGGCGACGCGAACAGCGCCAGCACCGCGTTCGACAGCAGCGCCTCACGCTGCACACCGCAAGGCGGCCATGAGCGCATCACTTGCACCGTCTCCGGCTGCGGTGAAGACCGCTGTTGATCTTGGCAGCAGAACTTTCGAGAGGCGGCTGCAACATCGTGGCTTTTGCGACCATGGCTGGCATGCTTGGCATGCTGCTGCACTGACACATCATGTCTTGACAGTCAGGGTCAGCCCACCGAGCTGGCTCGGAGCTGAAGGACTGCCAGGTCGGGCGGCATGCTTGATGTCAGCGCCGCCATAGGCGCGTCACCAACCAGGCTCGCTTGCCCGCACAGACGCAGCTCAGTCAAAGCGGTCAGCCGTGTCAACAGCAGCAGCGTCGACGCCTGCGCACATGAAGCTGGCAGTGAGGTGGACATAGTTTCCAGTTCAACATCTATGCGCGGTTAATGGGTTCAGAAGGACCGCACAGTCATTGCAACCTGCAGCGGCACCGCGAGCTACAATGGACAGCAGTTGTTGAGGATCTGCGTTCAACGCCCGTCATGCCAGGCGCCGAGCTTCATACAACGACCGTGCTCACCTCAAAGTCTGGCAGCTGCTCCACACGGAGGCAGCGCAGCGTGGGCGAGGCATACCCCAGGAAACTGCCGACTGCCCCCCGCACCTGGCTCAAGCGCAGGTCCTGCACAGCAAAGGGGCAACCGTCAAACGGCCAAGCACGATGCTGCTACACAGGGAGAGCCCGCGACGGCAGCTGGTATGTCTGCTGACTAATCAGGTGAACCAGCTTGCAGGCGTTGCAAGCGTGCGATGGGCTACAGCGCTGCTCGCACGCAAGCAAAACCAAGCATGCGCACCTGCAGATTGACGAGGCCTGCCAAACCATGATCCAGATCCGCCGTGCTCATGCTGATATACGAAAGCGACAGGCGCCGCAGCAGCCTGCAAAGCGGAATAGTGCAGCATGATTGATTCGTCTGTCGTCTGCGGACCTGACAGCATGACGATCCCTGCGCATCGCATGCAGCTGCCAGCCATTGCAGCGCCGTAACAGCCCATGGGGCCACGCTGTACCACGCATCCCATTGCAATGGCAATGCTGCTGTGTGGGGACAGCAGCTGCAGCTGGTGTCGGCTGCTGCCGGCAGAGGGCATAAGAGGTCTGTGGTTGAGGTCTAGACTTCCAGTATTTCAGTTGACCCCAGCAAATCAGCAACCCGTTGAGCCTTCGCAGTGATGCAACAATGCCAGACATCCCAGGGCAGGGCACTGTACACCAGCGTGGCATGGCGAGCTGAAGGATATCCGCAGTTGGGCAGCTGGTTCGCAAGGCGGGTACCTGGCGCCGCCGTCCGCAGCCGCCGTGAGCGCCGGCAGCGCCTGCAGCCGCGCCGTGACGCAGCCAGCATGCCAGCCGGACCCCTCCCCGTGCACCGAGCCCCGCAGCCGGAGGGAGGTGAGGTTGGTGAAGCCTGCAATCAAAATGCCACCATCGTGCCTACCCCCAAGCTAAGGGGCCTAGCGCATGGTGCGCCCCATCGTTCAGGAAGCACAGACACGTGCTGTCCAGGAGCCTACCCGCCTTCAACACGGACAGGTGGTGTGGTGCTCAATTTAAACTTGACCTTTTGTTGATATTTCGTGTTGCAGATGAAGCAGGAGGATGCAGCAACAAATGCAGTATGACAGCAGGGCCACGATCAGCAAGCCGTGCCCAGGAGGTGATCATCAACAGTGCACAGGCACCTGCAACACCGGACGTCACATTTGGCCCCTGCGCGGTCCCCCTGATGCTCAGCTCCCGCAGCGTTGTCTTGCACCCCGCCAGCTCTGCGAATGCTGCGCCAGCATCCTGCGTTTCACGAACGGCACGGAGTGCATGCTGGCCACTACCATGTTGGCTGCTACCATGCTGGCTGCTAGTATCAACACTATGCTCGCCTCGCCCTCCACTGACCTGTGCATGACCCCAGAATTGAGGGAGTACGGCTGATGCACATGGGGTTTGAGGGCATGATGCATGTGGACAACATTGCCACACACGAAGCAACAGACCCTGCACACCTTGCACAGCGGCGGCAGGGATAAAGACGTCAAGTGCAGCCGTGACAGCTGCTTAAGGTGATCGTCTGCCAGCCAGTTGCCGTGCGCGAGGTCGAACTTCAGGTTTTTCAGCGCAGGCAGCGACCCGAGCAACGCCACGCCTGTAGTGCACATGACTCAGGTCTAGTTGCAGCAGGTGGCAGCTGTGTGCAGCACCGAGCACAGGCCTGCAAGCACCAGGGAAGCGGGTACCACGAGTGCGGCTCCGTCGCTCGCTGCAGGGTATCCGACCCACCTGCAGGCGTGATCTTGACGTTGACAGAGTCGTCACCAAGCTTCCCGCGCACCAGCCGAAGGCTCGTCAGCCGGGTCAGCACTGTGAGCGCCGCCAGGTGCTCGTCGTCCACCTGCAGCAGGTGCCAGAATGCTGAAGCTTGTGCCTTGCGGCTCGGGCTGCCGCAGCACGACCTGCCTCCTGGTGGAGCCTACCGAGCAATGCTCAAACAACGCAGCTGCAGTGCCACAGCATGCAATGGCTCGCGCCAACGCTGCCACTGGGCATACCCGCAGCAGCTCACAGTCTGGCAGTGATGATGCTCGAGATGTGCCGTCGGGATATGGCCATATGGCAAGGTCTCGAGCTGAGGAGCGTACAGTGCCCATGTCCTCGCAGTTGAGGGCCGTAAGCGTCGCCGCCGTGCCGGCCAGCGCCCCGAACACACGCCCGTCCAGGTGCACGCATCCCATTAGGTCCAGGTCCTCACACCGCCGCAGCGCACCAAAGAGCACCTGCGGTACGATGCCGTGATTGCCTGACCCCATCGACGTTGGGTGGTAAAGCAACCTGGCAGCTGCTGACGCTATGCTAGGCAAAGGTGCAGCGCTATGCAAGGTGCCGCCACCGCATAATTTTCTCAACCACAGGTACTTGCTTGAGCACCGTGCCGCACCGACACCCACCTTGGCAGCCGCCACGGTGGCGCTGGATGCCTCCGCGCCCTGCAGGCTCAGCCGCCTGAGCTGCGCCCCCAGCGGCTGCAGCTGCTTGCCCGCCTCCTCCCCCAGAGGCCCTGCAGCACAGGCAGTTCCACACTGCCATATTGCTACCCACCTTTCGTCACTCTGCACATGACCCAAGGGCAAAGGCATCAGGTGGGGCATAAGACTCTCTCTCTGGAGAGGATCCCCAGCTGCTCATCCCCGACTTTCTGACGGTAGGTTTTCACGGTTCACCTGAGAAGCGCAGGTCCTGGCAGACTGTAAGGGCCGGCACAATCTGGGCCCAGGACTGCGGCGAGTCCGCCCAGCTGCCGCCGACGCCGACGCATTGGAGGCCCGGCAGCAGCGCCAGCAGGTGCGCCACGTCATCGCCCGACTCAGTTCGCGAAGCTGTGCCAATCTGCAGGAAGGTGGTCGCCTGCGCTACAGGGATAGGCCAGGTTGATGAGCGCAGCCGGGCCAGGCTGCAGCCCAACCCATGAGGCACGAAGTGGTCGAGTACATGATGCACAGCAGCAAACGTGTTGCACTCATCAGTACACCGCCAGCAGCAGTACAGAGAAGGCGTGCCTTGATGCCCGGTGGCAGGCGCAGGTGGCGCAGCAGCCCGCGCATGGGACCCGCCTGCAGCGCCAGCGCGCTCAAGGCCCCAAGCAGCGGCAGCCGCCCCAGGGTCGCCTCCATTTCCGGGTCCGGCATCTCGCCGGCCAGGGTGAGCACCAGGTCAAGGCGCTCCAGGGTGGGCAGCTGCGCGTGCAGGGGATGTCTTTCTACAATATTATGCTTTTGCCTTTGAGCAGTTTCTTGGGTGACACCCTGCACCAGTGCCACGTCTGAGGCCGGCATCTCACCCACTGGGGCGAATTGAGCCCTGCGCCAACAGGGGGAGGTAGCACAGGTAATGGTTCAGGGTGGCCGCACCTGCATGGCGAGCTCTGCAATCCCATAGCCGTCGCCCTCCAGCACGAGGCGCGTCAGCCGGGACAGCGACGTCAGCGCCGTCATGCCTGCAGTAGAGGATGTCGACAGGTCATCAGTGCTCACCCCTGTGCATCGTCAAAGCACCAGCATCGTCAAAGCACCAGCTGACCATTGCCCACATCGCGCTGCATGCAGACCCCTGGCAATGTGGCCTGGCGGACAAAGCTGCGGTGTGGCTGCTGAGCTGACACCCTGCACAGATCATGCAGGGCTCTCATGCAGCACCACCATCTGTTCCTGACCCACCTCCCGTCTGCAGCACCATGGGCGCATCCAGTTCCCGAAGCCCCGTGAGCTGCGCCAGCTGGCTGTACATCGCCTCCCGCTGGATGCCGCCGGAGTAGTCTGTTGCAAAGCGTGTCAGCTGCGTGAGCGCCGACAGGCCCTCAAATGCCATCGCATTGCCGCTGAACCTGCATTGGAGGGAGTCCCAAGCTGTCGGCCATGCAGCTCTCTCTGTGCGATCTTCTCTGTCAGCTGCACTGGCCACGCTCATGTAATCCTGGGCCTGCATGCACCTCCACTCTATGCGTCTCCTTTCCACCACAGCTGTATGCATCCTGCATCGCCCTGTCGTTGCACACGCACAAACTGCATTGAGCGTACTTCCCAGCACCCTTGGTAAGTCAATGATCCTCCAGTGTTGCTGCCCATTGACTACGGTTGTGTCATATGAGGGGCGCACGGCAGCTGCAGGCTGCGCAGAATGGTAAGCGGCTGCAGCGCCGCCAGGGTCAGCACTGCTAGGCTGCACGATGGGCGCAGCACCAGCGCCTCCGTGCCTGCAGGGGCATACCACCTTCTTATGCGAAACGTGTAAGCGTGTTTGTGGGCATGCGGCAGAGCAGCATTGCAGCGGGCTTGCCTGATCAGCACATGGCATGGCAGCCAGAACATGGAGCCCATTGCAGGTAGATACGCTGCTGAGCCGAATCATGATCTGATGTGGCTCTCTCAGTATCCTCACCCGTGAACCGGTGCAGCAGGTGCCGCATCTCGTGGCTACTGCGGTGGCGCAGGTCGAGCCTGCGCACCGCTGCATCGCACAGCTGCCGCAGCCCTCGGCTGCTTAGCCGAAGGCATGCAAAGTCCAGCGCATCTGCGCGCTTGCCGTCCTCCAAGCTTGGCAGCAGCCGGTCAACGATCAGCATGAACACCTCAGGCGACAGGTCTGTGATCTCAGCGCCATGCTTCATGCTGCAGATCACATGCATCAGGTGGTGTAGCAATCCCCTCGCCGGTAAACAAACGCGTGTGGCATCTGCATGAACTACAGAGCATGCATGCGCTCAATGTCGATATGAACAAATTTGCAGTGTATCGCTCATGGAATCTCACACCTCTCTCCAAGTTACAAGTTTGCATCCTGGGTGACCGAGTCAGCAGCTTTGCTGAAGCAGATTAGGTCATCCAGGCTCCATGTGAAGGTCACATTTGCAACAGGCAATTTCCAACCATTGCGCACAACCGTCAGGAATAATGGCTTGATTGCCTTGCTCCGTGCTAAGTCGCCCCAGCGGCGCTCAGGTCACCGCTAGCTGCGTGCCGAGGCTGCCCTACCTGCCAGTACCCCACACAGGCTGGGGGGTGAATGATGCTGTACGCTCGGTGATGTGGAGGCCGCTACCACCTGTACTTGATGTTCACCACGCCGCCGTGCTGTGCGAAAGTTGCCATCACATCCCGCACACCCTCATCAGTGATTCTCGTGCTCATCACCCAGATCAACTCTAGGCTGCCAGCCAGGGGCGCCAACAACTTCAGGTCCCCATCGCGCACGGCTGTGGCATCCAAGTTGAGCTCCTCCAGGACTGCAGGGGCATTGACGCTCACGTTGTAGCAAATTGCATGAGAGGTGATGGGCATCGGCCGGACTTGTGTTGAGTCAGATACAGTCCTGGCAAAGTGCATGTCGCAGATGTGCTCCCGAATGCAGCTTGGCAAGCACATCAGATGCAGCAAAGCAGGGCGGTGTCAACTGCAGCCGAACGGAGGGAAATACCAACCTGGGAAACGTTCCTTTGAAAGAGCTGCGATTGCATCGCCATCGACTGCCCTCTGGCGGTTCAGTATCAGCTGCTGCACCTTGCAGGGTCCCAAAGCCGGCGATGCAAAGACTGCCAGCCCGGCACAACTCAGCATGGCATTTCTCGCGTCCTGTACACAGAGCACACATCCGATCAGCGGACATCCTGTTTACACCTTGCCCCTGCTCCACCGCTTCAAGGGGCACCACGTCGTGGCTACCAGCCCCGTTGGACACAGGGAATTCAGGCTCAATAACTTGCGTCCAATATTGGCACATATTCCTTTGCCTGGAGGGCAGCCCAGGGAGGGTGGAAGCTCACTCTTTCGGCCGCCAGCTCCAGGACTGCAACTTCGGGCGGCAGACAGGATGCTAGCGCCACCACGGGGAGATCTACAGCCATGTTGCCGGTGAGCCGCAGCTCCGTCAGCGCCATCAGCCGCCGCAAGCTCGGCATGTTTGCAATCTGCAGACAGCAGGTAGCCTGCTTCAGAGCTGCTGTCGCGCGTACTCAAGCATAGCACGAGCACCCCGTCAGGACCCTAAGTATGCACACGCATCACAGCCTGGGGGACAACTTCATCACTCTACGGCAGGCCTACAAAGGCTGACCAAGACTGTAAGAGTGTGCATGCACTGACCAACAGCTACAGAGTGAAGGTTGCTAGGAACCATCAAGCACCAGCCGATGTTACTGGTGTGCAGCAGCTGTGCAAGAGCGCCAGCGTGAGCACTGCCATGCGGTTGACCTCTAACTTCTGCACTCTGCGGGCCAGTTGTGTGCGTGCCTTGAAGTCTTGCAGGCACTCCATGTGCAGGGAACGTAGTGTGGGCGTGACACGTGTCAGGAAGCTGCCATCTGGGCCTGCCAAGTTGTTCAGGCGAAGCTCCTGCACAGCAGCACGTATTGCAGGTCGTGGCAAGCCAAGCAAGGGCCTTAGCACACATGGCCTCGACACCGGCTGCGCAGCAACAGATCCGTGGCGTTTCATGTGTGGCGGCAGCACTCCGCTAGTCTATTAGGAGCAAACTTGCACAGCTTGCACGGGGTGATCCAAAATGGCCAACAGGCAGAACACTGCACGGCTGCACACCTGCAGACTTGAGAGGCCTGCCAGGCCGTGCGCCAAAGTGTGAGCATTAATGTCAAGGCACTGTATGACAAGACACCGCAGCACCCTGCAGCCGGTCATTGTAAGCATGTCAGCCGAGCTGCGAACGTCCAGGGCACACAGTGGTAGCTTGCATCAAAGAGTGCAACTTGATTTCATCCGTATGAAGGTGACTGCAACTCTGAACCACCAACACAGCAAGCCGCATGCAGGACATGCGCACCCAGTGCCGCCGTGCGGCGCAGCCGTGAGGTGCTGAAGTGAACTCAGGGTGTAGGTCATGCCAGGCTTGTAGAGGTAATATATATTGCTGGATCGCCGAAACTGCAGAGATGTCAGGTTGACAAAGCCTGCAACCAGGCATTGGCTCTCTGACAACTATTGGACCCACAGCGGAGTCGTGACCATGCGTTAAGCAGGGGCAAACAGGGTCCGCAAACAAGCGAAATTGGCTGCGCTCACCTGCCACAGCCGCCATCACTCCCGGCCCCTGGGCACCCTCTCCGATGCTCAGCTCCCGCAGCGACCTCTTGCACGCTGCCAGCTCTGTAAGAGCGTCGCCAGCACCCTGATAGTCCAGAGGCACGATGTGTGGCCACTTCTCAGTTGTGCTGCTGACACGATGTTCAGCTTGTGCTCACAGCGCCTCTTTCAAAGTGACATACCTGATGTTCCAACTGAGCATGCACACGAATACAACATCCTGCGAGGAGTTTGACCAGGCCAGGCTCACGTCACTGAGTTGAGGCAGCGATAGCGATGTCAGCTGCAGCCGTGACAGCTGCCGAAGGTGGCTGTCTGACAACTCGCATCGTATACGTTTCACACCGAAACTCAGGTCGCGGAGTGCCGTCAGGACGCCAAGCGATGCCACGCCTGCACTAACATACATGCTCTTGCCAACCGCGACAAAGGGCTGATGTTTCCCTCATCTGGTAATTTGATCGATGCAGCACATGGCAAGGGTTGAGCCTGATGCGGCACATGTGCAGGCAGTCCAAAACTGGTGGCAGCCGCAAGGTGCAGAACCCCTGAGAATGTGCGATACTTCCAGTAATGGCTGCAGAAGGAAAACGGGACTTACAGGCAGCTGTGGTCTCAGGTCCCCCGGGCCTGCTGGGCAAGAAGCGGAGACTAGTCAGCCGCGTCAACACGGTAAGCGCCTCCACATGTGCGTCCTTCAGCTGCAGCAGACAAGCATATATGGATCTGAGAATAACCTTGACACCAGGTCACTACAGCAACATGGCTGTTCAGGAGGCCAAGGCAGGCGCCGTGACACCAGTACATTCAAGAGTGGGCCCCCCGTCTGACCACCCTCGCAGTCCAAATGCGTCAGCGTCGCTGCTGTCGCGGCCAGTGCCTGATATGCGCGCTCGTCCGTGATGTAGCAGTTCACAAGGTCTAGGGCTCTGCAGCGCCTCAGCGCACCCAACAGCCCCTGCACGGCATGCTTACGCAAACTCCATCCCACCTCCTGTGCTCGGGGATTGCTGACTGCGGATGCACTTCCTGCCTTAAGCAGTGACATGCACGGGATGTAAAGCAGTTGCTACAGTGCCTTGCCATATGAAAAGCACCCCACCTCAGCCGCCTCAGTTGTGACATTGCGGTTCACTCCCCGCAGGCACAGCCGCGTCAGCTGCGCAGCCAGAGGCTGCAGCTGCCTGCCAGCCTCCTCGCACAGCGGCCCTGCAGTGCATTGCATTTGTTGACCACCATTGCCGCCTACATGCAAGTTGCAGGTAATACTAAAAGGCATCGGCGTGCAGGTATGTCGACCCAGCCATGCACCGAGGCAAACACCTCAGCATGCCCGTTAGCCCCACCCGATTGCCCACAGGCGTCTCCAGGACTGGCCGCTCACCTGAGAAGTGCAGGTCCTGGCACATGTGGAGCCAGGGCGTGATGGCTGCCCAGGTCTGCGGCGACTCCGCCCACCTGCCGCCGATCTTGACGCATTGGAGGCCCGGCAGCAGCGACAGCAGCATCGCCACATCCTCACCCGACTCTGTCAGCTGCGCGCGACCGGTCTGCAAGTAGGTTGTCCCCTGCGCACGCAAAGTGCCTAAGTTCAGACGGAGACGCTGCAAGAGGCATCGGTGTAACATGCAGGTTAACCTGCTGGGAGTGTGCGGGCCTGGCAGACATCTGCAGATATGGGCAGCAGGACTGCAGGGAGCATTAACATGCTCACGTCACAAGCATGACACAACTGTGCGCTGCACTGGCCTTACTGGCTGCTGTGGCGCTTGTGAGAGCTTCAGGGGCTGAAACCGGTGGATTGGCCCAGTTGCAACAGGAACTCACGTCGCAGGAGCACTCCGCACAAAGCTCTGGGTTTGCAAAAGCTCGCCTGCACGCTGGTCGGCAGGCGCAGGTGGCGCAGCAGCCCGCGCATGGGGCCAGCCTGCAGCGCCAGCGCCGTCAGCGACGTCAGCCTGGCTAGGTGGCTGAGGGTGTCGGCCATGTTCGGGTCCGGAACGTCGCCTGCCAGCTCGAGGTCCAAGTCGAGGCGCTCCAGGGTGGGCAGCTGCGCATGCAGGGGCCGCACGTGAGGCGGCACTTGCTCCCATCGCCCAGCCACCATGAGAATAACCAGCATGTTGCCTACGAGATACAGCCCACGCAGTGGACCCACTCTGAGGCCTGCGGCCGCATCGCTACATGGCGCGAAGAGTGCAATATTACAGTTTAACAATCTTGTTGGACTGTTTGCACCTTCAAAGCAAGCTCGGCAATGCCGAAGCCATGCCCCTTCAGCACGATGCGTGTCAGCTTCGACAGCGTCGTCAGTGCTGTTATATCTGCAGCGGCAGGGAGCAAAGATCCTTGAGCGCTGACCACACTTTGTCAGTTTGAAGCAACAACTCACTGGCTGTGCTAAGGTTTGACAACAACCACGACTGCCACTCAGGCACAAAGAGGCTGAGTGGCACAACTGATCCGATTTTACAGCGTAGTGCATGCACTGACAAGCATACATGATGGAAACTGCTCATGTGATGACGTGCCCACCTTCCGTCTGCAGCAGCTTGGGTGCATCCAGCTCCCGGAGCTCTGTCAGCTGCGCCAGCTGGCTGCACAGCAGCTTGCGCTGGGAGCTGCTGGCGTACTCGCTTGCGAAGCGCGTGAGCTGCGTGACCGTTGTCAGCCCGTCAAACGCCATGGCGTTGCCAGTGAACCTGCGCAAGATCAAATCCAAGCTTTGACTGGCGAAGAGCAGCCTTGCTGCACAACCATATTGCTGCTGTGAGCACGCGTCTTGTCTCCACGTACATGCAGATGTCAATAATGTTCCATTGGTGCATGCATATCGTCTACATACATTTACATGGGCTTTGCCCGTGTTCCCGCCACCTCTACGTCCTGTGCAGTTTGTGCAGCTGGGCAACCTGCGAGCCGATACCTCAGGATGACAACCATCTACTTCAGACCCCACCGAACTTGCATGCAGCCAGGCAACTGCGCACGGCAGCTGCAGGCTGCGCAGGCCCGCCAGCGGCTGCAGCATGGTCAGCTGCAGCGCCGCCAGGCTGCACGACGGCCGCAGCACAAGCGCCTCGATGCCTGCAGGATGCATGTGAAACAGTGCAGCAGTCAGGACATAGTCAGCTCGAGGTGACAGAGTTGATCTCGAATAACAGGCACAAGCTGGAACGATATTATGCAGGGAAGATTTGTAGGCATGCAAGCATGCACGCATGCTATTCCATCGGATGGTAGTGTGGAATACTGACTCAGCCATACCGGCAAAGCGGCGCAGCAGGTGTTGCACTTCGCCACTGCTACGGTTGTGCAAGTCCAGCCTACGGACACCTGCATCGCACAGCTGCCGCAGTCTCCGGTTGCTCAGTCGCAGGCATGCAACGTCCAAGGCATTTACGTGTCTGCCTTCCTCTGAGACTGGCATCAGCCGGTCCACGATCAGCATGAAAACCTCGGGCAATAGGTCAGTGATCTGCGTGCCTCGCTTCATGATCGCAGACGTATACCCAGGACCAATCAGCGACAATGTGATGCTACTGCAGCTGGCTGCAAAAGCAGATGCAAAGTGTTCACGAGTTGGCTCGTGCACTTGAAATCTTGCAACTGCCATGTGGCACGGGCCTGCAAGCAGCCGGATGAGGTAACCCGTGCTCGTCCAGCATGCTGAATGCTGGACCGAAACACTGCAGACCTGCACACTAGTGTGTGGACGAACATGAGGCAGACCGACGCCGGTAGCCTACCAGCGCTGATGCAGGAGGGTCACAAGTCTGGCAAGGCAAGCGCAGGGCATGTTGCAGTGCCGCTGAACCGTCAATGGCTTGAATTGGTTCAGACCTGATAGCGGACCTCACATGAAACCAGCAGTTTGTAAGCTGTCAGACTGTGCACGCACACCCAAACTCGATGGACTGTTTGTCGGCTCCACCACGCGGCTGCAGGAATTGGGGTCAGCACTATGCAGGAGCCCTGTATGGCATAAGTCTGACGCTGATGGCAACCGGCGGGGCATTCACAATCTTTGTGCTCCAGACCGATTCCCGTAAGCGCGTGCAGCCGCGAACGCAGCCAGGGTGCCTGCTGTGCTGGCGACGCCTAGCAGCCAGGTTGCACGCACCACAGCGGGGCTCTCCGCCTGCAGTCATGAAATGCAGCTGAGCTTGTGCCTGTACGCAGCCGGGATGTATAACCCTCCATGTAGTGCAATGCGCTTGCAGGCCAGACGACGTTGTGTCTGTGTTGCACTTGTGCTACCCAGCCACCCAGTTCTTAGGACGAACTGCTCATTCGCGTGATGAGCAGCCAAGAGAGCCGATGGAATGCAAACCGTCACAGTGCAGTTGAATAATCCAACACGGCGCAAGCAGCGGAGGGTTCAGGCTGCAGTCTGCGGCTGGGTGAGAGCATGTCCCACCTGGTACAGCAGGAGGCTCGGCTGTCCGGCGGGCCAGTTGCTTTCGGTCCACATCGGGTCGGGCGGCCAGCCCAGCTGCCGCTGCCATGCTGCCGCCTCTTCTGTCACCTGCGGCCGGCACAGCACTTCGTCACCCTCCTGGGCAGCAGACTGATGTGCTGTACAGCTACGAAAGTCAACCTGGCACTTTTCGCATAGTTGGCAGGAAAGCAAGCTGGCATGGAGGTCGTAGGCAAGTGCCTGGTATTGCAGGAGTGGTGCACAGGGTAGGCGTAGACAGCTGCAGCGCACCTTCCAGCGGTTGTCATAGAAGGTGGCTGCCCCATCACACCCGTCACACCTGCAGCCAAATGGACCACCTGTTGGGCATCTGCTCGGTCTTGCAGTCCAACGGCTCCTCTCACATGCAGCCAGTCCCAAGTCGTTGCCGCTGGACAGCAGAGGCGCATCATGACGCTATGCTGCAGCCACCGGGTCAGGTTGGGACAGTGGACCACCGCACACCTCAGCGTGGTCGAGTATGCTGGCACATAGCGCGCCGTCGCGGCGACGCAGCGGCCAGCGGACTGCGGCCACTTCAGGGTGCCCCTGTAGCCCAAGCAGGCGCCGCCACTGCTGCAGGCATGCTGCCGGAAGTCGCAGGGTTGGCCGCTGCTGCTGTCGCCGCCCACTGCCTGCAAAAAAAGAAGCAGTGCGTCTGGGCGGCGTGCCACTTGATGCAACACTTTCAGGCGGGTTCGGGCAGCCTTACATGGAAAGCGGGAGGTGCAAAGACACATCGACACAGCCCAGATGTTCTCAAGATGTGGAGCATGGGGCGGCTGAGCCCTACTTGCGGCACAGCGGTGCGCTCGGCCAGAAAGTTCCACAGAAAGCGCGGCAGGTCGCCCTTGACGCTTGGGTCTGGATCCTGTAGGTTGGAAGCACTAAACACTTTCCGGTTCATGTTAAGTACCAGGAGGAAGTACACCGTCAGCTACTTGCATCCAGTATGGCATCACCTAGGCTACTGTTGCGGATGTCATCAGAGGCCCACCTGCGGGTCGGCCGTCAGGGTGTGTAGGATGCCGACGTAGCGCTGCGGCGGCGCCCCCGAGGTGGACGTCAGCCGCTGCACCAGCCCGCAGCCCAGCCCCGGCCGCGGCAGCACCAGGCAGTCCCACAGCTCACGGACCAGCTCCGCCACCGCCGTCTGGTTCACCTGAATGATCCCATCACTCCTGTCGTGTTGAGTCGAGTGATGTACCACAAAGCGAGGGTGCACCACAAAGCGAGGGTGACCGGCCCAAGCTGTCAGTCTGCCATTGGGAGGAGAAGGATGAAACAGAGCACGTGTGTTTCATGCCAGGGCTCGGCATGTGCTCTGTTGCATTCTCTCCACATCACGGGAGACTGGCTGCCGACAACTGCAACCTCGTACGTCAATGGCCCTCAACCGCCAATTGGCTGCACACACAGCATGGCAATTGGCTATGCTGAAGTACCCCGGCCTCGCACCTGCAGCGGTGATGCATCTGGGCCGACAGCCAGGGTGTGCAGCGCCCGCGCCACCACGGCCGCCGCCGCAGCTATGCTGCCGGTGTCAGTGTTGCTGCCGTTGTCAAAGCGGCTGCCGTAGAAGCGGTTGCCGTACGCTGAGTCGAAGTCCGTCAGCGTGGCTGCTGCGAGCGACGGCTTGGCGCGCAGGAAGCTGAAAAGCGAGCCGGGGGGCACGCCCAGATTGCTGCGTGACGCCGGCGACACGACTGCCTGCGGGGGTGGCATGGGCAGTTAGGAGGTCAGCGCTTGATGCTTGACAAGCATGGAGGGAGAGATTAAAACATTGGCGCTGGCGCAGCAGTCATGGGATGGACCAAGCCACGAAAGCGTTTCAGTTTGCGTCATGATGTTCAGGCTGCAGCGATCAGGCACATCAATGAGCCTCCCGTGAGACAGCAACTTGCCTGCTGTGTGGCGTTGCCAGCACCCTGCAGCGCCGCCACCAATGCTGAGGCATTGCCAAAGGCGCCGCCGAGCTGTGTGTGCACATAGAAGGAGGCGGGATCATCTCCTGCGTGCTGCCCTGCTGCATCCTGCTGCCTGCTTCCTGCCGCCACCTGCCCCCGCCCCTGCCCAAGCTGGCCAACCTCAATGACCTGCAGTCGGAAAGCCAACTCTTGTGTGTGTAGATATCTTGACACGATGGTTCACTGATGACCAACAACAGGTGCTATTCGAAGTCTTGCTGCAAATGCCTTCAGGCGCCTCTGAGTGCAGAAGCTAGCTGATCATCGTGCCCAATCAACCTGCGCACGCTGCACCTCGCTACTATGCGCATGTCTGACCTGATCGATCAGGTCCAGGTCGAGGCCGGCGGTGGCGTTGCTGCCGCGGTGCATCTCCCAAAGCAGCCGCCGGCTGCCCATGTAGTCCCACGACTCCCCCGCCAGCGCCAGGAACACGATGCGCCGCTTGAGGGCTCTGCTGCTCAGCTGCGCGACATGCAGCGCACCCGCGGCCGCGAGCATCGCGACAAGCCCTGACAACGGCGCTTCTGCCCCCTGCACGCCAAAGTGCAGCAGCAACAGTTGGCAGTTCACTGACAGGCGCGAGAGCATTTTCAATATGGGGACTGTACCCATGGGTACATGTGATGCTGCAGCTCTCACCACTATGGAGTCGTGGAACAGGCCGCCGCCATTGATGGACGCCACAACCAGCGTGATCGGCAGAGGCTCCTGCCGCTTGCTGCTTCCAGCACCACCCACATGTCCAGGGGTCAACAGCGGTGGCACTGCTGCCCTGCACAACCATCATACATCAACGATAGATGCAGACGACAGTGGCCAAATCTGCCAAATCGATGGTGCAGCACAGCTGAGCAATGTGGCACAATGTGCAACGCACCAGACGCTGTGGCTGCCCAGCGGCAGGCAGGTTGTGCTGGTGATGCAGGCGCTGCTGTTGTGGGCACCATGCATCGTGGTCTGCAGCTCTCCGTAGTGCACCGCCCCTTCGAACCCCTGCAGGTGATGCAGTTGTACCAGATGCTGTGACGACCTTACTCTCACAGGAGATATGTGCCTCACAGACCTTGTGCGCCAGTTTCATGCCAAGGAGTCGGTGCAAAATAGCAGCCAGCGTAGAGGTCTTCCACGCACATCAGACCCACACCTGTACAGCATTCCCAGAAGCCCGCCGCTGCGCATCTGTCGCTGCTTTGCCCGACAGCAGCATCACTGGCACATCGATGCGCCTGCGATCCACGCCGCTGCCGTGCGGGTTCCAGGCATAGCTGCTGTTTGGATACGGCGCATAGGCAGCGCCAGGGAATGATGCAGCGTCTGACAAGCCCTCCTCAGGCACCGGCCCTGCAAGTTGCATCATACAGAATCAGGATACTGCCCAACCAGCCTATTGAGGTGGAGCCCTGCAGCTCTGTCACACTGTCGCTGCAGCACCCCCTTTTCGGCATCCTGGATTCCAGAGCAGCATGTGCACCTGGCCTGACCAGAACGCCTTTGATGTCAGCCGACTTGGCTGCAAAGTCCAGTGCGTCCGCCATCTCCTCAGGCTTGACAACCAGCACGGTAGCCAGACCATCTGCGATCAGCGTCACCACACAAGGGTGAAGCCACGTTTGCGCATCAATCTCAAACTTTCACGTATCTGCACCAGTGCAGATACATGTCACACGGCCGGTGACTGCCGAAACGGCGTGCAAGGGGTTCTCAGGGTCTTCACCTGGGAGCGCCCCCGCCGTGAGGTCCGACCAGTGCATCAAGGCGCCCTTTGCCACGCCTCCGCCCGGCACTGTCATGCAGCGACAGCAGCCATGGGACTAACCCATCGCCATATCGACAGTGTCGGCTTTGGGCTAGGAACTCGCAGCTGAGGGGGCGTCAGATGCATGGAGGCCAGCAGTTCAGCAGAGACCGTACCTGCGCAGCCGACCTCATGTGTGGCATTCAGCAGCCGTACACAGGCGTTGGCGGGGCTGATGTCCGTGTACACCGCCTGCTGCAGCTGCACATGTGACCGAAGCAGCGGGGCAGCAGCGGAGGCATCCGCTGCACCAGGCGACCGAGCCGTCAACAGACAGTCGGCGTCAAGCACTCCGTCCTCATGCTGCTGGATGCGAGACGTCATCAAACTCGTGGTATAGAATGGAACGTATTCCTCACCTATAAGCAATAGGAGCACGGCCGTGGCTGTCGCCACACCCGTGCGCAGCATCAATGCGCCCTTCCGATAGTCAGCATCTGTGTCGTTATGCTACATGTATGCGCTGCAAGCTATTCAGCAGAAAGATTCTTCCTGCACGTCGATGATTCAGGAAGCTCTGACAGGAGCTGCAAACTCCTGCAGTGGGATCGCAAAGTGGTTGGTTGTCAACCCAGTTTCATGGTAGCGAGCCGCGTGAGTTTCCTCCCGTGCATCTATATTATTTACAAGTTTGATTTGCTGCATAAAAGCCGAGATCGACCGTCCTGCTGTGCACAAAACCCTGCTGCTGCTGCATGAACAGCATGAAGAAGCTGGGCCAATGTCGCACTCGACAGAATGAACTGCAGCAGCTCATCATGCCAGCACGTACCTAGCGTTTGAAGAGATAGGGTTAAGCTATACTATGCAGCGCGTTGGCGCCAATGGCGTGGCTGCATCGCCGTCCCTGTGGAGCAGATTCCAGTGAGCACCGACACGAAATGCTTCTGATCATCAAAACTAATATCAAACATGCTGCCTGCGCCTGCGCAACCTCCCAAGGGCCTCATGTGTGCATGCCGCAACAGCCCCCGGCAAAGCTGACAGGACTGGGTCATGTGCAGTCTGGTTCTGTGCGCAAGCGCATGCACATCGTTTTTTGGATCGCTGCTCAGTGTGGACATGCTGCGCTCTGCTGTACATTGATCGATGTCAACAGCCGCTGCAGTCCTATGGGGCTGCTCCTGGGCCTTGTGCATGACCCTTGGCAGCGGCACCGGCGCCCATCTGCATATACAGGCATTCCTTCAATGACGCAATGCTGTGCAAGGCCAGCAGTGGCCGATTGCTGACGCTGTACATCTGCTCACTGCAGGCAGGAGGGCGCGCTGCAGCCCAAGGCGGTGCCCCGCGGGGAGGCGGCTGAGCTGGCGGCGCAGGTTGCCCATCTGGAGCGCCAGGTGCCCTTCGCTCAACAAAAGTCCATCACTTTAGAGGGACCTTATGAGCCCTTCTGGAATGCAGATTCAGTGAGAGGTTCCCACCTGAAGCGCCAGTTGCCCCATGTCATATTCTGAGACTTGACGTAAGGTGCCGACCAGCAACAGCTGTCCATACTCCAGATTGATCAGCCGCATAGGCGTTGCTGCAGACCGCTCAAAGTCTTCATGCTCAGGGCACATGGTTTAGAGGTTGTCACATGCACGCCTGTACGGCATGATAAAGCCCCGCACAGGCAATGGGCAGGCAGATGCAGATGCTCGCCTCATGTTGGGAGTCATTGTATGCGTCGACATCAGCACGCTTGGTGATGACTGGAGGTATGGCAAGCGCCTTGTCGACGCCTGCAGCTGGCAGGGCGGAATGACGAGGTGGAGCAGTTGACGCAGCGCATCGCCGAGTACGACGCCCACATCGCGGTGCGACGCTGCTCAGCCTAGTCCTGCGCAGATGATGCATCATACCTCAGCAGCAGTTGCAACTCCCAAGCATGAAGAGCGACCAGATCTTGTCGATCTGTGCTCTGATGGTGTGGTGTTGTGTTTGTTGCAGGAGGTGGATGCAGTCACCAACGAGGCGAAGCAGGCGTACTTGCGGGAGTCGCGCCGCTTCAAGGAGGCGGCCGCCGCTGATGCAGAGGAGATCAAGACGGCGGTGGCCGCTGCAGCTGGAGCACGCTCAGAAAGGTCAGCATCTTGGCAGCATCAGCCGATGTTAAACCAATGACAGCGTGGCGCTACTGTAGCACATGGCTGATTGGGTCCATGTCGTCTGGCACATGCGTGATGCTAGGTTCTAGGATCTAGGGCATGTCAGCACTTGGGCCAGCAGTCCTTGGAAGCACTGGTCAGAGCTGATTCTTTGAGCGCCTGGCGTCGGCAGGGATGCTGCGCGGCAGCAAGCAGAGGAGGCGACCGAGCTGGCAAAGCAGCGGGGGTCGGAAGCGGAGAAGGCCCGCGGCTCTGCAGCGGAGGCGCGTGCAGCAGAGCGCGCCGCCCTGAATGCCGTGGTGGTGGCAGAAAGTGAGCGACAGCCAACAACGACTTTGAGCCTGCAGCATGTCTGTGCAGAAGATGAATTGTTCAGTTGGACGCCTCAAAGCCTACACGACAAGCAATTGCCTCTAGAAATGGGGGTGACGTGACACAGCAACATGTCAAGGCGTGGTTCTTAGTCGTTGGTCCAACCCGAAAAGGCTGAACTTCCTGATACATGTAGGAGCGCAGCAGTCTGCCGAGGAGGCGGCAGCCGCGGCGCTGGAGGCGCTGACGGCGGCGCAGGCATCGGAGCGTGACGCGGTCGGCGAGGCCGAGGCCAGCCGCAAGGAAGCGCAGCAGTGAGTGATGGCACCTGCACCCAGAATGCATTTGGACCGCGATCTGTGACCAGCCGCACCTGGTGAAGAGGCCAAACTCAGGCCGGAAGCGCTGGCTCGTGCTTTGATGATGCTGTCACCCGGTGCAGCTGCTCCTTGCAAGCACCAGTGCGGATGCACATTACTGACAGACCTTCATGCTTGCTGCTCCTGAGTGCCTGCAATCAGTCAGGCACAAGGTCGACCAGCTGCAACTGCAGGGAACACACACATGTGGCACATCCCATGGCACGCGGTGCACGCTGATTGCAAACCATGAGACTCCACTCAATCCTATTGCAGCTGGCGCAAGGAGGCTGAAGAAGCTGAGGCGGCGGCGGCGGAGGCGTCGGAGCGCGCCGACCGAACGGAGCGCCAGGGGGCGGAACGAAACAAGGCGCTGGACGCGCGGCTGCGAGACGTGCGCGCGCGGGAGTCCGCCGTCGCCGCAAAGTGTGGCAACCTCTTACTTTTCTGTGCATTCTGTAGGGCTTAGAGTTCCACAGCGAGCAGCCAGCTCAGCTTCCTGCAAAAATTTTCACACCCCACCTCGCAGAAGCAGCCTTACAACACCTGTAGCCCAACTAAACCTTTTATGTGAAGCTTCCTGCGGCTTTTCAGGATGTAAGGCAACTTCATGGGTTGACTGGCCCTTGATGTTGGCAGTCTGGTGCTGCTGCCAGTGCCTGTTCGATGCGCTCAATCAACACAGACTTGGGGCGGGAGCGCGCACTGTGGGCTCTGTGCCGTGGGTGCCCCGGGCCGTTTGATGTATCGCTTGTACGGCACTGGCAGCACCAGGCTGCTCACATCACAACGGCACCACACCAGCTGTGTTGTGAAAGTGCAAACAGGCTGCTGCAATTGTAGCCCACAGCTCCTAGCAAGGGACTGTTGTTGCAAACGAGGAGCTGTGTCCTGCTGGTCTCGCGTGCCGTGCATTGCCCCAGAAAGTGGTCTACACATCTGCAGGGAGGCCGCGGCGCATGAGGCGGTTGCTGCGGCGGAGCAGCGGACTGCTGATGCCAAGGCGCTCGCGGCGCAGGTGGACCAGCAGCGCTCCGAGGTGGCGGAGCAGCAGGAAGCAGCAGAAGCCAGGTGAGCGCCTCCCGCCGCAGGATGCCCATACTTCCCCTGTCTGGCTGCCGGTTTGGTGCTGATCTATGCAGTCCCTGTGGCTAGCCGTCACAATGGCACTTGCTGTACGCCGAAATCACATGGTCAGCTCCAAATCCAAGGGCATCCACCCCTGCAGTGCGTGCCAACCCATTAATTCATTTAATAAGTATATGTTTTTAAATTCATTACACACACCACAGCAGTCCAACATTTGGCCACACACTCATACTTGCAGGGACCAGGAGCTGGCGGCGGTGCAGAAGGACCTGGCAAAGCGCGACAAGGCGATGAGGGCGGCCGAAAAGGCGGTGGCGACGAAGGAGGGCCGGGTGGCCAAGGCGGAAGAGCGGCTCAAGCGCAGGGAGGACGCCGCCAAGGAGCGCGAGGTAAAGCTCCCTGTTAATCTGATTACAACAGTCAACGCTGGTGACTGTTGTAGCTTGACAGTCGCATCTGAAAGTCTGTAGTTTCATCGTGAATCACACCACCATGCTCAAATTGCGTTGCAGTCGTTGACACAGCTTCGGTGCTCGTGTTGATGTGGGTGATCTGGGTTCCTCGGACCCTGATGTTTAATAGTTGTCATGGGTGGCAGCACTGCACCATGGCGGTGTGTGCCTCGTAAGCATGCATGAGAGCCCCCGAGCAAGGTGCAGCAGGAGCGAACACACTCACATCACGCGATGTATAGCACATCAAGTGCTGGCAATCTGAGCAACAGCCAGACTCTCCTGTCAGTTGTGACAGTCCATATCAAGGTGTGTGGTTTTCCGCCCGCAGGACAAGCTGGGCCAGCGGGAGGCGCAGCTGACGCGGCGGGAGGCGGACGTGGAGACGCAAAACGCGGCGCTGGCGTCAGCCTCGGAGCGCCTGGCCATGCAGGAGACGGCGCTGCAGGAGAAGGCCTCCGGCCTGGCAGCCAGGTGTGTGATGGCTCCTGAAGAACCCTTGGACCCTGGCGCTGTACCATGCCGTCATGTAATGTCAAGACCCCTGCATGTGGCTCTTCAAGCGGTCGAGGGTTCTGTGACGAATACTGGGTGCCTCACCCAGCGAGGCACCCTGTACTGGCCCACGCTCACTCCACTGCTTGCTTTTGGCGGCTGAGGCAGCAAAGCTATCAGGACGCATCTGATGCACTGGCTGCTGCAGGGTTCAGCTAATGCAGCATGTGTCGCGTGCTCCCGCAGAGCAATCGTTTTCAACAGGCTTCGCATTGTATAGGGAGAAGGCCGCTGCTGCCACGGACAAGGAGTTGATGAAGCGCCTGAAATCGACTGCTTCAGCGGAGAAAGCGGTGGCGCAGCGCGAGGCGGCTGCCACGGAGCGTGAGGCCACCCTGCAGCAGGCAGAGGTGGGGTTTTGCCTGTGCACCACGACACTGCACCAGAGGCGCGCTGCACTGCTGTAAGGCCGCTGTCTCCTGTGCACTAATTACATGTCGTCATGAAGCTGGCATAGGACACACATCCATGCATCTGTTGCCTGCGCTCATTCCAACATGCGCTTCTCTGCTGCATACACCATCCAGCAAGCAGCTTGTGGTTGATGACTGCTAGGTCTTGGCTGCACACCAGCCAGGCCTAGCATGGTTGTGAAGCAGCTGCTTGCTGCTGCTGTGTTCTGTCTCAGATGCACATGCGTCAGTGTTCCAGAATGCAAACAATCAGCTTGCGCTTGCACGGCAATGCCAGCAGTGGGCGGTAGCAAGTTTCACCAATGGAAGCTGACATGTGTGTTGGTGGCTGTGAACGCAGCGCCACCGTGTGACACCAGTTCGTGCTGCATTGCTCTGCAGGCCGAGGCTGCCGCGAGAGACAAGAAGCTGGCCGACAGGGAGGAGGCCGCCGCCGCCAAGGAGGCCGAGCTGCAGCGGGACGCGCACACGGCGGAGCAGCAGCGGCAGGCGGCCAGGGGGGAGAAGGAGGAGGCAGGGAAAGCGCAGAAAGCCGCGGCCGAGGCGCAGAAACAGCTCGACGCTCAGGAACAGGCTCTGCAGGTGCCAAGGCCACTTTATACGGTGCTTGTTTGGTATTTTGGCTGCTGACGCACTGTCAAGTTCCGCGAGAAGTAGCAGGAAGCTGCCTGTGTGTGTCGTGGAGTGTACAGGCTGTGGCACAGGGCTTCCACCTGCAAAGATAATCCCAGCGGGGGTGATGATCTGCTCGCTCACACCTCGCAGGGCCGCGAGCGGGCGCTGGAGCAGCGGCAGCAGGAAGCGGAGCTGGCCGATAGGGAGCGGAAGGCGTCGGCGGCGCGCCACCAGCGGGACCTGGCGCAGGAGGCCGCCCGCCTGCAGGGCGTCGCCGACCAGCAGCAGGTATCTGCTTTGAAATTTGGAGCCTTGAGATAACAATTCAGTCTCATACATGGTCCACGCCCTTCATACATTCGATTCACAGTGCTGGGGAAGCAGCTGGGTTGCAGCCAAGCAGCGTTGGGTGTTCCCACAGCCCTGTAAACTTTATGGTGACACTACATCTCTTGTCTAGTCACTGGGTCGTTATGACCGAACATCTGCTTGCTTGGTACCCTCGACTGCTGGCCTTCGTGTTGCATGCTAGGCAAACAGCTGGTGCTGGGAGGTGAGCATGGGCATGGGTTCCCTTGCCAGATATGTTGCACTTCAATCCAATCTCGCAATTTTCCGACACACTGTCCGTTGGTCAGGGCCAGTGATCAACGTGACAGAAAGCGTCGACTCTGAGCACTCCTGCTATCAACGAGTGAGCAGGCTATACACCATGTAGGGTGTGGCGCCATCAGTCCGGGGGCACCCTGCATGGCGGCCGTCAGCTTTGTCGTTGACAGTCATAGTCTCAGCTGCACGTTACTATGCTTCTGGCCTGTCAAGTTCAGTCAAAATACGGTTGCACTAGTCGTGCTGACATCGACATACGTGTTTCAGTTGAGGACGGCCTAGTTGACAGCTCGATATGCAGCAACAGTACTAAGGGTCATTTAGGTCCTTCAGCGGGGCCAGCCGCATGTGGTGTGTGCCAACAATGCTGACAGCAGATGGTAGAGTTGCCCAGGCGACAACATGTTGCGTCGCAGGCTGACAAGCGGCGGCTGGAGGCTGCCGCGGCCGAACTGGCGGCGCGAGAGGCCACCCTGCACGAGGCCGAGGCTGATCTGGCGGAGCGGCGGCGGCTGCTGGAAGCCGCGGAAGCGGCCGCCCTGCAATTCCCAGCCGAAGATGGCGGTGACGCACCCACTGCCAGAGCCCAGCGGACACAGCACGCCCCAGCACAGCGGCAGCAGCAGCAGCAGCGCACGCCAGCACCAGCTGCCGGCAGTGGCGACGCCGCCGCTACAGGGCAGGGCAACCAGGACGCTGCCACGCCATATGAGGACGCAACAGCTGGCGAGCAGGTGAGGAAGGGTCCCGAGTGCACAGGCTGTCAAGAGTTCACCTACTCTGGCACAACAGACTGCCCTTTGCCGCAAAGGGGGCACCTGACCACAGTACTGTGTCGTGGTTGTGCAGGGAGATGCTGCGCCGCCGAGTGCTTCCGCCCCTGCCTCTGTGGGTCATACAGCGCACCAAGGCGACGGCGGCAGCGCTGCCGCTGCCAGCCAAGAGGTGTGTGGCGTGCTGTTGGGATCCCTCGACAGGCAACTCTGTCGATGTGACAACATTGCCAGTTGCGTAAGTGCTGCTGCGGAATGGGGCATCGTCAGCTGTCAGCGCCGAAGCTTGTTTTGACACGTGCTGGGCTGTGCCGCAGGCTGCGGCAGTCCGGCAGCGGCGGCAGCGGCAGCCGCAGGCAGCTGGAGCCGCTGATGATGCCGCTGGCGTCGCGCCAGCTGCATCGTCAGATGCGGCGGCGGCGGCGGATGCGACCGCCGCTGCTGCTGAGGCGCCCGGCGCATCACTGGGTCAGCCGCGGGGGTTCGTCTCTTCCATGCGGCCCCGCTTCGCCCTCCCTGTGCGCCCCACTTTCCCACTCTCTTACTATCGGTCAACCCTGTGAAATGCTATGGTGCCATGTGTTCCTGACATTTGCACCAGTAGCGCCCATCCTGAAGGTTCGTTTATGCGCATCGCTCTGGACAAGCGGCACGGTGCAAAATTGGGCAGCGGGGTGACTGTGCTTGAAGCACAGCTGGGCAGCCATATGCCCAGGGTGCATACAGCTGCTGCTGGCACTCCCTGGCTGCCTGGTTTGCAGCGCAGCATGTGGGGTGTGACACTGAAGCTGCGCGGCAGTTGTGACAAGGCGGGCCCCCCAACCAGCAATCGACAACCATGCCTGCTGCATTTTGCACTGCCCACCCTGCACCATGCCTGCCCTGGCCACCATGTTCGGTAGCTGCCTGCCCCAAGAGTGGCAGAGCATTCCTGCGGCGCTGCTGCACCCAGTTGCAACCGCGACGGTGCGCCGCACGCACCGTGCAGATGCACACAGTCATACAACAAGTCCCAGAAGGGCGCAGGCGCCAGAAGGATTCCCATTCTAATCATGTGTGATGTTTCACGTTTTGCAGAGTCGTGGCGGCGATGCAGCTGTAGAGCATCCGGCGTCGGGCGGCGGCGGCGGCGAGGCTGACGGTGGCGCCGCTTCTGCTGTGCCGCCTGCGGAGCCCACCAACAGCCACAGCGAGCAGGCAAGGGTGATGCTGACAGGAACCACGAGCAGGCTGCGCACATTCACCACGCCCTGCACACCTGCGCTGGCCTGCGCTGATCGCAGGTGCTGCGCTCTGTGCGCCACCGTGCAGCCAGCATAGCGGTGCCTGTGCAGACACAAGGCGTTCAGACACAGGTCACCACTGTGCAAGTATGCCTCATGTGGTTTAGTGTGTCTGACCTGGGGATGGCTTGCCGTGTCCACGCCCAGCGGTGCACAGCAGCAGACTGGCTCAGCATGTGTGCACCGCTGCACAGTGTTCGTTGCAACCATACCCTACACTTGTTTTTAGAGAGCGCTCAGCCTGCTTTCCAAGTGTTCTTATGGCATGCTGAACCAAAAGCATTTTGAGCGCAGGACGCTGGCAGCGGCGGCGACGGCGGGCAGGCTGCAGACGCTGCAAACCCCAAGAGCTCAGCGGGCGCCTCTGGCAGCAGGAAGCGGGGTCGCCCCGCCATCTCTGCGCCCGAGGTGTGGTTGCCTGGAATTTTGCACGACCATCAAAGTGTCCATCCATGTAGGCTACAAGACGTTGGGTCGACATGCACACACTGGCCAGATGGCTTTTGCGGCAAATGGGCACCGTCTGCTTCTGCCTGCTCCGCCTGCTGCGGTGTCCGCTTGCCAGCAAGGCAATGCCGAGTGTGTGACATCGTATTTGGCTGTGTGACATGCTCAGAATGATCCCCCACTTCGTCACGAAAGCACCAGAGCACAGCAAAGCAGCTAAATTGCAGGTGGTGCGCATGCTGTTCAGGGCCCTCACTTCACAGACGCACGTCGTCATGCACCAGGCAAACCTGCAGCAGAATGACCTGCAGCAACAACATCTTGACCTTAATGCCTGCTGATGCGTAACCTCAATGCTACAGGGCTTGGCAGCAGCGGCCGCGCCGCCGGCAGCCAAGCGCCGCCGCGGCGCCACCGAGCCGCACCCCGGCAACAAGGCAGCCGCCGCGCTGGACTCGACGCCCGTGGGGCAGCTGCGGCGGCGGCGGCAGCAGGAAGCGGGCGGCGGCGGCGGCGCCACAGGGGGGCACGGCCCCGAGACGGGGGACTCGGCGCTGCCTACGGGGTGGTGGCCCCTGACCGCGTTCCGCAGCCTCATGCGCCACTCCACAGGTGTGTGGAACTTGGAAGAAATTTTTGGTGCTCTGGTGACAGATCCTGCAAACATAGGTAGCCCTGGTCCTTGCAGCGGAAAGCATAGGTTTCAAGCAGTGGTGAGCAGAGAGCACCAGCGTCATGTGATGGTGGTCATCTGGGAGTTGTGTCACACGCCTCCCTACAGACGATCCTTGCTGGCGCTGGTGCGGGAGTCAATGCGGTGTACTGTTAAAGGAGACAACATGCCCTGTGCCTGCAGAGCTCTGTAGAACTCTGTGTCACGCGGCGCCTGCTTGACGGCAGCCCATGCATGCTCGTACCCACATGAGAGTGTCGCACACAAGTACTAATTCTGCAGATGCCGATGTATCACGCTGGTCAAATGCTTGTGTGCTGCTACTGCCAAGCGTTCACGCAACATATGGCAGTGCTCCCTCGCAGGCGTTGCAATAACCAGGGCAGCAGTGCTCTGTGGGTGCCTGGTTTGAGTGTTTTGCAATTGCACCGCAGGCGGCGCCAGCACCCCCGGCAGCGCGCAGCCGGGCCCGTCCCACCCCGGGGTGGCGGAGCCGCCCGAGGGCGGCGAGGCGGCGGTGGACATCACGGATGCGGACACCGCCAAGCCGAAGCCGCGGCGCAAAGCTGCCAGGTGCTGACCCTGGTCATACAGTGTGGACATGTGTAGTCTGTTCTGGGTGGTTGTCTCAGTTATTCTGATGCACTGTTCTCTTAGCTGTTCCAGAAACCAATGTATTCTGATGAGAATGCAGCGCCCAACGCACTTTCCCTGGTGCAGGCCGGCAGCAAAGCCGCGCAAGCGGTCAGCCGCTGCAGCCAAGATCCGCGCCGCTGACAAAGCTGCGCCAGATGACGAAGGTGTGCTCAGACCCAAGGCCGACTGACCTCTGCGCTGTGTAGGCTCAAGTTGATGTTGTATCATCGCTGTACCATCGCTACATCAGAAGCAGAGCTAAATCAAAAGCAGAGATAGTATACCGCTGCATGTCAGAAACTCGCTGTGGCCACAAGTCACATGACAAGCAAGCTGAGCATGCGCTGCCAAGCGCTGAACGCTGAACAGCAGCCTCAACTGCCGGCAGCAGGTGTCAGGGGCCGCCGCCTTTCTGCAGTGGGCAGACGCATGCGCTGGCACGGGGCTGAAGTCTGGGAGTGACAATGTTGGACTGCACAGAGCGTTGACTGGATATGACTATGTACGCAGATGCAGAGGGCGCCGGGGCGAGCGTGGCGGCCGTGGCCCGCAGGGCGGCAGCCTCAGTGGCACGGGCTGAGGAAGCGGAGCAAGGCGGGGATGCGGCGGAGGGCGGTGAAGCACGCGATGCAGAGGCGGCCCCGGCGCCGTCTACCACTGCCAGGTGACCCTACTTGCATCACGCGACCGGGATCATGAGTTCACTGAGCTGATATCCGTATCCGCAGTCATAGATTCCTGTGATGTGTCTCGTGAACTGTCATACATCAGAATGTACCACAGGCCCTAGTGGCTCTTCTGCATACTCCAACTGTGATCAGTCCTCATCTCCACACCCTCCGAATGCCCTGCAGGAAGCGCGGTCGGCCGAGCAAGCAGCCAGCAGCCGCCGCCAAGACAGGCGCCGCAGCGAAGTCAGCGGCGAAGCCGGCTGCAGCAACGTCCGCAGCAAGGAAGGGCACTGGCGCCAGCCGCAGCTCCGCGGCGACTGCCGCCGGCAAGACGCCCCGCGCCGCCAGGAAGCACGCTGCTTCCCCCAGCGCGGAGACGGATGTGAGCTCTCCGGGAGCCTTGACAGGGCGCACCTCTCTAGAGTTGGAAGGGGTTGGGCTTGTGTGGGCTGCTGGCTATCCCTGTGCTCCTGGCACCGAGCGGCTGAGCTGCCACAGCAAAATCTTAACCCAGCGTATGTTTCCTCCTCGAAACACAGCCGTAGAAGCAGGGCGAATGGAAGCAGGGCATAGGGCAAAGTACGCCATGTCGATGCTGCTGCAGGTGTCCGAGGCCGCGGCACCTGGCGGCGCCCAGCTCACCCTCCCCAACGTCAGCGTCGGCGGCGTCCCGAAGCCGGGCCGCCACAGCACCCCGCTCATGTCCCAGCACAAGGTGCGGGGCTACAGCAACGACTGCGATATTGCCTCGCAGCACTTCTGACTTTCAGTTCACCTGGTCAGCAACGCCGCTGCTGCTACAGCCGCCGCTGCCACGCACCCAGCCCACAGGACTGCTGGTGCTCTCCAGCTGACATCTGTATTGTTTGTACAGGTATCAAGTCATTATCAATAATTTGAAAACCCTCAAATAAGAAAAGGGTGTGTGCGCAGCTGGACGAGCTGCTGGAGGAGGCGATGGAGATACAGCGGTTGCCGCTGCCGCCTGACGAGCGCCACCCCTCCTCCTCGCACCACTCTGGCCGCATCCGCTCCTCCCACTACAGGTAGTGGCTTTGCTTGATCTGGCGGTGCTGGTGCGCTGCCCGTCTGCATGGGTATGGTCAACCAATGGGATGAGCAGCAGCCGGCTGATCTGAGGTGTGCGAGCTGAAGCATTGCTTTCAGCCGTGCACTGACATCTGTTCCCTGCCTGCAGCCTGCGCCGGGAGCCAGATGTGGACTACACGCAGTGAGGGACTGCTTCCAGCATCGTGTGCCTAGAGTCACACACCATAGCAGCTACTGCCCAGCAGCAGGCCGTGATGCCTGGGCCACCCTGGGGACACACACGCCACAAGCGCAACACAAAGGCATGGGAGTGCAGGTGCTGTCGTGGCGGGGCACAGTCGCACTGATCTGCCATGGTCTAGCCCTGCACTGCGGTGCTGATGCCAGGGTATACGGGTGCCAACTTGGCACCCGCCTCAACATCGGATGTTGAGGCGTGCCATGCAGCACCAGGGAGGAAGCATCGCGGGATTGCAGCCACGCATAAGTTGCTTGCTTGGTGTCGGATCGTCAGATAGATGGCTTTCCGTCATATGCTGGTTGCAGGCTGTTGTATGTTGTGATGGGACCAGCCAAGGAGCGAGGTTATATGGCACGTCAGATACGTGGCTGTCAGACAGCTGGAAGTCCAGATCACCAACGAACTTCAAGCAAATTATGCAAGTCGATGTCATTACAGCAACTGCAGGTAGTGCGGAATCTCTATTCAATCCCACAACATGCATGACATGCAATTGCGTCTTGATGTTGCGTCAAGGAGGTCACATACAGTAACGTTCATCTGCGCACATCTTGGAGCGCATCCACAACCCACGAACAACAAATGGGTTACCCCAGCATATCCGCCCTCAGGAGCGGATCAGGCTAGAGGTACATATACACCAGATGAATGATGTGTCATACACGAGCACACGCACATACAGCTGTCAGCCATCATCAAAAGCACAGGTGAGGCCCACAGTGCTGGCGTACCTAGCAAAATCACATCACATACTTGTGACCATCAGCATCATCCTTGAGTGGGTGCTATGTCCCTGTAAAGTCGATCGTGCTCATGCTGCATGCACTTGCCACCGCCAAGTTTGGCACGGCCCCGGCAGCGCACTCGCCTTTTGCTGCTGCGTGCACCGGCATCATCATTACTTCAGATACGGCGCGCCAAGGAAGGGTCGTCCCTGATGAGTGCGGCCTCAATGGCAGCAGGAAGTCGTTTGAGGTTTGCAGGCGGCTGGCTGCAGCGCTAATGGCGCGGCAAACCCGCCCTTCCTCGGGGACAAACTTTCAGCCTGTTTGGACGAGAGGCCCTGGTCAGTGGTATTTGAGCAAGCACACAGCGTTACATGCCATGCCTCACGGCACACCAGCTGGCAGGGTGACACCATAGCACGCAGTCACGTGGACGCACAACATCATATGCAACACGTGCATGGAAGCAGCCAACGGCACAACAGCTGTGAGGTTCGCTGCAGAGTTACACATACACTGACTACAGACCAGTCTGTGGCTGGGCCAACATTCCAAGGACCAGTCTGTGGCTGGGCCAACATTCCAAGGATAGGTAGCAGTAGCCCTCACGAGACGCACAAGAGACGCACCTCCGGTCACTACAAGGCTGCATATAGGTGGGTCAATTGGGTTACAGATAGCAAACGTAAACGGCCGCCCAAGTGAAGGTTGGCTGCAGACTTTGTAGCCGCATGTGGCTTCGTCAACACACGCGCCGCCAGCCGGAACGCTCCCCTCCGGCGGGCAGGCGCAGGTCCCCGCCGAGCATTGCAGTGCATACGCACAGTCGGTGCTCGCCACACATGCTCCCCCTGAGCGAACCGCGAGACAGTCAATACTCAAGCGCACTGCGGCTGTATGTGTCTGCACACCATGCAGCCTGCTGTCTGCAGGGTGTGCAGTCTGCCCTAGTATGTGGTCACTAATGTCATAGGGATGGAGTGTCAAGTGGACCGACTTGTGTCGGCGCAGCGCAGGTTGTGAACATAGAATACACATCCAGGGCAGCCACCAACATCCAGCCCGCCGCTGTCAGACACATGCAGCATTGCACGTACACACCACTCTGCAGCGTGCAACCCGTACTCCGCTGGAAATTTGGCGCACCCTTTTCACATCTTGAGCAGGTGCTGGAACCACCGCAGTCGACGTCCGTCTCATTACCATTCTTCACGTTATCCGAGCAACTGCAATCACGAATGGCTTCTTTGCAGCGGCTTACTGCACCTGCGACCATCATCGTGAGCAACCCAGCAGTCTTTGACTTTCAAGCGGCTGATTGACAGCCACAGGTGACACTGCCACTCTACACAAGAGGTCTGCGGCAAGCCTGCACCAACAGCAGTGCCAATGCCAGCCGTGCTGGAAGACTGCTCCACCAGCCATGATGCCCCTTGTGCGGCGGCATTCCCTTGCAACTCGTCACTGGTCGCAAGAAGCGCAGAAGCAACATGGGCGCAGAAGCCTCACGAAGGTGGTGGTGGGGCGGGGGGTGGAGACGGAGGCGGGGCGGGGGGCGGCGATGGCGGCGGTGCTGGCGGCGGGGATGGAGGTGGAGATGGCGGCGGGGCGGGCGGTGGTGCGGGCGGCGGGGACGGCGGTGGGGACGGTGGCGGGCCGGGGGGCGGGCTAGGGGGCAGGGATGGTGGAGGAGATGGCGGAGGAGCCGGAGGGGACGGTGGCGGCGAACGTAGCAGCACTGCACACACTCGAGAGTTCATGTGGTCTGAGGATGAGCGAGCACAAGCGCCATCAGCTTGAGGTGCGACAGCACGGCATGCACCTGCGCAGGTGCTCGATGTGCACTATGCATGCGCAGGTGACGCACATACACTGTAATGCATGTGCAGCCTGTCGCGTCGACTCACCAACTTGACAATCGAGCAGGCCGTATGTGTTGGGGTCCACCACAGCCGTGCAGCAGGACTCCTTGGCTTTGACCTTGTTGGCAGTGCTGTAGGTGCACGTCAGGCACCCGTCACCGTGGACCTACACATGCAATAATGGTGCCAGCCCATGAGAGCAGTGATCAGAGATGGTTCCAGCATGCCGCGCAAACTGCCTGCAGGTTTTGTCATGACGCTCGACGAGGTGATGAGCGGTGATGCGGGTGGTGCACGCTGTGCATTAGTCATCGACGCACACGCACCGCGCTGCAGCGGCGTGATCCTTTGAGTGAGCGTCAAGTGTGCTGCAGCCTCTCATCTGTTGCGGCAGCTCACCTTCTGGCAACGCTTCACATTGTCCTTGAGCTCCTTGCAGCGCGCCTCGCTGGCAGCGGGCGGCGCCTCGCACTCCTTGAGAGCCGCGGCCATCTGGTGGGCAGGCAAGCCATCTTGAGACCGATTGCAAACGCTTCAAGGCCAGAAGGCGACAGGGCGGACAGGCTGATGACCGATGTCCCGCAGGCAGATTAGTCACCGTCATGCAGGCATGCAGGATCCGCGATGGTAGAAGGCGCTGCAAAACAGCAGTACGCCTGCTATGAGAGGACGGGCGACTGACCTGGGCACTGTTGCCGCCATTGCCGGTGGCCAGCTGGCGCCGTGCCGCGGTTGTGTCCCTCGCGTCTGCCGCGGCGATGCCCGCCAGCAGCGCCGCTACGAGGGCTGCGCAGACGCTCGTCCGCGGGCCAGCTGTCATGGCCGAGCTCGTGCGCACCAAAGGAGGTTCGCAGGGCCCGGGTCTGCGCATGGGATGACGAGTCACACCTTGAAATCACCATGCACCAACTGAAGGTTGCACCTGCCACCGTTCTGGGCAACGATACAAGCACAGGTGTATGTTCAGATTGCTTCCGTGAGACTGTTCCTTAACTGCAGACATCACATATGCATGCTTGCACCTGCAGGCAATGCAGGGCATTATTCGCTATGCACTGGATATGCAACTTTGCTTTCTGTCGCACAGCGGCATGGCTTACGTTGATGTCGCGGTAGCGTGGCGGCAATAGCGGCAATGGAGGTCTCACAGGTGTGTCAGATCGCGATGGGGTTGTGACGCTGAAGACGCGAAGATGCCGTCCATGGGGCGCACGTGATGATTCCGAAGTCACGACACGCCACGCTGGCAGGCTGATGACGTGAGGGAGTGCACCGCCGGCCTCCGGAAGCTGGTGCGGCATGAGTAGTCACCATATGCACGGGTGATGTGCAATATCTAGCCCCTCATCAGACAGACTGCCCAGTCACGCACGTCTCGATGTGTACCTGATCGAAACTTGCAGGAGCTATGCCTGCAGAACTTGCCGGCGGTCGGTGCTATACATCGTGTGTTGTTGGCAGTCCTGCTGCACGGGAGCACCACGTGAAAGCACAGCACAGAGTGCAGAAGGTACTCAGCATGCTGTTGGAAAGCGTTGATAGAGGAGGCACACTCACTTCAATCAGGTAAGCCGCATCCGCCGTCCTGAGCCGCAGAACTAGCCGACCGACCATGACCGGTTGCCTGATCGCTGCAGGGCCTGGGGGCAGCGGCTGCGCCGCAGGCAGCCAAGCGCCGCCACGGCTCAACTGAGCCGCACCGGCGGCTCGGCAACGAAGCGAACACACGGCCAGAAACTGTGCTGCTCCCCCCCAGCGCGGAGACCAATGTGAGCGCCTGATGTTGTCCTCAGTCTTCACCTTGTTCCATTGAACCTTGAAATCGGCATGTGTGGGGCATTGTCTGCCCCTCCTGTGCCGCTGGCTGGTGAAGAAGGGACCTCCTGGAGCTGCAGCAGCAGCTTCCGCTGTGGGTATCCACCTAGCCTTGTTCCACTGCTAGAGTGCTGTGCAGCAGAAGCAACCTGCGCCATGCATGTATGTCGACGATACTGCAGGTGTCCGAGGCTGCGGCAACCGGCGGCGACCAGCACACCTCCCCAACGACGACAGCGTCGGCGGCGTCCCCAAGCCGGGGCGCCACAGCACCCTGCTCATGTCCCAGCACAAGGTGCGGGGCCTTGGCTGCAGCTGTGCCTTATTTTTTTAATTTTTATTTTTGATACTGCATCTGCAGTTACGGCCAGCAGTCCTGATTCCACAGAAGCCGCCGGTGCTACCCACAGAGTTGCACAGTGCTGGTGTACTCTGTGTAATACAACATCTGAACACAATGCATTGTGCAGCTGGACGAGCTGCTGGAGGAGGCGGTCGAGATGCAGCGGCTCAGGCTGCCGCTGCCGCCGGACGTGCACCACTCCTCCTCCCCACACCACTCCGGCCGCATCCGCTCATCCCGCTACCGTAGCCGCTACAGGTACCGCCTGCCTTGATGTGGGGTGCCAATTTTTCACTTGTGTTGATACGACCATACACAGTGCCATGGGCAGAATTCGAGTCGATGTTGACGCTTACAAGAAGCGATGTATCAACGAAGCCCCGCACTAAGCCCTGCACTGATGTCTGTATGTCATATGCCGCTTGCAGCCTGCGCCGTGAGCCGGATGTCGACTTCACTCAGTAAGGCGCTGCTTCCACTTCCAACGTCCTGTTGCTCAGCACCAGTGTGCTGCCAGGCAGCAGCAGGGCACCACGGCGTGCCACCCTCGGGTGCTATTGACACCAGAGGCTCAATGTTCCAAGTTGCGCCGTGACAAACTGGATGGTGTTGCAGCGGGCTTATAGCATGACACTGGCAAACCTGTCAAGATGGACTTGCTTGGCGCAGCGCCCGACACTGGTTTGGCACCATGCATGTTGCTTTGTATGCGTTGCAAGGTGCAGGTGCAGTCAATGGTATCCACAGCTTTGCTGTAGTGCTTGTGCTACTTCGAGCAAGGGTGCCGAGCGATGGCCTGCCATCGCCTGGTTGCAGCCTGTAATGCGATAAGACGAACCAGAGAGGTGCTTGGTAGGTTCCTGCAGCTCGTGGCATGTTTGGCATTTGGCTTTTTTTGCACCCAGTGTAAGCGCATGTCTTACCCGTTTTCACATGCAGACTGGTTGTGATCGACTATTTGCCTTGATGTATGGCGAACACGACTGTCGTCTGTGAGCAACCCTGCAGCGTTCATCATGCTTACACCTAGAAGCCTGCTGCGCGACGGCAGCAGCATATCACCAAAGTCCCGTGTACCATCCATACTACCTGTCGACTCTTGGGGAGCTACTGTCTCGCCTTACAGTGCACTTGCCACTACTAGTGGTGGCGCAGAGCCAGCAGCGCACTCGCCGGCTGCCTTGCCGCTGGCGCCATCATCGGTGAGGTATGGCACACCGGGGAAGCTGGCGTCCTTGCTGAGCGCGGCCTCGACGGCAGCAGGAAGCCGGTTAAGCAGGTAGCCGGCGGCGAAGCCAATGACGCGGCGCACCCGCCCCTCCCCATGAGCAAACTTGTCAGCCTGTTAACAGGATTAGTTGTAGTCAGCTGGAGCACCTGGCAAACACGGCAACAAAGCCATCCTGCATGAGAATATATCATTACGTCTTCTGTGCCACATACAATGTAATGTGTGCAGCCAGCACAGCAACATTGGTGTTGCGTTGTGCATCATGCAGCACTGATTTCGAAGTAGTAGTTCTGGGCTCAGCAGCTCAACAGCTTCCAGCAAAGAGCCTCGCCTGTCTGCCGATGGTGCCAACAGCATTGTACAGCGGCGTCAGCAGCCGCCAGGCGTGCAGGCGGCGCACTGCGAGGGGGAACATGCGGTACGCCATGCGCATCTTGGCGTCAGCAGCCAGCTTCAGGCGCTCAATGTCTTTTGCGGCCCAGGTGGGCAGGTGGATCGCCATGCCATATTGTGCAACCGTGACGCCCTGCACGATGGCGTTGCTTGCAGAAGGTGAACACCACGTGGTTTCACACCAGAAAATGATGTGGTACGGACCACTAATGCTAACAACTGCCACGAAGCATGACTTTTCTCACAGTTGTGGAACCCTGAGCATGTCGTAGCGGAAGCACCATGCCACGAGCTGCACAATGTTGCGACACTTGCTGCAATGTCCCCATCGATCAGGGCTGGCTGCACACACACACACATATTAAAAATCCCGAGCTCACCCCGTAGTGTTTGGAGGTTGAAGGCAGAGGTTTCGAGAACGTCTTGGATCGCGATCACGGCGCTGGGTAGAATGCCAGCCGCGCCTGGCAGCTGCACAAACACCCGGTCGCCAACCTGCAAGTAGTGCACATCTGCATGTTTGCTGCAACGGGTCCAGATGCTGGTGCCGGATGAAACTGATGACGGATGCCTGCAACCAAGAACAGAGCCCTTTTATAGCTTTACAAGCAAGCAGCAGCAGCCTGCACGATGCACTTTTACCTGTACATCGCGCGCAGCAACAGGAACTCTGATGTCGAAGGCGACAACGGCAGTTTCGTTGGTGGCCATTACCGTCAGCATTGCAGGATCAGCAGCGTGGTGGTCAACAGCCTTGTATAGCATGTGGCAGCCTGTCACCGTCAGCACCTGCAGCCAGCCAAATACAGGTGAGGGTCGTCAACATGGCGCAAACAAAGAAAAGGGTTTTGCCTGCTTCACATCCGAGTGACCTGGAGCTTCACCAAGTGTTTCGTCACACTGTGGCTGGTGAAGCTGCATCCGAAGCTGTGCGTCGTGCTGCCAACAGTTGCTGCAAGCGGAGCGCAGTGCACAGTGCCTGTGCCGGACAGGGATGCGCACCTGGCCAGCGGCGGTGGTCATGCGAAGGAAGGGTGCGGGTGACAGCTGCGGGCGGAAGCTGCGCAGCACGGTGACCCGCGTCCAGGCGAGCCGACCGTCCTCATTCACTGCCTGCAGGGCAACCCCATGCATCATATCAGCAGCAGCAGTGGCACCTGTGCCGGTCGCTCACATAGGACCAGAGCGCCACCCGATGTACTTGACGGCTGCCGGCTGCCCACAGCACTGAGTGGCGGCTTGCATTGCCACCCGTGCAGAGCTGCCGCAATTGCATGGTGCTGATGACATGGACCAGCGGCAGAAGCTCGTGCTATTTGAGGAAGCTGCTGCATGCCAAGCTTTAATATATATGTGAGTGCCAATGTGTCGTGCCACATGGCACACAAGTGCTAGCACCATCAGCCATCCTCCAGCCGGCCGGCTGGTCTATACCTGATGATAGCCTGCCAGGGTCAAGGCAGGCAAGCCAGGATTGACGGTGGGTACATGATTGGCTGAAGCAAGTAGACTTGCACAAAGCAGCCACGTACCAGGATCTCGTCTCCTGGCATGGCGTCGGCGATGCGGTGCGGAACTGGCCGCCCATTTGCGGGGTCCCGAAGCGTCAACAAGCTGTTTGCCGGGAAGCAGATGCGCACTGCAGCACCGAAGCTAGTCAGCAATGTTTTGACACATCGCACGTGGCAGGCTGCACTTGACCTCATCCACTTAACGTGCATGCCCCTCAGCTACTTCTTACTGTGGCGTCAGGCAAGCCCCTGGCATGCCCTATCGTATCCCAGGGCTGATATGCATGTGGCGCAACAACACAACAGGCACGATATTGTAAGTTCCTTTGGCACCGCAGTTGCTATACACTGCTGAGGCAAAGAATACTGTTGCCTGCATCTGCAGGAGCTGAACCTACCGCATTGCGCAGGGGTCGGTTCGGTGGTGGATGCGCTGCAGTACAACGCAGAGCTCCCATCACACGTGTTCGGGCAGTCCCGGGTGCAGGGCGTGCCCGGCGTAGTGGTGCTGCTATCGGGCGGGCAGGTGCAAACACCGCCCATGCACTGCACCAGAGCCCGGCAGTCGGCCATGACAGCGCATTGCTGACCTGCACACATCACAATCGCATTGCGTGCTTGGCGCCCTGCTGACCCGTATGACCGACAGGCTGGGCTTGCATCTCAACATGCTGTGCACGACAAATAGATGGACTGCCATCGCCCGCCCATGGCTGGTGTCGACACTCTGACGTGCACTTTGCAACAACATGCCATTCGCCACTGTGTATGGAGGTCGTACGTGGGCACATGTGCCTGGGTGTTCGCACGGCCCTCGCATGCACATCCCTTCTGCGTGCCAGAACCCTAAACCTGCTATCCCTACTACCAGATCAGTTGCGCACCAGGGCCGCATGCAGGGCAGGGGCTCGAACCGCCACAATCGACGTCTGTCTCGTTGCCATTCCTGATTCCGTCTGTGCAGCTGCAAGCAACAAGAAATTCTTTGTGTGAGCCCCGATCCCCAATGGTCCTCCACAAAGCATGCACACCCGTGACGATGCTTTCGAGGGCGCTGTGCCAGCCGGGTCTGTGACATCTGGTCATTTCGGCTTGGGGTCCTCACGAGGCCGGAGGCGGAGCAGGGGGTGGGGACGGCGGCGGTACGGGGGGTGGAGATGGCGGCGGGGCAGGGGGCGGGTTGGGAGGAGGCGACGGCGGTGGTGCTGGTGGTGGTGATGGCGGCGGTGTTGGCGGTGGGGATGGTGGCGGCTGAGGAGGCGGCGATGGAGGCGGCATTGGTGGTGGAGATGGTGGCGGCTGAGGTGGCGGCGATGGAGGCGGCGCCGGTGGTGGTGCTGGTGGTGGTGATGGCGGCGGTGTTGGCGGTGGGGACGGCGGCGGGGCAGGGGGCGGGGAGGGCGGCGGCGCCGGTGGTGGGGATGGTGGCGGCTGAGGAGGTGGCGATGGCGGAGGCGCTGGTGGTGGGGATGGTGGCGGCTGAGGAGGCGGCGATGGAGGCGGCATTGGTGGTGGAGATGGTGGCGGCTGAGGTGGCGGCGATGGAGGCGGCGCCGGTGGTGGAGATGGTGGCGGCTGAGGAGGTGGCGATGGCGGAGGCGCTGGTGGTGGGGATGGCGGCGGCTGAGGTGGCGGCGATGGCGGAGGCGTTGGTGGTGGGGACGGTGGCGGCTGAGGTGGCGGCGATGGAGGCGGCGCCGGTGGTGGGGATGGTGGCGGCTGAGGAGGTGGCGATGGCGGAGGCGCTAGTGGTGTGGATGGTGGCGGCTGAGGTGGCGGCGATGGCGGAGGCGCCGGTGGTGGAGATGGTGGCGGCTGAGGTGGCGGCGACGGAGGAGGCGCCGGTGGTGGGGATGGTTGCGGCCGAGGAGGCGGCGATGGCGGAGGCGTTGGTGGTGGAGATGGCGGCGGCTGAGGTGGCGGCGATGGCGGAGGCGCCGGTGGTGGGGATGGTGGCGGCTGAGGAGGCGGTAATGGCGGAGGCGTTGGTGGTGGGGATGGTGGCGGCTCAGGAGGTGGCGATGGCGAGGTGCTGGGAGGCGCCGGTGGAGGCGATGATGGTGGCATAGGAGGTGGTGACGGGGGCGGCGAAGGCGGAGGGCTGGGAGGAGGGGCTGGTGGCGACAACAACAGCAGTGCAGGTGGTGGCGAGGGTGGTGTGGTTTGCGGTAGGCTGGGAGGCGGGGCGGATGGCGGGGACGGTGGTGGCTCATCAGGGGGAGGCGATGGCGGTGGCGCGGGTGGGGGACTTGGGGGAGGCGCCGGTAGCGGGGATGGCGGGGGCGCCGGTGGCGGGGATGGTGGAGGCGTTGGTGGAGAGCTGGGCGGGGGCGGATTTGGGGTTGGCGGTGAAGGCGGCGGGCTTGGCGGCGGACTCTGCAGTGGTGGGGGAGGCGGTGGTGACAGTGGCAGCAGTGCGCTGGGGGGTGGCGGGGATGGTGGTGGTGGGGGCGGCAGTGCTGCAGAGCACAGTCCAGATAGATGATTTGCAATACGTCAGATTGTTCCACATGTCGACAGGTATGTTGGCTGCTGTCTACTGAGGCAGGATGCTGTATGCAGTGCGAGCGAAACGGCAAAATGCTGCGTTTGCTCCTGCATGCTGGAGGCTGAGGAATTTGCTGGCAGGGCATCCGTGAGCAGGTGTGTGGGATGTGGATCAGCCACTCTGAAAGCTGAGGCGGCAAGACTCACTGCAGGTCGTGCGGGCGCGGTTGACACTGCCGCCGACAGGACACAGGCTGCAGGTTGCGGCGCCAGCCTTGGGGCTGTACCGCTGGCGGCCGCCCGCAGAGGTGCTGGCACAGACGCCGCAGGCAAAGTCGCCGCTGCCTCTCTTTGCCGTACCTGCACAGACGCAGCACAGCAGGTATGTAGGCCATCAGGAGCTGCCAGGTGTTGGACCATTGCCATGGGCATCATAGCGAGCAGACTGAGCAGATTTGTAGCCAAGGTGGCTGCTTGCTCAGCTGTTACGTACATGCTTGCTGCATGGATTCTCCGGCTAGGATGAGACAACCAACAAGACAGGCTGACAGCACGCTTGCCTGCGGGGCAGAGCTGCCGTGAGTTGCCGGGGCCGGGCTGCGTGCCAGGGGGATAGGAGATGCAGGCGGTGTGTGCTGCGTTCACTCGGCGGTCGCGGGGGCAGACGCTGCTGCAGGACTTCTGCCCGATGCGCTGAGCATATGTGCGCCCGCTGCAGCGGCTGCAGGCGCCAGAGCCCTTTGCTCCCTTGAAGCTGCCCGCCGGGCAGGGCAGCACCGCGCCGGACCTATTCTTGTAGTAGCCCGGCCCAGGGACTGCAGCACCAGTTCACACATTGAACTAGCGACAATGCGCACAGCTGCAATAAACCTGTACAGCGGCACCATGCTGATGCGTCGCCAGTTTGCGCGCTGCCAGGTGGCATCACAGATGCGCAGGTGGTCGCTACGCACGGTGTACCCATATGCAGCCTGGCTGGCCGGCCGGCTCACCGACTTGACACCTCAGTAGGCCGTACTTCTTGGCATCCCGCACCGCTGTGCAACAGGATTGCCTGGCGCTGACATGGCGCACGGTGCTGTAGGTGCAGCGCAGGCACTGCTCGCCGTGAATCTGCACCAGCGCCGATCGCTTGGGACATCGATGTGACACCTTGCTGCTCATGCAGTGCGCAATCAGAGCTTGAAGGAACACGCAATGCTGGACAGGGTCAGCGCTCATGCGGGTAGGTGCAAAGCGCTTTGCATTACTAACACACTCGCACAAGCTGCGCCGCTGAAACGCGACTTTGTTGAAGCCGGCTTCAGCAATGCCATTGTTCACTGTTGCAGCAGCTGCTCACCCTCTGGCAGCGCGCCATGTACTCCTGTAGCTCCTTGCAGCGCCCCCTGCCAGCAGCCTCCTGCGCCTCGCACTTCTTGAGGAGCGCCGCGACCTCATAGACAGGTAGAAGGCCAGATAAGAACCCGGCGTAGCCACCGTCAAGGCAGCAGGCAACAAACTGGGCGGGCTGCTCAGCAATGGCTGGCCGGGCGAGATGAGTCATTGATAAGCAGGCGCCGCCAACCACAAGCCTGCATGTCTTCGGTACACGACAAAGCGTAGGAATGCTTGTTTAAAAGTTATGCGCCCGCTATGGGGAGGGCAGCGACCAACCTGGGGGTCATTGCGGCCGCCGACGCTGGCTAGCTGTCGCCCTGACGACGCTGTTTCCGCCGCGTCTGTCCCCGCGGCGCCCGCCACCAGCGCCATCATCAGAGCGGCACACAGCTTTAGTGGTACTGCCGTCATGTTTGAAGGCACCTGCGAGACGGAAACACACTCAGGCTTCGAGTGGGGGCGTGGGATTGGTGGTTACGCACGACAGGACCACACTTCAACCGTGCTGCGCACAATATATTATGCGCACAACTCTATGCGTACATTACAGGAGTTCTGACAGGTTTCTGCCGCCTAGATCATACCATTGTGACAGGAGTCGCGGGTCCGCGTTGCACAGTAATCCAGGAAGCCACCCATGTTACATCTTCAAGCCCGTGCAACCTCACACGCAGCGGCAGTGATTATAAGTATAATCACGCTCGTGCACAGAGACAGCTTCGTACTTGCTGCCGTGCGTACACGTGTAAATCGCTTAAGGGAATGCGACGCCAGCCGAGATGCATCGGTGTGTGACTAATTATACCCTGAATCTCGATTACGAATCGCACCCTCCCTGCCCCGTGTCACATCACCTAGCCACCCTAGCTACTAGCGACTATAAATAAACCCCCTACAACGTGGCACACCGATGCTAGCTGGCAAGAGGTCAAAACAAATCACTGCAGAACCTGCTCAACACGACGACTTCGTAGACGTCCGCTTGCCAGTACGTCTCCGTCATGAGTGGACTAGTATGCTGGTCAGCGGCATGGCTGCTGCTTGACGCATCCTTGCCGGTGGCTGTTGTGGAAAGCATGGCCGTGGTTGCTCCGAAAGCTCACAGCAGCCTGTCATCAGCAGGGTTGTGGGGCTGACAGGGGCATCATGCGCGTCACCTGATGGTGGCAACGATCGGCAGGTGCCCTGTCATGGCTGGAGTGTCAAGCTGCTTATGTTGCCATGGGTGGTCACTGTGTGGCTCCGACCGGATAACGCTCTGCACCTCTTTGCAAGAGGGTTCACAGATCTGAGACCATGGTGGATCAGTTACTCGAGCATCTTGGTAGCGCTAGACAGGCTGTTTGGTAATATGCATGTGATGCACCTCGGCTGAGCTGCTGCCGCAGGGTGCGCCTGCAAGTCTTGACGAACGCAGGCCGTCACGCGAGTCGTGGCACAGTGCAGAGCATACCATATCTCCATCGCATCCGCTGGCTCATGTCAAGCCTGCTTTGCTGCAGGTAGCTGCGATCCTGAAGCGCTGCGCTGCAGGAAGGGCTGCAGGCCGCCCGCGATGCAGCGAGCTGGATCGCTATATGGCCAGCTGCGTCAGGGTTATCGGTAACATGTATCACACCGTAAATGCACGTGCAGTGCTCGCACGCGAGTTACCGTTTCGAGCTGCACCCTTGTCTGAGATGTGCGGTACACACCATATGCAGGGGGTAGATGCAACGACCCAGCCATGCACTGTTGTCGAGTTGCAGGTGCACTGGACGCCAGTGTTTGTGGCGCACCTACTCCACCGTGAGGAGGTCAGCGCTAGTAACTCCTGCTGCACAGTCGTCCGAGATTCAGCAGCATATGCCATCCAGCGCTGCAAAGGCGTGGCTAGGTCCGGGTATCAGCTGGACAGCTCCAGCAGGGGTCAGCCCTGCCCAGCAGATGGGGCCAAAGCCGGCGCTGGCAATGCCAAATGCGCCAAGTGCAGCGGCCGCACCTACCAGCCGAGCGTGCAGCAGTGCATCTGCAAGGGCTGCCCCACCGGCAGGCGTGCGAACGCTGCGAGGCCTGCTGCGGCCTGTTGCAGCGGTTGCGGCCCCAACATGCAGCCTGGCCCCTGAGCGCCCCTGAGAAGTGTCCGGCAGGTCAGTCGTGCAGCAATGTGGTGCGGCACATATGTGATGTCTGCTGTGCTGCATGAAGTCGGGCCAGCAGGCCAGCCAGCTCTCAGTGCGGCACCACAAAGGCTGCCCTGCTGATGTTGCATATGGGCTGTAACCTCCAATAATGTGCAGGCACCGCAAAGGCGGGCAGCGGCGACTCTGGCTGCAGGCGGTGCACGGGGACTGATGGACATGGCGGCCAGCGGTTCTCTGCCAAGGCGGGCCAGAGCCAGTGCGGTGTGTGTCAGAGGGGCTCCTCGGTCAATGCCGCGCGCACCACCCACAGTGAGCGTGCCACTACAACAGAGTTGTATGTTGATGACGAACAAAACGATGCAGGAAGTCCCTTGCTGCCGTGCTGCTGTGATCACCTCGTGCAGTGGGGCTCAGCAGGTTATGTGTTACAACAGTAGCACACTGTAGAGCACCAGGCAAAGCGGTAGATACCCATCGAGAGCCAGAGTGAAGACGTGTGCCGCCGCCACTGCAGGCCCGCCGCCCCCAACACGCCCGCCTCCCCCGCCGCCGTGCCGGACTTCTTCGCCGCTGCTGTCACCGCCTCCGCCACCGTTGCCAAACCCGGTTCAACCTTCTTCGCCACCATCGCGGCCGCCACCTGCTCACCCCCCCTCGGCACTGCCAGCGCTGGTCCCTTCACCGCCGGCAGCGCCACTCCCCAACCCGCTCCAATTGCTGCCGCCAGAGCCAGCCCCCATCCCATCGCAATCGCCGCTGTCGCAACCGCCACCGCATGCGCTGCCAGGTCCGCCTCCACTTCCCCCGCTGCAACCGCCTCCCTCTCCAGCATCTGCCCCGCGTCCATCGCCTGTGCCGCAGCCACCCCCCTGGCCGCCGCCAGCGCCGCGCCATCATCACTGCCACAGCCGCCGCCAGCCCCATGCGCGCAGCCACCGCCAGCGTTGCCCCCCTCGCCACCTCCAGCTCTGCCCTCATCCCCACCTCCGCAGCCGCCCCCCTCACCGCCGCCAGTGCCACCCCCTTCACGCCGCCCCAGCCACCACCGCTGCCGGCTATCAACAGCGTCTTTGTCGCGGGGCAGCAACGACAACCAAAATCCACTGCATGCCGAGCTGTAGCGCCTGACAATACCTGGGCAGTGGGACAGCACCATACCGCAGCCGCCCAGCTACCGCCGTGCAGCGGCCCTGGTGCATGTATGGGTACTCATGCCACTCCAACTAGCTGCTAGTGCTGGCAGTGCTCATGTCTGCAGCGTTGCCTGGCATGTATGAGGCGTTCAACTGGGCCGACTGAAGGAACTCGCATGAGACTGAATCCCACGGCATCCGACCTGGGTGCTGTGTAAAAGTTTGACTGGATGGGACACAAGTAGTTTTGTTGCTTGTACATGCTTGGTGGTGATGAGCAAAGCAGTATAGTCTGGCGTGTATCCTACGCTCAGGCCCAAGTGGGAAACTCGTTGGTGCTATGGGCTGGGGGTCTGAATGACAGCACGTTATATAACGCATCAGAGGTGTTTGACCCTCGCACTAGTACCTGGTCTTCAAAAGGGCCTTTCAATGCGCTACCTACCGTGCCTGGGGACACACACACCACAACCGGAGCACAGGGGCATGGGAGTGCAAGTGCTGTCGTGGCGAGGCACAGTCGCACTGATCTGCTACAATCTAGCCCTGCACTGGTGTGGTGCCGATGCCAGGCAGGGTATACGGGTACCGAGGTTGAGGCGTGCTTTGCAGCCCCAGGGAGGAAGCATCGTGGGATTTTGAATGTGCACGTGTTGTTTGCTTGGTGTCAGATCGTCAGGTGGCTCTCCACCATACGGTATGCTGGTTGCAGCTGGTGTTTGTGATGGGACGAAGCAAGGAGGTTACATGGCATGTCAGATACGTAGCTGTCAGACAGCTGGAAGTCCAGATCACCAACTTCAAACAAACATGCAAGTCGATGTCATAATAGCAACTGCAAGTAGTGCTGAACCTCTATTCAATCCCACAACATGCATGACATGCAAATGCGTCTGATGTTGCGTCAAGGAGGACACATACAATGATGTTCATATCTGCGCACATCTTGGAGTGTATTCACAACCCACGAACAACAAATGGGTCACCCCAGCATATCCGCCCTCAGGAGCGGATTAGTGTAGGCTAGACGTGTATATACACCAGATGAATGATGTGTCATACACGTGCACATGCACAGCTGTAAGCAATCATCAAACGCACAAAAAGGTGAGGCCCATGGTGTTGGCGTGCATAACTAGATCACATCTCATATATTTGACCATCAGCATCACTCTGGAGTGGGTGCCATGTTTTTTGCAAAAGTTGGCCGCGTTCATGCTACACTTGCCACCGCCAAGTTTGGCACGGGCCCGGCAGCGCAATCGCTTTTTGTTGTTGCACCGGCATCATCATGGCTCAAGTACGGCGCGCTCGGGAAGGGTGGCGTCCTTGATGATTGCGGCCTAGTGGCAGCAGGAGGTCGGTGTAACAGGCGGCTGGCTGCAGCGCCGATGGCGCGGCGAACCCGCCCGCGTCCGCGTCCTTGGGAACAAAACTGTTAGCCTGTTTGGATGAAAGGCGTTGGTCAGCATCATTTGAGCAAGCACGCAGCATAGATGTCTCACTGCACACCAGCCGGCAGGGTAAGACCACAGCACATAGTCATGTGGATGCACAACATGACATGCAACGCGTGCATGGAAGCAGCCATCGACACAACAGCTGTGAGGACCGCTGTACAATTGCACTACTCACTACAGACCGGTTTGTATGTGGGGCAACATCTCATACATCGATAGCAGGTAGCCCTCACGAACATGAGACGCACCATTCCCGAGGCATCTAGGCGACAGAGCTGAGTTCCCTTGACAGAGATTAAGCCGTGACCCAGACGCAGGTTGGCAGACGTTGTAGCCGCATGTGGTGCTGTCGACACATGCGAAGCCGAGCGGAACGCTCGCCTCCGGCGGGCAGGCGCAAGCTCCCGCCGAGCATTGCAATGCATAAGCGCAATCAGTGCTCGCCACGCATGCTTTCCCTGAGTGCACCGCCAGAACAGTCAATACTCAACTGCACTGCGGTTGTATGTGTCTGCACACCATGCAGCTTGTTGTCTGCAATGTGCAGTCTTCCCTAGTATGTGGTCAGTCACGTCACAGGGACTGAGGGTCAAGTGGACCAAATTGTGTCGGCGCAGCGCATGTCATGAGCATAGAATCAAGTAACCAGGCCAGCCATCAATCCAATCCAGTCCAATCCGCCGCTGTCAGGAGCATGTAGCATTGCACATACACGCCATTTTGCAATGTGCAAACCGTATTCCGCTGAAAACTGGCGCACCTAGTCCACATCTCGAGCGGGTGCTGAAACCACCGCAGTCAATGTCCGTCTCGACACCATTCTTCACGCCATCCGCGCAACTGCAATCACGAATTGCTTTTTTGCAGCGGCTATTACACCTGCGACCATCATCGTAAGCAATCCAGCAGTCCTTGACTGCCAAGCGGCTGGTTGATAGACACAAGTGACACCACTGCCACTCTACATAGTAGGTTTGCTGCAAGCCTGTACCGACTGCAGTGTAGTGCCAATGCCGGCCGTGCTGGGGACTATGCCACCAGCCATGATTATTGGGTGCGATGCGGAACCGTGCAACTCGTCACTGGTCGCAAAAAGCGGGCCGAAGCAACATGGGTGCAGAAGCCTCACGGAGGCAGTGGTGGGGCGGGGGGTGGAGATGGAGGCGGGGCGGGGGGCGGCGATGGCGGCGGCGCTGGCGGTGGGGCCGGCGGCGGGCTAGGGGGCGGGGATGGTGGCGGCGAACGTAGCGTTACTGCACACAAGCGAGATATCGTGTGGTCTGAGGATGAGCGAGCCTGATGTGCGTGAGCGCCGTCAACCTGAGGTGCGACAGCACGCCAAGTACTGACTGTGAAGCATGCAAGTGCGGCGCGCTACAGTGTGCAGCTCGGCATGTCAGCTCACCGACTTGGCAGTTTTGCAGGCCGTATTTTTTGGGGTCCACCACTGCCGTGCAGCAGGACTCCTTGGCTTTGATCTTGTTGGCAGTGCTGTAGGTGCACGTCAAGCATTGGTCACCGTGGATCTGCACATGCCAGAAAGCCGGCTCACGAATTGTCTGGTCACAATTGGTGATGATGCAAGTTGCCTCGCAATTGCCTGAAGGGCTTCGTGATGATGCTCGACCATAACGTCGGAAAGTTGAGTCTGCTGGTTCCCAGCGATGGGTTCCCATCGTGAGAGGCTTCCATCGCGTTTCATGGGACCAGCGCTGGGAACCAGCGGTACCATCGATGGGTTTTGGGTTGGCCCAACGCTGGAAATGCGAGTGAGCAAACCCATCGTACCATCGCGACGTTTCCATCGCGACCCATCGCGATGATGGAAGCGATGGGTATCCAGCGCTGGATATCGGCGCTGTTGCTTCGCTCGATTCCATCAGTCGACCGATGGGTCACCACGATAGTTTCATTTGGCACGTACCAAAACGTTCAGCGCGGTCTAGACGGGCAACGCAGAGGCTGGCACGCACCCTAGGCCCCTCATAACACTTTGTGGCACGTAGCGTGACAATGCAAGCGGCCGTTGCTGCCACGAGCGTGGCACATGGACCGGCATGTCCTCAGCGCCCACCCGTTAGGAAGAGGACTTGCTGTCAGAAGGGGTTCCCTATTGAGGTGCTTCCCATCACTGCAAAGTTGCCGTTAAGCACTTGACCGGTTTGACGTCCATCTGTCGACACAGTCAGGCCACCATTGCAGCACAACGCCACCCAGCCATGAACCGCCTCCGCATCCGTAGCCACATGTAAGTGTTCTGCAGCATTCACAGGCTCACAACCGTGGCGGCATGTCCCCACACGCAAAGTTGCAGGTTGTCTAGGTGCTGATCGGCCAACGTCCCAGGCTCCGAGGGGTCCAGGAACAGCAAGGCGCGTACACCAGGTGCAGGATGAGAACTCATTGTAAGCATGTGTGCGTCGGCACATGCGTGCGGCTGGACGCGAGGCAATGCACCTTGGCAACCAACTGCAGTGAGATCGGCCCAACTGCTCCTGACAATGCGAGTCCAGAGGCCGGCACCGCATCGCGCGGATCAACAGGCTGCTGTATCGCAATGCGTCAGTGCACCGCCAGCGTGTGCTGTTGTGAAGCTTGCGGCGCTGTGTCACTGGAGCTGTCGCACACCAGATCGGCACAGCAGGGCGGGCTTTCACGCCATCTCGCACGCAACTGGGTTGCACAAGCACAGCGTCATACCATCTACACATGCACATGCACAGCTGCACGCGCTGCGGCCAGATCTGGCCCAAAAGCAGTTGGCGTTTGCGGTGGGTTACCACCGCTGCACAGGCAGATCCAGTGCTGGAACTCAATGCAACCAGCGCAGTTCCCATCGGCCCCCAAACCATCGACGCATACAACCAGTGCTGGGAACCCATCGTGACCAGCGCTGGAAAGTTCGAGGGGTTGAGAAGCCACCCATCGTGGCCAGTCACGATGGGTTCCCATCGTGACCAGCGCTGCTGGGAACCAGCAGACCCAACTTTCCGACGAAGGCGTGAGCGCTGATGCGGGTGGTGCACGCTATGCTAGTCAATCACGAAGGAGCCGCGCTGCAGCGACGTGATGCCTCAGGCGAGCGTTAAAAGTGCTCCGGTTATTGAGTTTTTGCAGCAGCTCACCTTCTGGCAACGCGCCACGTTGTCCTTGAGCTCCTTGCAGCCCTTGTTGTTGGCAGCGGACGGCGCCTCGCAATCCTTCAGCTGCGCGGCCATCTGTGGGCGGACAGAAGGCCATCTTAACGCGCATGGCACCCATGTTCAGGCCAGTAAGCAGCAGGCAGGGGGCTGCCTGATGGCCGATGCCCCGCAGGCAGGTTAGTCACTGTCATGCTGGCGCCACGAGCACTTGCCCGCATCAGCTCGGCGGCAACCGTGACATCGCGCAAGAAGCCAGCAGTGCGCCTGCTATAGGCTGACTGGCGATTGACCTGGGAGTCGTCGTCGCCGCCATTGCCGGTGGCCAGCTGGCGCCGTGTTGCGGTAGAGTCCCCTGCGTCTGCCGCGACGATGCCCGCCAGCAGCGCCATCACAAGGGCCGCCCACAGCCTCATGTGCAGCCCGGCCATTGTGGCGGAGCTTGTCCGCAGCGAGAGGTTCACAAGGCCTGGGCCTGCGCGTGAGCTGACGAGCCACGCGTCAAGTCACCACGCAACAATGCCACAACTGCAGCTGTCTCACTCGCGATCCAAGCACATGTGTAAGTCTGAACCACTCGTCTTCACACGCACCCACTGTACGGACATCAAATGGTGTTGCACATGCGTGGCGATGCAGAAAAACTATCTCGAGCTGACACTGCATGCATTATAAGGCGCCACACCTGGAGTGCGCACGAAGGGAGGGTCGCGCTCCCGTGACGCTGCGGCGGCAGTGACAGTCTCACATGTGTGCAGATGGCAATTCCTAACAAAACGCCGAAAAGCGAGATGCCATCCGAAATGGTGCACGCACGTGGTTTGTGGATACCCTGAATCTCGTACACACCTCGCACCCAACTAAAGGGGTCATCAACTTCCTCAGCTACCAACATACCGCAGCGCACGCGTTCTCACAGCCAATGCGAGCGCCGTCAACACTGCCGCAGTGCCATATGTCGCCTGCATATGTTGCTGAAACCATCTACCGCCTGCAGCCGGGACATGATACGGAGCGCGTACAGCTGGGTGCCGAGCAGCTGCGTGGTTCTTTGTGTACTCCCCCTACTCCAAAAAGTCACGGCACGCCACGACGGCGTGACGTGCTATAAGATGACGACATGACGACTTCATTTTGCACACCCATCGCATGAGGAGAGTGCACATCCGTCTGCGGAAGCTGGCGTGGCAATGAGCAGTCATGTGCAATGGGTTCTGGAAATGTGTTCGTATCGGGTTTTGGCGGTGACCTCCAGGAGCTGTGTATTGTGCACCAGACGCAACCAGATAGACGTTGTTGTAGTGCCGTCTGTGCGGCAGGCTGCTACCTTGGCAATACGTACGGCCGCCTCCAGCCTGATGTCACCTGGAAGCCGCTGCCGCACACAACGCCTCACAATAAAAAGATATCAGGGTACTGTCTGTTCTGGCGCAGCCTACACTTAGAGCGCACTCCACAGTCTCTGCATCAATGCTGCCGCCTGCTGCCCTGTTTCAACGCATGCCGCTAACGCTCTGCAAGCTGTGCATCCCTTGCACAAGCTGCAATGGCCACAGCCAGGCAGTATCTGGCTGGCATTACGGCGATCTAGGCTTCAAGCTGCCGCTCCAGCATGGCCCCCAACTGCACTCCCCACAGCAAGCAGGCTACCGCTTCGCCTCGTCCACTGCAACGTGCATGTCAGTCACGTCAGACACAGCTTCACCTGGCACTGTTTCCATCTTCGCCACAGCCAGCCTGCTGCGGCGCAGGAGCAGCGCTAGCAGCTGCGCCCGGGCTGCGGCGGAACTAGAAGGTAATGCAGCAGGAGCAGTTGTTCCAAAGTCACCTTCAGAGCCGGAGTCGTCGGAAAACTCGATGGGGCGGGGCGTGACCTCCGCCCCCGAGTCGCCCGGCATCGAGATGCTGGCCAGGTTGCCGGTGAGGCCGATGCGCTCGCGCGGGGTGCGCGGCGTGGCGGTGGGGTCGATGTCGTCCTGAGAGTGATGGCAGGCGCAGCGTCAGGAATTGACAGGAGTGGTGGAGGTGTGGAGCGCCAGCTCTGGCTGTACCGACCACTGTGCTGGTGCGTAAACCTAGTTTGTCAGCAGCCAGAGATAGACAGGGGTAGACTCTATGCGTCGCAGTGGGTCCGATCCTCGACTCACCCCGCCGGCGGAGCCGCGGCTGCGGTAGCTGTACTGGCTGGCCGCGAAGGCGGAGCGCGCCGTCTGGCCCCCCGACCGCGCCGAGCCGTAGCTGCGCGCCGTGTCGGGGCCCCCGGTGCGGGCGGTGTCCATGCCCCCTGTGCGCCCCGTGTCCATGCCCGCCCCCGAGATGCTGCAGAGATACAACTAGCGGCTTCAGGGTGCTAGATTCACCCTATGCGTAACTGAGTTGTGCATGAACCCGTTCTGAAACTGTCAGGCATGAGCGCAGTAATGGAAGGGCCCGCAGCCGTGCTCCTGCTGGGTCGCAGATGCTTGTGGCTCACCTGCCGTAGCCTGACGACTGCGAGGGCGCCGCCGGCGGCGGCGGAGTGACTGGCTGCGGGGAAGCAGGCACTGCTGGCGCTGGGCTGGGCAGGTCGCCCTCAAACACGTCCGTCAGCGCCGAGGCCTGCCTGCGGTTCAAGATCACGTAGACAGTGACACGAGGGTGTGACCCGGATGCAGAAGCGGGGCACGACTGGCTGAAAACTCTCCTGGGCACAGGACGCAGCGATGTGGCGCTTCCGACTATTGTCGCCCTCGGCAGACAACCAACCCACATGAAGCCCTGCTGCGCTGCGTAGGCAAGACGCCCAGCAGAGCAGCCGGCGGTGTCCCTTGAGCTGCCACATGACGCAGTGCACCACTGAGCAGGGAACAAATCCCAGATGCCGGCAGCACCTGCTGGGGTTGTCGCGCGCCGACAGGAGGGTGCCCGACGCCCCGCGGTCCAGGCTGCCGGCCGTCGTCAGCTGGCTGCGCGCGCTGTACATCGGCTCCAGGCCCATTGACGCGCCGCGCTCCATGCTGCCGGCCGTCGGCAGCTGGCTGCGCGCGCTGTACATCTTCTCCAGGCCCTCGGCACCCTGCGGCACAGCACCACAGCAGCTGAGGAGGGCAGCAGGCCGGCGCGGGCTTGAGAGGGTGTTCCTGGTGGACCCTGCGCAGGTGTCAGGCCCGCTTGCGGGCTTTGGGATGCCTGGAACTGTGTTGCAGATGCAGTGCAGTGGCGATCAGGCAGGTGTATGCCTCACGAAGGCAGCGCCATGCGACTGAGCCTCTTGGAGCAGCAGGCCAAGGCACGCCAACACCGCCATCAACGTAGGTGTGACCCTCTGAAAGCGACTGCTGCTACCCCTTTCCATGCTGAAATCAAACAGCCGACAACCGGCAGACGCTCACTGGAGATGTGCCGACCTGGCCGCCGAAGCGCGATGCCGTCTCCGCAACCCTGCCGGTGCGCGGGGTGATGCCGCCGCGCTCTCCCGGTGAGTAGGCCGGCGCCTCCACCACCGCCGGCCCAGCCGCCGCAGCTGTGGGCAGCGCGGCCCCAGCCCAGACTGGTGGCGCCGCCAGCGCCGGGCCGGCAGCCACGGCCGCTGTCATCGGCATCGACCCCGCTCCCGACCCTGCATTGCAGCGGTCGCCTGCCTATCAGCGGAGCTGCAGCATGGTGGCCTTGCTGCAGTCCATCTGCCACAGCATCTGCCATTGAGCAGCGACGCCACCCCCTGCCTGCCGGGTGCAAGTGGGCGCCCGGCAGCAGGCGATGCACCGCCTATACAGCTGGAGGGCGGCACAGCACCAAACTCTGAGCGCCAGCAGGCATCGGCATGGCAGTAGCCCAGCAGGGCGGGCGCGACAGGTGCCAGTGCTGTGCTGCGGAGCTCAATCCCGCACCTCCGGAGGAGGTGGGCACGGCGCCCGGGCCGTGCGGGGGCGTCGGCACTGCCGGCCCCGGCGACGACAGGCTGCCCGGCGGCTCCGCTGTGGTGTACGACCTCGCCTCCGGCGTGCCAGCACCTGGAAAGCAAAAATTCACCAAGGATGGGAGAGGTGGCCTGCAAAGTACTCCCATTCTATGACTCATCTTTGTGCACTGTGCGGCAACCTTGTGTGCGCCAAGCCTGCAGCAGTTCCTGGTGCAGTGATGCTGCTGCCGAGGCCACTGAAAGCGCGGCACTGCTGCTGCCTGGAGGCACTTGCAACAGGAGAACGGCTGACGCTCATGTCCATCACATTGGTCTCGTCAAATTGTTAAGGAGGGGGGAGGGCCAATGCTGCGCCCCCAGCTGGTGTTGCAAAGCAGACTTGCTCACAAAGTACAAGCCCCGCACCTGGTCCTGTCACAGGCGCCTCCCCCTGCGCGCTGTCGAACGATGCGCGGCGTGACTCCTCCGCCGCCGAGGAAGCCTCAGAGCTCGGCGGCAGCGGCACCGGCTGGCCTGCAGCGGCGGGCAAGCACGCATGTATGTGGGCCGACGAAGGTGCCGCACATATCACATCTGGTGGCATGCTGAAGCACAACAAGCAACCGGGACTGTTGTAAAATTACTGGACTCAATCTGGAACAGTGATGTCCTACTGACAAGGCATGGCTCCAGCGGGTAACTTGAAAGTAGTCTTGATATCAGTGTCCCCAGAAAGTGTGGGACCAGGGATCACACAGAACCTAACCACAAACTGCTCACCCATTGTCAGCGCGGTGTTGATGTCGCTTGGGGGCGGCGTGGTGGATGAGGCGGCGGCGCCGCCGCCGGCCGAGCTGGGCGCCCCCCCTGGGGAGGTGAAGTACTTCATCTTCCCCTTCTTGCCCACGATGCCGCGCGTGGCCCGGGGCGCCGCCGCAGCGGCGACGGCGCCAGCTGCAGCAAACAAGGCATCAGCAACGTCAACATGCACCAACTTATACCATGCCACAGCACAACTGTTTCCGCCACAGCAAAACTGATGGTGCTGAATCAATGTAACAGTGCTGCGCATGCCAATCCTGGGACTTTCGGTCATTGACACCCTAGATACGAAATCCCCAGACATGCACTGCACGCCTGTGGTCCTGTGACAAGCCAAAAAAAAGCGGCGACTTGCACATTTGCATTTTTGGGTTTACTTGGCTGTAAGCTACAAACTACTTTTTGGCGTATATTCTAAATTTTGCATTTTTATTCGGCATAAATATTTTCGGTGTTTTGGTGTATGTTGGTCAGGCGGCCCATGTTCAGAGTCCTGGAGAGGCAGGGGGGCGCACATGACGCCGCGCCGCTCGCCCCGGTGGTGCCGCTGAAGCCGCTGGCGCCCGACACCCCCGTCACGCTGCTGGGCGTGTAGCCCGTGCCCGTGGCGCCCGTCACCCCGGTGCCGCTGCACCCAGCATGTTCACTCCAACTTGACCCAACGACAGAGCGGCCGTGTGTTCACACCGTGACACTTGGACTGATCCAGTCCATCAGCCTTGTAATGCCTGCTGTGAGCAGAACAGGTACCAGAGGACCATCAATGACAGAGTGGCGAATACGGCTGACGATATACGGCACGGCAGGACGACCCTGACCTGAGGGATGTGGTGGTGCCCGTCTGGCCGCCGGAGGACTTGGTGTAGCCCGAGGAGGAGGTGTCCACGTAGGTGGGCGCGGTGCGGTCGCTGGGGTTGCTGCCCGACGCCTGTGGCAGCAAAGGCCACACGCACATCAGCGGGTGGCGCGGCTGCTGTGTAGGCACTTGCACACGGCACACAGCCGCTGCAGGGCATCTGCTACAGTCTGTGGGGCTCCACATCAAGCGATGAAGTCAGAAAGGCTCTGAACCTGCATGGCTCAGCTATGCATCTGATGTTGATGACTGCACCATCATGCTGCTGCCCTTCAGGGGCCCGTCTGAAAGCAGGGTGCCCTTTCAGCAGTGTGCTGGGCGGACCCACCGGCGCGGTGTTGAAGCTGCCGCCGGAGCGCGCCGAGCCAGAGTCCCGGGGCGACCGGGCGGGACCGTAGGCCGTCACAAAGCTCTCCGGGACTGCAGAGCCAGGCACGGGGCCCGTGCGCGGCTGGGGCGGCGCCGTCTGCACAGCAGCGCGCTGCCAGGCCTCAGGCCATGCTGGTATGGTGACTTGATAGTGTGGGAAGACAATCACACGTGTGCTGCCACCAACAGGCTGTGCACAGGAACTGCCCTACTCGGAATGCCATACACTCACGCGCTCAGGCAACGTCAGTAGCAAGCTTGGCAGACGCCAGCCGCTGGCTATGAACCGACAGCAAGCACACAACCTGATGGTCAGCTCGTCAAGCACAGCAGAAAGGGGTTGAGCTCACCGCGAAGCTCTCCCCGTACTCGCTCACCCCCGCGGCCCGGCCCCTGCCCGCCGGCGCCGCCGTGGCAAAGCTCAGCCCATCGTCCTCGGACTGCAGCATCCAACCTCTCAGTAAGCGAGTGCAAGAGCAGCGCTGGCAGGCTGCAGCCAGGTCCCGAGGCAAAAGCCACAGCACTGGGGCTCGTGGGGTATCGAAGCAGCGAAAAATTGCGGCCATCAGTAACAAGCATGTGCAACACACTGCACCTGCCACGGCTGGCGGGGGTTCGGGTCCCGCTGTCCTTCCTGCTTGCGCCCCCTGCTGGCAGCGGCAGCAGCAACGGCTGCGGCTCCCGTGACTGCCGCCGCGCCAGCCGCTGCGCCCATGGCCGCGGTCTTAGGTGTCTCCTGCAGCAGTTAAGTTTTGGGCTGGCACCAGTTCTTCGTCAACATACACAGACCACAGATGCACAGCAATAGGGTGAGCAGTATGCAGCTGTTGTGCAGCAGCCTGAAGACGCTGGACTGCAGATGTGACGCCATGCTGCATGCAAGCCTTGCACGTGCATGGTACAGGGCACAGAGGTCAACGCCTGCTGGCATTGTGAACAGCTGCCACAGGGCTTGCACGGTGAGCTCAGGAACAACATGTGACGAGCAACTGTGCTGCACCCTGATAACCCCTCTAACTGTGAGCAGCCCTTCATCACCGATCCTATTCAACCGATCAATATGCGTCTTCACCTTGGTATGATTTAGGTTCATGAACAGTATAATGTGCCGGCTCCTGCACCATACTAACATTCACTCCATAACAGATTACCGTGCCGGCTCCCGCACCATACTAACATTCACTGACCTTGGCGGTCGCGAAGCTGGCGGCTGTGCCGGTCGGCGCCTGCGTCGGCGCCGCCTGCTTGGCGGTCGCAAAGGTGTCGGCGTAGCCGGGTGCAGCGGACGGCGCCTGCCCCGCGCCCGCCGGCTTGGCGGTGGCGAAGCTGTCGGCGTAGGCGGCCGAGCCGCCGGCCCCCGGCAGCGCGCCCTCCGCCGGCTTGGCGGTCGCGAAGCTGGGGGCGTAGCCACCGGCTGCCGCCGTGGGCGCCTGCGGAGCAACATCATAAAGCGTGGTAAGGAAGCCGCTCGGGGATGGCTGGTGAAACACCCTCATGCACCCTTACACCTCTAATCATACACCGGCAGGCAACTGGTCGAGTCCTCACATTGCAAGCCAGTGATGACCACGGCTCACCATGGAGCCGGGTGCCTGCTTGGCGGTGGCAAAGCTGTCGGCGTAGCCCGGGGCCGCAGACGGTGCCTGCCCTGCGCCCGCCGGCTTGGCAGTGGCGAAGCTGTCGGCATAGCCCGGGGCCGCAGTCGGCGCCATCGACCGCGGCGCCTGCTTTGCGGTCGCAAACGACTGCAGCACAGGCAATGTCATTCCGGTTGGTGTTGGTTCGCCTCAGCCATGGTGTCGAGGTTCTGCTGACGCTTGGGTTCAGGACAGCGTGGGCAGACTGAGTCATGAGACGCTGTGTGCGGATGGCAACCCAACCGTGAACGCTGGTGCAATAGCATTGAAACCTTACGTCAGCATAGCCGGGCGCAGCGGTGGGCGCCAGGCTGCGGCCGGCCTGGCGCGCGGTGGCAAAGCTGTCGGCGGTGGTCGCGGGCGGCTTCGCAGTGGCGTAGGTGCCCGCTATTGTCGCCGCCGGCGCGGCGGTGGCAAAGCTGCAGCGTGCACAAATGTGTCAGACAGGCGAACAGGTTGCCGTACACTGACGAACCAACATGCCACAACTCTGGCGCAGATGACGCCATATGTGTCGTAGACGGCATGAAGATCGGGTCGTTTTGGCCGCCATGGCGCTGGCGGTGTCACCTGGATGCGTAGGTGGGTGCAGTGGCGTAGGTACTGGGCTTGGCGCCCACGCCAGCGGCAGCCACCTGCTCATCCCCTACCGACTCGAAGGAGCCCCGGGAGTGCACCGACTCGAAGCTGTCGCTCTTCTTGATCTGCAGTGCCAGCGGGATGATGACAAGGTGCACGCTTGCCGGAGAGTGAAGAGCAAAATGCGCCTGATTCCTAGCTGAACCTTCGCCAGCAGAGCTGCTGTAGCATCACGGTGCCCAGCACGCTGGTTGCAACTGCGCAGCACAGCATGCCGGCACCAGGACGGCTGCAGGAACCTTGGTTTGTTGCAAAAACATGCACCTCAGCATGGCAGATCTTGTGACGCGACCAGGCAGACCCTGTGAGGATTGGATGCCCTGATGCAGTTTCAGGCCGCCGAAGACAGCCCCTGGATGACACTGATGTTGCTCTGGCCTGCTCAGCAACACCAGCTCAACGACACGGTGCGCACCGCGTGGGAGGCGAGAGCAGCGCCGCCGACGCCAGCCGCGACGCCGCCAGCAGCAGCCGCCGCCGGCGCCCCGCCGACGCCCTTTGGCGGCAGCGTCTCCGCGACGGGGTACTCGCGGTCTGCGGCGCCATTGCGCATCGCGGCCGCGCCAGCCGCTCCGGCCGCGCCAGCGGCACCCAGCGCAGCACCGTCCTGAGGCGCCATTCAGACAGGGTGACCAGAGTGGTCGGACCTGTAGCAGCGCCAGCAGCAGCACACGAATGCCACGGCAGCAGCGCTGCATTGACTGCTACCGAGCCAGCATTCAGCCCAGCAGCAGCAACCTGTTCCGGACTGGGGCGCGGGTCTTGCAGTGGGTGCTCGTGCGCAAAGTCTGCCACCGCCGGGTTGAGCGTCATCAGCAGCTGAACCGCACCTTGAGGACCTCGTGGTCGTCGCCCCGGGACACAACTGCGCCCTTGCGCTCGCCCACCACCTGTGTGCCCGGCGGCCCGCCATACCCGGCTGGGTCCGCCTGCGCGTAAAATTGGGAGGCTGTCATATCGGCTTCTACGAAGCAGCGTCTGAGCAGCCGCGGATCAGACACCAGCCATCAGCCCGATGCAGGAAGCTCTGCATGGCTGCATGCACTCTTGGTCAGCCGCCATGGTTACCAGATCTTTGAAGGTGGATTTGTGTTGCGCTGCACAGCTGGACAGCACCTAGGAGTGCACCACCTGCTAGCAAATTCATCGGTAGAGTCCTAGCAGGACAGCATTGTGACGCGCAATGATGGAGCTTGGGTGGCCCTCGGCTTTCGGAGAAAACATGGTTGCAAGAGGCACTCACCACGGGGTAGGACTTGCCGGGGCCATCTGTGACGACCTGGGGCGGGTGGCGCCGCCGCTGCATCGCCGGGATGGCGAACTGCACGACCATGAGCCAAGGCAGTCACGTTGCAGATGCTCAAGAGAGGCCCCTCAATGCATGATGATGCTGAAATCTTGCACACGCACAGTTTTTCCGGAGGGCGCTGGTGGACGGTGGTGCATTGAATGGAGCTGCTTCAGGGTTCATGGCAGTGCTTGTGCAAGGTGAGGACGCGATGCAGCAGCTGGCCCGCTGCCAGCGGCAGAGCGGCCACCCACCAGCAGGCACGCCAGCAGGGCGGCGATGACGATGAGGCCGCCGACGACTGATGGCACGATGATCTTGGCCAGGCGGGCGCCATTGGACTCGCCGCCGCCGTCGTCGGTGGCCCTCGGCACTTGGACCTGGTGCCGCAACCAACACCAACATAGGATCAGAGTCCCGCCTGACACGCGTGCTGCCTGTCGCAGGCAGGTGGTGATGCGTGGAGCTCCACCACACTGGCACACTCAACAAGGTCACGACTGCAAGCGCATGACAGCAGAGACTGCATGTGAGGGTTTGTGCAATATGCCCCGAGTGTCGCTGGTGGTCACTCACCGTGGAGGTGCCCAGGCTGCCGGGCACGATGGACAGCCCCAGCGGCGTGAGCTGCGCCTGCAGGCTGCCGTCATTGATGGCGTTGCGGATGTTGGTCTGGGCGGTCGACGGGCTGCTGGTGACGGTGTTGGTCGTGACGTTCAGCGGGGCACTCTGCAGCAGCCCGCGCCTGCGGAGGGGCACAATCATCCTTAGTGACATCAAGCCGTCATCTGACACCAGAGAACAGCCTTGCAGACTTGAGCAGACATTTCCTGCATGCACGATGGTATATGCCCGCATGCACATCATCAGGCGGCGACCAAATGAGCAACACGGTGTGGCGCTGCAACCTCGACATCCATGCCTGATCCCAGTGCTATGTGGCACAGCTCACATGAGCAGGCGGCGACCAGCAGCTGTGCTGCTTGGCGCTGCAACAGTCGTCACAGACGTCGAGCCCAGCGATGTGCCAGCTGCCTGGTCGATGGCGGCGGCGTAGGCGCGGCGGATGTTGTCATCAAACTGCGCCATGCTCCGGCCTGCAAACGATGGGCGGAGTTGGCAAATGGCAGTGCTTCGGGGTCGCAGTAAGGAGGCTGAATGACTCAGGCCCCAAATGAGTTCAAGACAATGTGGTGCGGAGGGCAGAGGAACTTGGTCCTCCTGAGGAATGTAGCATGGCAGTCCCTTTGCCAGACTGTTGAGTCACACTGTAAAAATCACGAGATAACAGGCAGTCGGGATGGCGAAACTGTGCTGCATGGGGTTACTAACTGAGGCAATGCCCACCTGTGACCTGCAGCGAGGTGCTCAGCGCCGGTTGGGTGTCTGCTGTGGAGGCGTTGGCGGCTGCGGGCGGCGGCGTGGCCAGCGGAGGGGGCCGCCCCGCCAGCGGCGGCGGCCGCGCCCCTGTGACAAGGGCCCAGTGGCTGAGCCTGTGTGCATGTTCTAACAGGAGAAGCCAGGGCAACAGGCAGCTTGCATGACGAGCAAGCAGCACGCAGCATAAAGCACACACTGCAAACAGCTAGTTCACAGCAGCTAGGACAGGTGGGCAGGGTTGGGGTGGGCAGGAGGGCACAAAAGTGTTAGCGGTGAGCACCAGGCCTGTGGAAGTGCAACATGTCTGCAGTTGCAGCAGCAATGCAACACTTGCTGACCAAAGGCTGCCAGATGTGCAGAGTCATGCAGTGACCCACCAGCGTCGGCCCGCCTTCTGAGCAACACGAGTGTGGGCTATGTGTGGGCCAAAGTCTATGTTGAGTCCACACAGGCTCACTACAACCTGGCCTCGCCGGCGGTGGTGGAGGTACGAGAGGCGGTGGCTGCACTGGTGGCGGCTGCAGTGACGGTGGCAATGGCGGCGACGGCAGCGGCGCTGCCGGCGGCACACGCAGCGCAAAGGCGGGCGGGGGCATGCTGGGGCCGGGCGGCGGCGGTGAGGTGAGGTTCAGCACAAAGGGTGCCTCATCACTCGGCTGAGCCACTGCTTTGGAAGGTGGCGGTGGCGCTGCAGGTGGTACTGCGGGCGGCAGTCGCAGCACGAAGAGGGCCGGTGCCTGCTGCAGCCCGGGCGGCGGCTGGGCGGTAGGTGGCACAGCCAGGGGCGGCTGGGACAGCAGCGTGACCGCACTTGGCGGTGGTCCCTGCGGCTGAGGGTTGGGCGGCGGCTGCTGTGGTGGCGGGCTGCTGGGCGGTGACAGCGGCGGCAGTGTAGCAGCGGGAACCATGGGTAGAGGGCCGATAAAGAGTGTTCCCGGGGGTGGGGGCGGTGGCGAGGGCGGCGGCTGGGGGTCGGGGGGCGGCGGCGGACCAGGGGGCGGGGGCGGCGGGATGGGGGGGAGGCGGCAATGGGCTGGGGGCCGGGGGAGGCGGCGGCGGCGGCGGCAGCACAGGCGCTTCTGACGCCTGGCTGTCTGCTGCCAGGGCATCTGCCGCCTGGCTGTCCCCAGACAGCGCGCCGTCAGCTGGGCCAGCCTGCAGGCTGGCAAAGGGTGTGTCGGGGCCGACGGCCAGTGTGCCATCGCTGTTGACCTCAGTGCTGTCAAAAGCGCTGTCATCGCTGCTGCCGCTGCCGCTGCTGCCCGCTGCTGTGGGGGATGCCTGAGCCAGCTGCCTGGGAACTGATTGCAATGAGGCACGCCAGGCCGCCAGTGCTGACATGTCTGCAGTCGCACACTGGTCTTGTCTTCCCTTTCATCATGGATCTAGTTGGCGGTGTAAACATGGATCTAGTTGACGGTGTAAACATGAACTATAGCCATACAACAGCATGGCATATAGCAGCATGTCATGCCTGTAGCCAGGTGAGCCTCACACCTGTACAGTTCCGGCTCAGCATGGGCGTTGTGGTGGGCTTGATGGTGGGCTCAGGTGCACTTGGGCTCTGAACACATCACGTCCCAGCACCGGATGCCTCAGGCGCCAGCACCTGCACACCATGCACACAAGCGCCGCCCCCACGACCTGCGCAGCCCCTGCCCACCCCTGGGCAAGTTAGGAAGCGACGGTCGCTGCTGAGCAGCATCGACCGAGAGGCGCACCCTTGGGCGGCGTCCTTGCGGCCAGGGGCGGCGGACGCCTGGCCGGAGGCGGCCTCTTGGGCGGTGGCTGCTTCAGCGGCGGTAGCTTTGGGGGCGGCCTCCTGAGCGGCGGCGGCTGCTCTGGCGGGGGTTGCTCCGCTTCCAGGGGTGGTGGTCGCGTGGCCTTCGGCGGCGGGCGGGCCTCCTGTACATGAAGTGAGGGATGATGCCCTGCGTCAGCTGCACCGCCACAGGACGTCTCACCAAGCATGCAGTCTGCAGCACCTCGCAACAAACAGCGACATGACAGTGGAGGTGGCTGCTCAGCCTGCATCAGTGCCGCTGCTGCGGTGATCGCACCTCGGGGGGTGGGCGGGTCAGCTCTGGCGGCGGGCGGAGGACGCCTGGAGGCGGCGCGCCGCCAGCGCCGGTGCAGACGAAGCTGGCAGGGGGCACGAACCCGCTGCTGGTGCAGTCCGTGGCCGAGGTGGCGACCGACCTGCACAGGCAGCAAATGCAGCTGACAGCCATGCCTAAGTTCCATGCTTGCAAAGCAGCAGCATCCAGCTGTGCTGTAGTAAGCTGCTGGCGTATGACGCCTCATAAGGAAACAGTGTGCTATGCAGAGCTGAGGCACATTTGGACCGGGGACTCACAGGTCGGTGAGGGACGTCATGCCGCTGAAGGTGCCGTCTGGGTTCCTCTGGCGCCAGGACGCCGGGATACTGCCGGTGAAATTGCTGCCGGCAAGGTTGAGTGTCTGCCAGCAGTGAAGCACCCGGAATGTCAGTGCTTGCCGTGAAACTGTACGCAGGCCTCAGTGCACATGGAATGTATCAGGCCTGCTGCACACAAGTTGAGCATGGAAGTAGCACGATGTGCGTAGGTAGGCAGATCTGGTTGCAGCTGCGAGCGCACCTGCAGATTGCTCAGCGAGGACCACTCCGAAGGCAACTCCCCTGCCAGGTGAGTCCATGCGCTATTCAGTCAATGTATGGGACATCGGAATGCTGCCAGCGTTGACACCAGGGTAATCTCAAACCACCATGCAGCCCAGCAGCGCTGCCCACCAGAGAAGCTGTTGCCGCCGAGGTTGAGCGTGGTGGCACTGGTGAGCTCGCTGATTTGCGGCGGCAGAAACCCACTCAGGTTGTTGTCCGAAAGGTTCACGGACGTCAGGGTGTTCAGCGGCTCCCACACCGAGGAGTCAAAGGGCAGCTCGCCATCCAGAGACAGCCCCGACAGGTCCCTGCGGAAGACACGACCCCAGCCACTCAGTAAATACACTTACCACACTTGCCAGGAGGTGCTAAATCTGGTGACCTTCAGGTCTTTGTCCACAACCCAGCCGGCAGGCTTCTGCTATGGCAGCACATTGGAGACGGTTACCACAGTACACGGTTGACATGCACTGTCTCGTCAATGCCTCCATGTCACACAGAGAGTCAATCAGAAGTTTCAGAAGCTCACAGGCCAGTGATGTCGCCATTGGCATTGCACGTGACGCCGACCCAGCCGCCGCACACGGGGCGGCTTGGGCTCCAAGAAGAGAGCGCCTGCACGCCACCGATATGCCTCTATCGCAATGCGTCGTGAGTCAAAAAACATTGCCAACACTGACCATGCCTCATCAGCAACAAGGCTTGCTTCGCGTGAACCCTTGGCTGTCAACAGCTTTGTGTCATAGGTTCCCGTCATAAGAGGCATTGCGTGGTCACCGTCTCGCCATTGACGGCGGCCTTGAGCAGGTACAGCGAGCGCTCCTGCGGTGTGAGCCCTGCCATCTGCGCCGCCTGCGCCGCCGTCGACTGCGCATTCACGGCGCCGGCCGCCGCCAGCAGCAGCAGCCAGGCCGCCGCGAACCTGGCGCATTTCGCCCCGGGGTGCACGCCGCCCCCTGGCGGGGCAGCACGCGGAGGGAGCCGCATGCGATCCGCTGCAGTCCGCCCTCTTGACCAGAGGCTACAGGGTGACGCCGCGTGCTGCTGGCGTTACGATGCTGGGCGTCCGCCGCAAATGTGCACCTGCACTGCATAAGTGTGTTGTGCCTTGAGATCCTGCCGACATGCAGCCAGGGCTTCGTTGTGTAGTCAAAAATCGTGAAGCGTATGCCAGAGTAATCGCAGACCGCAGTGCGTATGAACGGGTGTGCACGCTAAACTGCTGCCGCAGCAACTGTGACCTGCCCCATCCCAAATCAGGCACCGGCACATGAACTGTCTTCTTCCAGTGCATCCCTGCCGTCTGAGTGCGTTCCGACCCCCACTAAGCACCGCCTGCCATGCTGCAGGCCGCCATCACCTGGCTGAGTTGGCCATCTAACATGCTGCAATCCTGCTGGTGTATCACTGCGATCATGCACGAGTTGCGTGCGATTGCGTCTGCACCGTCAAAGCTGCAGCCTGTGCGTGTATCAGCGGCGATGAACGCGCTCGTTGCTGGCAACCTCGGCCGAGAATCGAGTACCAGAGGGGTTGCAAGAACCCTGATCGTTTTTGCACTGCACAGCGGCTGCCACGCGCTGCATGCACCCTTAACCCGAGCGCCCCCACACAGCATATGCGTATCAGTCGCCTAGACGGGCTGAGTGCTGCCTGAGCTGCTTTGCTGGCCCCACGGATGGTGTCCCGCCCTTGCATCAGCCCAGGGGTGCAGAGCGTCACAGCTGCACAGCAACTGCACGCGCGCGCCGAACGTGGTTCGGGCCTCTGTCTAAGGATGCTTACCGTCAGCTTTTGTTGGCAACGCCCGTTATTCCGGCCCCACGTCGGTCTGGTGTTTGAAAATAGATTCAAGTCCGCTGCCTTCTGGGTCGCCGTCCGCAGCAGGTGGGCTTCCCGCAGAAAAGGCCGCCGGCCCACCACCGCACCACGTTGTAGAGCGTGGACGCGCCGAGGACGGCGTGCACTCCGTGCGTAGGGAGGCAGATTTGCTGGGCGCCTCGTCGCCGGTCGGCGTGATTCGGTGAGGCAGGTTTCGCCCCAGGGTGCCCGACTTGCTCCCGCCATCTCTTCTTCCAGCAACAGGTGTGTGAGGCTCACACCTCCTTTGATGCAGGTGTCACCATGCAGCCTGCCTGCGAAAAGGTCTTCACAGTCACCTCTGCTGGCTGCGAAGACTGTTTGTGCGGCGCCACCACTCCTGGGCTGCCACCACCATGCATACAACTCAGCATCGGCGACCGCATCCCCCTCCTGCTGCTTTTACTTCTATTGTGCTCTTGCGGTCGTGGGTAAGAGGATGCATTTGCGACAATTTGGGTGATATACGTATGTATAACCCTGGTCCAAGCTCAGCTGCCCGTACAAGCGTCCTGCGAAGCGGGATCTCCCATGCAGTCCCCGGCAGGGACCACAGGCTGACAGGCAGCTGGCACGAAGTCTCAGCAGGACAACTCGCATCGCAGCCCGACTGCACCACCTCACGCGTCTGACAGAGTGCATGTTGTCACAAGCATCTGTCAGCCGTGTTGAGGCGGTCACGGGCGCTGTTGCGGATGTGTCAAAGCTGCGAATGATTATGTGAGGAGTGCCAACCCCTCAGACTTCATTTCAGGCTTTCGAGCGACCTCCCCGCATGGTGCAGCAGAATATTCTCATCGGCGCTGGTGTCACCGCAGCTGCCATCGCCCTGCAGAGGCGTCAGCATGCTGAAGTGAGCTTCGAACCGAGGCTTCGTTGCTGCAGGATCAACACAAATCACTGCTGGGTGCAGCTGTTGCAGAGGTCCTTGCAGTGCGTGGACAGCTTGCACCGTGCAGCATGTGCAAGTCAGAGGTGCTAAGACGCGACATTCCATATCCTGATGCCAATGCGGCGCGCGAGCTTGCCGCCAAGTCCGTCATTTTGTCTGCGCAGCTGGAGAGACAGCGCAAGGAGAAGGCTACGGCCGGCAGCAGCAGCCTGAGGGTACCTGGCAGGTGGGACGCGGGCTGTGTGAATTAACGGCACACTCAACAATAGCATTGTGCCCTGTCGCGCACATCTTGCCACGCAGCGGGAACTGCCTGCAGCCTGGGCGGCAGATGTTATTGCACGGCAACCCTGCTCACACACCGGCTCTGGCCACAGGCATGTGGTCGTCGTGGCCACGGCGGGTATCCCCTGGATGACCGGAACAGCGGTGAACCCGACGCTGCGAGCGGCATACCTCGCCAAATGCACCGATCTCAAGGTGATGGTCGTCGACCGCAGGCCGCAGCTGCGCCTGGGCTTCGCATGCAGCTGCATGCCTGAGCGTGCCGTTGCATAGGCAGACAATCAGGAGCTGCACATGCACCCCCAGCATCCTCATGGCGAGAGGAACCTCGCACATGGGGCCGAGTGACGCGACAGGAAGGTTGATGAAGACAGGGCCAATGTTGAGTACAATGCTACCGCAGGTTTCATTGATGATGCCGTGGATTGCGGAGGCGGATCAGAAGGTGCTGTTCAAGGACAACGTGTCCTTCAAAACGCCTGAGGAGCAGGTGGGCTTTTGCAGGAAGTCGGTGCACTGGATATGGGGCTGTGTGCTGAGTGTGCTGATGCACAAAGGAGCATTTGATGACCGATCAGTTGCCTGCGAAGGGGCGCCTCGGCAGCAGCTTGCTCCCTCGCAGCCAGTGTGATGCAGCCTGTCGCATCAGTCGAGCCCTGGCCATCCGTGCAGCGCCGTCTGCAGGACATCGTCATGCCAGCTGGATTTGCACAACGTGTGACCTCATTCGTTGCCGTGCATGCAGGTGAAGCACGTCTTCCAGTGGGTGAAGGACCGTGCAGGGTTCGAGGCCAGCTTCCGCGTCATCTTCTACCCTGCCGAGTACAACAAGCGCATGCTGGGCATCTTCCCCATTGGCGACCCCATCCCCTATGTGCCAGAGACAGAGGTGCGGGGTACCAGAAGGCCTAACGCACGTCCCCTCCACAGCTAAACTACAGTGCGCAGCTGGGATGCGGAGCTGGCGGTGATGCTTGCATCTGCAGTGTGTGTGCAGCCTGACAGTGGCTGAAGTGTAGCTCTGCAGCATGATGTGGTGGTCTCAGGGGGGGTTGAGTATTGCTTAGGTCTTCACCGTAGTATGCTATCATTCGAAAGGTAATAGGTTGATCGGCACTGCCTATCCGGTGCAGCGTGATGTGGCGGTGCTGGAAGAACCGGAGCATCTGACCTGGTTCCACCACGGCGTGCGCTGGACAGACCACTTCCCGCACGTCGTCGGCATCATGCACACCAACTACGCGGTGCGCAGCTTTGCCTCAAGGCGAGGCCAGCAACGTGCATCTGTTTGTGATGCTGAGATTGTCGGAGATTGTCGTGCCCGCCTGCCATGGGTTCCTGTGACCACATGCGTCTGAATTGAAAGCTTGTCAACGGCAGTCCTGCACCTTGAAAAGCCTCATACTAAGGGGTACACCGTGGCAACAGATACCCTGCAATTGCGACCGTAGAGCTGCCAGCCCCCGCTATGCAGGAGCTGTCGAGGCGCACGCTGCCAGGGCCCTTTGGCGTCTTTGTCGGCTTTGTCAGCCGCGTGATGAACGCGTGCCTGTGTGCGGTGCACACACACAAGGTGTGCCCTCAGTATGCCCTGGTTGTTTTCTCCCTGCTAAAGCCAGGGACTTTGCTACATGAGCTATGCTGTGTTTGCTGACGCTGTATCCTACAAACGACAAAGATCGTCAACCTCAGCCATGCCGTAAGCCGCTGCCGTGTGGGTCCAAATGATATCTGGTTTTGCTGATTACCAGTCCTAGAAGCATTTGCTCCCGCAGATCATCAAGCTCAGCGACGCGGTGCAGCCGCTGCCACGGCAGGCGACGCAGTATGTGCACGGCGCCCCCGGCTGCTTCCTGGAGATCGGCGACGAGGCGTCGCAGCCGGCGCCCGATGGCGAGCCGCGCTTCTCCAAGGGCGCCTACACGCTGGGCAAGATGGTGTGGGGCAAGGTGAGCGCCGCATGGTCACAGCTGCTGACTGAGCGAGCAAAGGCTCAAGTCTGCTCCGAACAGCCAGCATCCATGGGAGCTGGGCCACATGGCCTAGCAGGCAATGACCCTCCATCAAACGAGCATGCCAGGCTGGCCGCAGCTGCAGCTCCTGATGGCTGACGGTCGGCACAAGCTCCTGCAAAAGTTCGACTGTCAGCATGCTGAGGACACTTCCTGTGGTTGACCATGTTCACGGACCAATGTGCACGCATCTCTGACGAGATCATTTCACTGCAGGGCTGGGAGGAGCTGCTGGAGCTGCTGGAGAAGCAGCGGGACCGGGGGGAGCCGTTGCCCGAGATTGCGGGCTTCGGCAGCGGCGAGGCGGGGGACTCTGTGAGCGTTCCCGCCACTGTTGCGCCTCACCGTCTGTTGTCCCTTTGTCAACTGGCATCGTCCACGGCAGGGTCCTACCGGCAGTTGCAGTCACTGAGACTGGGGCCCTGAAGGATCGACAGGGCATCAGCTTCAGGAGCATGGTTGCCGTGTCAGACTTCGAGGCCGACTGCGCGCATCTGCAGCTGCCCGCATGCAGACCCGGCAGCATGAAGTTGACAACTGTGGCTTACAGCTCGGGACCCCATGAGAGCTCGACTTTGGCTCACTGCGGAGGTGTGTGGTCCCTGTAGATCCAGAAACGCGCCAACGACGGCGAGCTCAACATCAAGTTCATGGGGCGGGTAGATCACCTGGACCCACAGCTTCGGCCCTACAAGGTGTTGGCTGTGGTTCAGAGTCAGTAGCCTCTAACTTGCGCACACAGCTGTTGCATGCCGTGAAGGGTCTTTGCTGGCAGCTGCTTCCTTGTCTGCTTTGCATTGTTATCGGATTCATGTGGGGTCTCCAGAGTGATCCCTCATCAGGCAGCAGCCACAATGGCACGTCGCATGCTGCTGCTTTGTCCTTGCCCTGAACTTCACCGCCCGCCCCTGCACAGGTGTTTGTGAACGCCAGCACCAGCGATGTGGTGGCGACCACATCAGTAGAGGCGCTTGCCATGGTGCGGCCCTCCTTCCCACCGCCAGCTCGGCACACTGTGGGATGCATGCTCCCCGTTGGCCTGCCTGACTGCGGCGCCTTGCTGACTGCAACCTGCCGAGGGTGCCATACAATGACAGCCTTGACCCGAAGCTGAGAACTGGCTGTGCCTGCGGCTACAGGGCAAGTGGGTGGTGGCCGCCAAGCACCCGTGCAACGAGTTCATCAGCCAGTTTGACAACGCGCTCATCTACAACAGCCCAGAGGTAGGGTGCACCTGAAGCTCGTACTGCGGTCACCCTTGTATGCCCTCACAATGCCAGGTCATACCAGAGCATGGACCGTAGGCAATGCAGTCAGCGCGCACCTTGTTCTGCCCCACTTCAGGGTGTGAGCTGCCTTCACAGTGTGTGTCGTCCTGCAGGAGTTCTCAGCGCACCTGCTGCATGCGGCAGACCACCAGCCCAAGCCGCTCACAAAGGACGAGCGGTACCAGCTCAGCTGGGAGGCAGCCACAGAACGGTGGGTTTCTTTGGTGGCTTGACAAGCACACACTGCTGACTGCTAAGGGACAGCATGAGGCCAAACTTGTGGCTGGCAGCTCGAAACACCCCTGCACTGCTGCATCTTGACGACATTTGCAAACAAGAGCCGTCCACAAGGTGGCGGAGATGCAACATCTGACCTGTCGTCACATCTGCTGCTGACTGGGGGTGCAGGTTCCTGGGCGCGACGGAGCTGGAGGACGTGGGGCTGAGCATCTCATATTGACCAGTTGAATCAGAAGCGTCCAAGTGCCACATCTAAAGGGTTTTCCCTTTGAAAACAAAGGTTCCTGGACGCGGCGGAGCTGGAGGACGCGGGGCTGAAGGGGCCGCTGCGCACGCTGCGGGAGGCGTCGCTGTTCACGGCGTACAACGCGGTGATGGGGGTGGAGGCGCTGCGGACGGGGGCGGGCGCGACGCCGGGCACCCGGGACACGCCCCAGGAGCTGTGCGACGTCGACCTGCAGGTGCCTTGGATCCTTTTGTAAACTGTGACTGAAGCTTTGTAATGTCAGCAGCCGCGTATGCTGCCTCAGCACTCGGCCGGCGTCGGTCAAGCTGACAGACCATCCTGCCCATCAGTGGTGGCTGGACAGCGGGGGTGTGCTGTACAAGGTGTCAGGCATCGGCGGCCCTTTTGCCGATCAGCTGCAGAATGGCGCCGCAGCAGACGCTGTGCGCAGTGCACGGCCGTGTTCAGCGCTGTGCTGCTGCTTCGTGCAGCCGCTGCTGACAGCTGGGCAGCCACAGCGCCAAGCCAACACCCTTGCGAAGCTTCGGAAACAGGATACACAGGCGCCTGCAGATGGGGCCAGAGCAGAGGTGACGGTCCGTCACACGGGTGTCTGCAGGCGCGGGCGGAGCGGGAAAAGGCAGCCAGGAAGGGCTGGTACCACAATGCGGGGGGCCAGATGTCGTTCAGCGACCTGGCCGGCGTCAGCATCCGGGTGTCCTCCTCTGGGGGCGGCAGCGGCGGCGGCGTGGATGATGCGGCGGCGTCGCACGCGGCTGCGGCCGCGGGGGCGCGGTGACCGCCGAGTGACGGCTGCGGCAGCACTGCAGCGGGCTGGCGCTTGAATAGGGCTAAACTTCAAAACCCCAGCCTTGTGCCTGCCGCCTCGACAGCAGGCTGACGCTCGCACGGTGCAGCGCCGGGCTTGTGCCTGCCGCCCTGACAGGACTAACTGCGAGAGGCCGAGGCATGGAGGGCAACGAGAACGGAGGGCACAGCCTCACTCAGGGAGCTGCACAATGTTGGGTCCACTTGATACAGCAGCACTGCGCAAATGGCACTGCTTCAAGTTGGCAGCGCACCGAATTCCCATGTGGCCTTTACACAGCCTGAGGCTGGACTGCGCTGGAGCGCGGCCACTGTAACAGCGGCCTGACTTGTTGATGTGAGACACTTCTTTGACCCCTGCAGTCGAGCGGCATGGATGTGTGTGGAATGCTGCAGGGATCCAGGAATTGAGGCCCCTACGAGACGTACGTCAAAACATCCACCCGTACGAGTACACGGCAGATGTTTACAGACATCACGACAACACTCACCAGGTTGTCACACGCTCACGCCCCACGCATCTCCACTTGCGCAGATCCCCACATGCCGTCACAATTGGCATCATGCTGACAACAGCAGCTGTACTGGCGGCGGTGCTGCTGGCCGCCGCGCTACCGGCCGCGGCAACGGCCCCGGCGCGGCCGGACGTCAGCTGCTGGCCAGCCCCGTTGGCGGCCGCAACGATCCCGAGGTGCGCAAGCGCCAGTCTCTCGCACAAGCTCATACACTACGAAAGCATCCACCCGGGGGTTTGGGTGCTTCTTCGTCTGGATGTCTGCTCAAGGCGGGGACCGCTGCTGCAGTGCCATCCCGTTTGTGGTGATGGGCACCTGTACATAAAGCGTCAGGGGCGTATAGACCCACCTTTGCGACGTGCTGCTGGCAGAAGACGCTCTAAGCCTTTGTTTCTGAAGGTGGCAGCGGTCCTAAAAAGATGCGAGGCGCAGTCCGCTGCTGGCAAGGGGCGATGCAAGGAGCTGCAGATGTACATGGCGCGCTGCCAGCGGGTGAGCTCAATTCTGCTTTCACCTAATATCAGATGCCAATTAAAAGCTTTGCAGTCCCATGTTCGTCCCAGCCTGGCTATGCGGCCAATCTGGTAAACCTGCCATGTACCGCACGTTGCGCCTTGTACATCTGCTTCAAACCATACTGGTATCTGGCCCTGCCGAAGTAACTCAAAGCGATATTTCATGTTTGCGGCAGGTACACGGCAACCAGTGCCTGCGGTGCACGTACAGCACCATTCGCAAGATCACCGCCAGCCAGTCCTGCTGCACGGCGGTGCGAGACTCCAAGAAGTATGGCCTGCTGAACTGCAAAGTCGGTGAGCTGCAAATCATGACATGCCGGTGCCCGGTTGTGCTGGCCTGGTTGAAATACACACCGTGTGCCTGGTGCCATTGATCATCATCGGCACATGACAACCCCTGGCACACGAGTAGTGAGCACAGCACTCGTCCCCATTGGGTTGTTTGCGATGCTGCAGTTCCTGGCCCTGGCTACTACAAGAACCCCTTCGGCGCGGTGCTGCCCTGCCGCCCGGGCACCTTCAAGTCGAAGAAGGGCACCGGTGCCTGCAGCCGCTGCACGGGGCGCACATACACCTCGGGGCGCGGCGAGAAATTCTGCACACGCGTCTGCCCTAGCGGCCGCCGTGTGACTGCAGACCACACCAGCTGCCTGTCGTATCCACCTGGCACGCAGCCCGGCCCGGGCAATGCACGGCAGCCCTGCCCCGCAGGCGCGCTCTCGTGACTGTTGCTCACGCATTGTGTTGAGATGATGACCAGACCATCTGTATTGAAGCCAGGGAGGAAGTGATGTTGCTCCGTGGAGCTCATAGCCATACTCGCTCCTGCATGAGTTTGCAGACAGCTCTGTAACAAGGATGTGGCGTGCAATCTGGCTTTGCAGGTACAGCAAAGGCAGGTAGTGGAGACTTTGTCTGCGGCGCCTGCAGCGGCACATCAGCTGGCGGACGCCAGCGGTACAGCAGGAATGCTGGGGCGACGTCCTGCAGCCTGTGCCCTGTCGGCGGCAGTGTCAACCGCGCCCGCACGACCTGCAGTGAGTCTTGCCGCCTCAGCTTTCAGACTGGCTGATCCACACCCCACACACCTGCTCACGGATGTCCTGCCAGCAAGTTCCTCAGCCTCCAGCATGCAGGAGCAAACGCAGCATTTTGCCGTTTCGCTCGCACTGCATACAGCATCCTGCCTCAGTAGACAGCAGCCAACATACCTGTCGACATGTGGAACAATCTGACGTGTTGCAAATCATCTATCTGGACTGTGCTCTGCAGCACTGCAGCCCCCACCACCACCATCCCCGCCACCCCCCAGCACACTGTTGCCACTGTCACCGCCGCCTCCCCCACCACTGCAGAGCCCGCCGCCAAGCCCGCCGCCTTCACCGCCAACCCCAACCCCGCCCCCGCCCAGCTCTCCACCGACGCCTCTACAATCCCCGCCACCGGTGCCCCCGCCATCCCCGCCACCGGCGCCTCCCCCAAGTCCCCCACCCGCGCCACCGCCATCGCCTCCTCTTGATGAGCCACCACCGTCCCCGCCATCCGCCCCGCCTCCCAGCCTGCCGCAAACCACACCACCCTCGCCACCACCTGCACTACTGCTGTTGTCGCCACCAGCCCCTCCTCCCAGCCCACCGCCTTTGCCGCCCCCGTCACCACCTCCTACGCCACCATCATCGCCTCCACCGGCGCCTCCCAGCACCTCGCCATCGCCACCTCCTCAGCCGCCACCATCCCCACCACCAACGCCTCCTCGCTCGTCGCCTCCTCAGCCGCCACCATCCCCACCACAAGCGCCTCCTCCATCGCCGCCACCTCAGCCGCCACCATCCCCACCACCGGCGCCTCTGCCATCGCCGCCACCTCAGCCGCCACCATCCCCACCACCAACGCCTCCGCCATCGCCGCCACCTCAGCCGCCACCATCTCCACCACCAGCGCCTCCGCCATCGCGGCCTCCTCAGCCGCCAGCATCCCCACCACCAGCGCCTCCTCCGTCGCCGCCTCCTCAGCCGCCGCCATCCCCACCACCGGCGCCTCCTCCGTCGCCGCCACCTCAGCCGCCGCCATCCCCACCACCGGCGCCTCCACCATCGCCGCCACCTCAGCCGCCGCCATCGCCACCTCCTCAGCCGCCACCATCCCCACCACCGGCGCCTCCACCATCGCCGCCACCTCAGCCGCCGCCATCCCCACCACCGGCGCCTCCGCCATCGCCACCTCCTCAGCCGCCACCATCCCCACCTCCGGCGCCTCCTCCCTCGCCGCCTCCTCAGCCGCCACCGTTCCCACCACCAGCGCCTCCTCCGTCGCCGCCTCCTCAGCCGCCACCATCCCCACCACCGGCGCCTCCACCATCGCCGCCACCTCAGCCGCCGCCATCCCCACCACCGGCGCCTCCGCCATCGCCACCTCCTCAGCCGCCACCATCCCCACCACCGGCGCCTCCACCATCGCCACCTCCTCAGCCGCCACCATCCCCACCTCCGGCGCCTCCTCCCTCGCCGCCACCTCAGCCGCCACCGTCCCCGCCACCGACGCCTCCACCATCGCCGCCACCTCAGCCGCCACCGTCCCCGCCACCAACGCCTCCACCATCGCCGCCACCTCAGCCGCCGCCATCACCACCTCCTGAACCACCACCATCCCCTCCGCCGACGCCACCCCCCAGCCCTCCACCCGCCCCGCCACCACCGCTGCCAACGTGAGCGCTCATACAGCCGCATACCTTGCTGCCCATGCTCAACCTGGCAAGTGCTGGCCGTGTACTTGCATTGGCTGCGGTGGAGCTGAAAGGGGAGTGCGCCCCATAAGAGCACAGGCTTGATGCCAGCTCGCTCATGCCGCCCGGCTGGCTCAGTTGCTGCAAGGTCCTTCGTGAGATACATCTGACCTGCATGTGGACCTCCTGCTCGCAAACCCGATGTGTATGTGTGCGAGCGCCAGGTGCTCTGACAACACCAGGAATGGGCTGGAGACAGATACCGACTGCGGCGGCGGTGTTTGCACGGGATGCGACCTCGGTGCGCCTGATTGCATCAATAGGGTTGAGGCTTCTTCTGCAAGGCACACAAAATTTGCAGGAACTGTGCAGTGCGGTATGCACAAACATTGCCGCCATGCAGAGCAAATGTAGGCCGGAGCTAAGGCAGATCACCTTCATCTGTCTGGCTACCCAGCTGCACCAGGCGGCCACCTATTCCTACGATCGACATGCTCGAGCCGCATGTGCGACCGTCTGTGCGCAGGCCGGGCCTGTACCGGGAACCCCGACTGCGCATACTCGCTGGAGTGCGACCAGAATACCGGAGTGTGCTCGTGCCCGGGCACCCCCCAGCCGCAAGGGAGCCCCTGCACCACGGAGTGTGACGCGCCCTGCGCCGACAACGGGGCTGACACAGGGTTCTGCCCCGTCAAAGGAGGCAATTGCGGTGCGTCTGTATGTGCATGCTGTGCTTGATGTATCGTTGCATCAACTCGCTCGACCACATAGTGGATACACGTGCTGCAAGCAGAAGTGCCGCACATCTCCGTGTGGTGTGTGGCGGCTGTGGGCTAGCCACCAATGTGGGGCGCATCAGCAGCTGCAGTAGCCTCTCTGAATGCTTGAGACCAACGCACTTGATCGGATGAGGCGGGAATCCAATTGCTAGAGCCAACAGGCACTTTGTTCTATTGAGGCTGCATAGGAAAGGCCGTGTTGCTGACGGTGCCGCTTGGCTTGTTGCTGCAGACGTCAATCAGGTGTGCTTCCCGGCGGACGGCCTGGTCACTGTGCGGAGTGGCGCCGGTGGGCAGCCGGTCCGCCGCCGCATCGCCGATGCCATGCCTGGGGACGACATCCTGGTGCGTGCTGCTATGCTGCACTGCTTTGCTTTTACACTGCCACACAGCGCGCTCGGCGAGCAGCTGTTCTGCTTGCTTGCCTCTCGACGGCCCCTGCTGATAGGTCGACATGCGTGTGGCGCACATCAGATGGAGTCCTAGAGAGGATCACAGGTCGCAGCGTAACATGCAGCTTGCTCCTTCAAACGGTGAAAGTTTGGATCACCTGCCAGCCTTAGGGGTCTTTCATCCATGCCGGCACGTCTTGCCCGCTTTTGCCCCTGCTGGATGGCCCATGACACATCGTGCACGATTTATTGTTGGACAGCCATGTGTGCACATGAAGAGCCGCAGGTTGCCGAGATTGCGCAGGCATCGCCTTGCGATGCAGGACCCAATCCACAGCATTGGCCGTCAACTGATGTTGTGCTCAATGCAGGCTGTTAATGAGGACGGCAGGCTTGCTTGGACGCAGATCACTGTGCAGCGCAAGTTCAGCCCGTACCTGCCAAACACGTGCTACCTGCGTGTGACCACCGCCGCCGGCCAGGTCTGGACCTACCCCTGGGCTCCAGGCATATGCTCCATGCGTAGTGCCGTGCGGCAGCTGTCGTCCAGCCAAAAATGCAAGTCAATAGTGCTTGCATGTGCTATCTCCGGTACCATGCAAGTAAGGGCCCAACATAGGGGTGGTTGGCGCTGTAACATTGCATGTCCACCCGACATTCTTGCGTGACTTCAGGTGATGACGGTGACGCCAAACCACATGCTCTATCAAGCTCCTGTTGGCCATGGCCCCGTTGCTGAGGTGACAACCGGGACCGCCAACAATGCTACCTTCGCAGCCAACTTTGCTGCAAGGACACCCATCAACGCAGGCGACATCAAGGTGCGTGGGGGCGTCAAGACGAGGAGTGTAGCGCTCATGGCCAACATGCTGGCTCCTGCTGACCTGCTGTACAGCTTGGCGGCATATACTGGCGGTATGCAGCGTCTCCCACTCAAGATGATGTCGTCCGTGCAAAGGACACTCACTCACAGACATCAGTAAGTTGCTGTGCTGCAGGTCGGCGATCATGTATTCGTGCAGCTCCCAGGCTACGCTGCCGTGGTGGCCAGTCCTGTGACATCCATCAAGGAAGTCGTCGAGAACAGCGCCTTCAATGTCCAAACACTACGGGGTGCGTGAGGGTTGCCCTGATTGGTGGTCCGTGCTTCATCATGTGGTCCAACCCTGCTGCTAGCACCTCGCCTGCGCATCAAATGGTGTGTGCATGTGACTGACTTACCGGCAGGAATGCCACGAGGACTTGCAGTAGCAACGTACGAGGTCCCTAAGTTTGACGGTCAGCTGACTCATCTGTAGCCAATATGAGAGGGCGTAGCTTGTTTGCACCCCACAGGCAACGTCATCGTCGACGGCATCGCAGCAACACAGTATGGTACGGCGAAGCATCTGCCCGCCTGGGAAGCAAAGGACGTCGAGCGCCTGAAGCTGGCCGCCGATGCCAAGATGCGCATGGCGTATCGCATGTTCCCCGCACTCACGCGCCGTCTGCACGCCTGGCGGCTGCTGACACCGTTGTACAATGCCGTCGGCGCCCTTGGCCGCCAGGTGCGAGTGTGCTGCTGCCGAATTGACGCTGAGGCGCACAGGTTGAGGGTAGTGGTCAAGCGGCCGCCTGTTGCGCTATGGGCCCATCACTTATACTACTGCCGTGCTCGCAATGCCGTAGAGTGCCATGAGTCCAGCAAGCCGTTCACTTTGACTGCGCACAACGTTGCAGATCCTAATAGGCGGCTGCCTGCCCTGCTGTAGGCCGACAAGCTGGCACATGGCGAAGGGCACATCCGCTGCGCCTTCGGCGCCGCCGTCGGACACGTCCTCAACAGGCTTCCCGCTTCCATTGAGGCTGTGGTCACAAAGGACCCCAGCTTCCAAGGCGTGCCGTACCTTGGCGCCAGAGCCGATGTTGCGTCAGTGGGCGAGTGCGCCGCTGCTGGGTACCTGCCGCACCTGACGGTGGCAAGCATATGATTCATACATGTACATACTAGGACAGACAATCCCCAGCTGACGGAGGAGGAGCGAGGGTGTTTGACATAGCAGAGCTGAGCAGCAGCCACAGTCGAATGGCCGGGGTCTAAAGCAAGGGGACTCACAGCGGGGCTGCTGCTCTTGTGTGTGTTTTGTTATCAATGCTGCCGGTCTTTGATATGCTTCGGGCTTGTCTCCTGACGGTTTGCTTCGCACACGTGTATGTATTGCTAGATGTTATTTTGAAAACAAGAAGCGGGGCAGCTAAAGCTGCCGGTCCATCAGCCACGCATAAATGACATGGTGGCCGCCTTGAGCATGTCTACTGATAGTTTCGGGATTGTTGTGTGCCCATGCTAGCTGCCTCAAGCCTGCGCACTGACACCTTATGCGGCCATGCAGCCATGCGGCCACATGAACTGCTGCAAGTGCTTGCTTACTTGCTTGTAATGTGCATCAAACACAAATCTGGGTTTCTGTCTCAGTTTGCGCTTTCTGGGTTATGCATGACACATTTTATTCGATAGTACCCATTGCTCAATTACTTGCTGATTTGGTGATCACGCGTCAAACAATGCAGAATGAAGGAGCACATCACAGGTCCCTGGCGAAATCTGTTGATGACCTTGTGAAATCGATATAGAGCGGATGCATGTATGTAGTGCAGGCCTCCTGCTGGTGTTGGTCGGTGCTCTCAATCTCGGCATCAAGGTAGCACCACCACCAACCGCTGATTTCCGGCCTCCAACCTCGTCCTGCCATTGGCCATGTTGCCAGCGTCCACCCAGGATGTGGCCCCCGAATACAAACGCTCAGCCGTGTTCACCTCCTGACCCCGTCCATCTTTACCTGCACAGGAAAACAGTGTAACACATTACAGCAGTCAATCGCTCTACTCTGTTGCGTCATATCATTTCACATGCCTCATAAAGCATGATCAACCGTGCTGGAAGCGGTGTGCGCAACAGGGCGGAAGCATCCAATGGGAGCTGATCAGAGAACATACCGCCAATGACGAGGCAGGATCCATCTGCACGGACCACAACGGTGCATGGCATCAGCAAAGGACCCAAACAGCACCTACCATTCATATCGCACCTCATGCTGAAGCAGCAAGCATGCTGCTGCAGAACTGCGTTTGCAACCAGACATGACAAGCCACACCAGCTTCATGCCATTGCTTCCAGCATTTCAGCTGTGGTGTACTTTCACTTGCCTGGTAGCGACAATGCCGAGTGCTGCCAGCGCGCCTGCAGCACACCGTGATCTTTTGGTTGCTAGTACAGATATTGCGGCCGCACAATGCTGTCCAGTGCCAAGCACAGGAGAGCATCTCATGCTTTATCGCTGTGCACGCACTCAGAACTGCGCATGAGGAGACCTTTGTTTCACTAGTGCACTTGTGCCAGTTCTCCTGACGCAACCGCCAGCAGCGGTGGATTCGTGGCGTTCCAGCTTAACGTCCCTTCATCCAGTACCTGCAGAACATCATATCACTTAGGGCCGGAGTGCAGCTGATCAAGGGACACCTCTCAAACGCTGTGTCCTGCAAGAACAAGCAGGCACATTTTCCTGCATTCCCCTATATGAAAGGCAAAGCATCTTCGCTTCTCAGCCGTGCTGCATCTGCTGAACACCTGCCTGCACAGTCGTCAAGGCAGCACCAGCGCCCTGATCGTATCCCCCAATCAGGTATGCTGTTGCATCGTTGTTGCAGCTGGCAAGCGTGAGGAAACTTGCGGGGACCTGCATTGGCAGACTGAGTGTTCGATGCTTGCTGCTCTCATGCACCAGCATGGTGCCAACCATGAGCAAGGCGCCATGCAACTCAAGGGTGGCAGCGAACGCCGACAGACCCAGGGAGTCACACCGACCTCAGGTGGCACTTCACTCCAGGCCGTGGCCCCAGCCTTCAACACGTACACCGCGGTGCCCTGGTCGGCGCCCCTTACTGTGCACGCTACCAGGGTGCCGCTGGCCAGTACGACCTGCGGGCAGTGTGGAGGTCGTCACTTCGGTGCATTCTTGACGCATTCGATCTGCAAAGCAAATCCGTCCATGCCACGCCAACATCCCAACGGTGCATGGCCTCGAAAGCAACAAGTCAAGTTAGCAGTTGCGCCCGTCATGTCAACTCCAGTGGCGTACCATCTGGAAGCCGAATCCAGCTCCGGAGTCGTCGATGGGCAGGCTTGGAAACTGATCGTACTGCTGGGTCGTCTGGTTGAACAGCTCACAGCTGGCGGCGACGCCCGTCGGGTCTGGGTCAGCGTTGTAGCCACTGCAGTGCAGTGGCTGTCCCTGCACAGTGTCAAGGCGCACCACCACGTGTTTGCAATGTTGCAACCCGGGAACCCAGGTGGAAAGGTTTGTTATGAGATGATGGTGTTGAGGGAGTAAAACGTGTATGCACTGCCAGAGCAACAATGCATGTGTTGCTGACAGGCAGCGTTCATTTGTGGCTATTGCGCCTGCTGTGGCACCTGGTATAGGACGCTGCCGTGGTTGATTCGCTTCGTGGCCATGGGTGCCGCTGCCGCCCAGGCATTAGTCGTGGAACTGTACACCTGCAGGTCGGCCCAGTACAGCTGCTGACATCGTGGTTCGCCAGTCTATTACCTGGCTCTGTAGGCTTGACCCACAATCGAGTCTTTTGCTGAGCGCTCAGCAAGAAGGCGGTGCAGAATTCAAGCAGCAGCACCCCACCTCGCATGTGTCCTCGTAGTCATAGTCGCCGCTGCTCCCTCCACACGCAAGTGCAGAGTCTTCGCCTGTGTTGCATGATATGGAACCGTATCTACTACCAACGACCATCCCCCTCCACCGACTATCAAACCAAATGCAGATGATGCGTACGACTCGGCACAAGATACATCCCATGAGTGCACAACGGCACTGCCTGCAGCTGTAGGCGGGTGTGAGCTGGAAAAATGCTCTATCTTGCTACAACAGACAGTGATGTATGGCCACCTGGAAGCGGCAGCAGTGTGAGGCCAGCACGGTATGTCGTCAAATTGAATGGCCCTGCATGGCAAGGGGTCATGCGTACGGTTTGTACCCCTGCATTTGTTGTGTTGAGTACTAACGCCAGCACCAGGCATGCTTTGCAAAAGCTTGGAACCAAGGAAGGGTGCTCAGAGCACACGCTCGGGTCAGGTGTCCAGCAGTGCGAGCAATGCTGACCATGCCGACCATGAAACTTACAGAGCCAGCACTGGGCTCAAGCTTGAACAACACCACTTCGAACCCGCACCTGTTGAAGACCAGGTACCAGTGCGAGGGTCGAACACCTGCAAGTGGCACCGCAGGCTGAGCTGATGCGTAATGGGCTGCATCATGCAATGTCTGCCCACGTGCGGTGCTGCCACAAGGTGAGCATTGATGAGCAACAACGAAGGTAGATGACAACAGTGCGAAGCAAGTGGAGGACGTCATTATGATACAGCAGTGACACGCCTCTGATGTATTATATAACATGCTGCCGTCACCATCCAGACCACCAGCCCATAGCACCAGCGAGTTTTCAAGTTTGGCCTGGTTATGGGACAATTGACAAATTTTATTTAGTCATCACCAACAAGTATATACAAGTAACAACACCGTTTGTCCATCCAGTCACGTAATTGCACAGCGCCCAGATCCGATGCCGTGGGATGAAGCCTCATGCGGTTGCCTTTATTAGTCGGCCCAGGTGGATGTTTCGTGCAGGCCGGAGAATGCTGCAGACATAAGAACTGCCAGTAGTGACAGCCACTTGGAGTGGCATAAATACCCAGAAGTCTGCACTCACCAGGGCGGCTAGACGACGGTAGCTGGGCGGCTGTGGTACGGTGCTGTCCCACTGCTCAGGATCTGTGAAGCGCTGCAGCTCGGCATGCGGTGGAATTTGGTTTTCATTGCCGCCTGTAACGAGTCACGCAGCGACATGTCAAGCCACTCCATTTTGCCAGGCAGGCAGCCTATAGCACCACAGAGCACATGATGCCATGCGTGCAGAATAGCTGCACGCAGATGTCAGAATTGCTGTGCAACATTTCTGCACTTTGCAGGCGTAGGCGTGGAACGTTATGTGATCAGATGCGTGTCAGTATGCGACAAAACTAGAAGTGATGAGCGATGGCCGCCAGCTAACAGTCTGAAAACACTGCATACATAATGTCGATTGAGTGTTCCACAAGGCCTCACCCACGGCGAAGACGCCGGTGATGGCCGGCGGCGGTGGTGGCTGCGGCGGCGGTGAAGGAGGTGGCACTGGCGGCGGTGAGGGGGGCGGAGCTGGCGGCGGTGAAGGGGGCGGGGCTGGCGGTGGCGAAGGTGGAGGCGCGGGTGGCGGCGACGGGGGCGGGGCTGGCGGTGGGGAAGGAGGTGGCACTGGCGGCGGTGAGGGGGGCGGGGCTGGCGGCGGTGAGGGGGGCGGGGCTGGCGGTGGCGAGGGTGGAGGCGCGGGTGGGGGCGACGGGGGCGGGGCTGGCGGTGGCGAAGGGGGTGGCACTGGCGGCGGTGAGGGGGGCGGGGCTGGCGGTGGCGAGGGTGGAGGCGCGGGCGGCGGTGAGGGGGGCGGGGCTGGCGGTGGCGAAGGGGGTGGCACTGGCGGAGGTGAGGGGGGCAGAGCTGGCGGCGGGGCAGGTGGCGGCTCGGGCGGGGGCGAAGGGGGCGGGGCTGGCGGTGGCGAAGGTGGAGGCGCGGGTGGCGGCGACGGGGGCGGCTGCACCGGCGGTGAAGGGGGTGGCACTGGCGGTGGTGAGGGGGGCGGAGCTGGCGGCGGTGAGGGGGGTGGCTGCGGTGGAAGCGACGGGGGCGGCAGCGGCGGCAAAGAGGGGGGCGGAGCTGGCGGCGGCAACGGCGGCGGGGCCGGAGGAGGTGACGGGGACGGCGATGGGGGTGGGACTGGCGGTAGCATTGGGGGCGAGGCTGGCGGTGGCGACGGAGGCGGTCGCGGTGGTGGCAATGGGGGCGGATGCGGAGGAGGGGATGGCGGTGGCAAAGGTGGCGGTGCAGGCTGCGGCGGGGGCGGCAGCGGAGAAGGGGGCGGGGCGGCGGCAGAAGGGGGCGGCGGCGATGGTGGCGGCGCAGGCGGCAACGAGAATGGTGGCTGCGGCGGCGGCGCGGGGGGCGGCTGTGGGGGAGGGGATGGTGGCGGCTGTGGTTGAGGGAAGGGTGACGGCTGTGTTGCAGGAGATGGTAGCTGTGCTGGCGGCAGCAAAAGCGGCGACTGTGACGGCGTCGATGGATGAGGGGCTGGCGGTGGCGATGGCGGCGGCAATGGGGGCGGGATGGGGGGTGGCGCTGGCGGTGGCGGAAGGGCCGGTGCTGGCGGTAGCAAAGGGGCCGGCGGCAGCGGTGGCGAGGACGGCGGCTGTGGAGGAGATGAAGGGGGCGGCGCTGGCGGTGGCAAAGGGGCCGGAGCAGGCAGCGGCTGCGAAGGCGGCGAGGAGGGCTGAGCTGGGGGTGGAGATGGCGGCGGCTGTGGCGGTGGGAATGGCGGCGGGCTCAGCGGCGGCCGCGGAGGGGGCGGCTGCGGCGGCAAAGGTGGCAGGCGTGGCGGCGGGTGTGGCGGTGGCGCAGGGGGCCGGCGTGGCGGCGGGGGAGGCGGTAGCAGCGGTGGCGGCGGGCCTGCAGTGGCGGCGGCAGTCACCATCACTCCTGTCATCCATCTGTGTCCTACGCTTTGCCCTGAGCTGGACGGTGTGTTGCTGTTGAGGCACAGAGCAACACCCTCTGCTGAGCCCATTACACGAGCTGGGGCTGCCCAGCCACTTCTGTTCAGAAGTGCAGCACAGTATGCCAGCTAGGAAGAGACCTCCTGCATCGTCTCATGTATCATCGACAGGAACAGGTGCTGTTGGCACGCTTACTGCAGGTCGTGCGTGCGGCGTTGACAGTGAAGCCCCTCCGACACACGTCGCACTGGCTCTGGCCCGCCTTTGAAGAGAAGCGCTGGCCGCCGTTTCCACCAATTCCTGTACACCGCCTGCAGCTGAAGTCCCCGCTGCCCGCCTTTGCGGTGCCTGCATGTGGGCAGGTGCCGTGCCCACTCGACATCAGCAGGGCAGCCTTCGTTCTGGTGCCGCACTAAGATCTGACTGGCATGGTGGTCCGAGGTATAGCACAGCAGACATCTGATGTGTGCTGCAGCACATGGCTGCATAACACACCTGCTGGGCACTTCTCGGGGGCGCCGAGGCGGCCGGGCTGCACCCCTGGACCATAGCTGATGCAACTTGTCCGTGCAGCATTAACACGCCTGCCGGCGGGGCAGGCCTTGCAGCTGCGCTGCCGCGCGCTGGGCTGATAGGTGCGGCCGCTGCACTTGGCGCACTTTGCGTTGCCTGCGCCGGCTTTGACGCTGCCTGCCGGGCAGGGCTGGGCCCTGCTGGACCTGTCCAGCTGATAACCAGGCCCAGCCACTGCAGGAAGCACGACCATCAGTCGTGGGATCACCACAGGTACGGCATCACAGCAGCATACTATACAGGCCCCCAGTATCCGCGCTCTTCAAGTGCATTTTCAGCGTAGACCTCTTGTTGCCAAACATGGGAAATTGAGCTGGGCGCATACATGCAGGCTTACCAACTTGGCAACGCTGGATGGCATAAGCCCCGGCGTTGCAAACGGCTGTGCAGCATGACTTCTTAGCGCTGACCTTCCTGATGGTGGAGTAGGTGCACCGCAAGCACTGCGGCCCGTGCACCTGCAAATCGACAGCAGTGCCATTGGTGGGTCATTCCATCTGCCTCCTGCGCATGGGGTGTACTGCGCGTCTGCCGCCAGGGTGCAGCTTCAACGGCAGCGCGCGTGCGAGCGTTGCACACGCTGCAGCTCCGGAGCTGACCAGTCCGGCACCTTGATGCAGTTGGACATGTAGCGATCCAGCTCTCTACATCGCGGGCGGCCTGCAGCAGACTGCGCGGCGCAGCGCTTCAGGATCGCAGCTACCTGAAGCAGAAGCAACAGCGCCATCAGCGAATGTACATCATTGACGACTGACGGGCTGCGTCCTGCGCCACCACCCACACGACGGCCCTTGCTTATCAAGAGCTTGCAAGAATGCCTTCGCGGCAGTGGCCAAAGTGCATATTATCCAGCCTGCTTATATCAAGCAGTGTGTTGAGTGCTACCAACATATGTATATCTATGACACCTGAAAACACATCTGCAGGATTTATCTACGAGAAGGAGCGGCAGAGGCTTTGCGATCGGAGCCATATTGTGATTACGCATGGCAAGCCTGGCAGGATCTGCTCAGCCGGGACAGGGCACCTGCGGATCGTTTCGACCGCCAGCAACCATCGATGATATCAGGCTGCGCGCTCCGTGCCTCTGCAAACCCCATAACCTTGCTGATGGCAGGCTGCTGTGGGCTTTCGGAGCAACAGCAGCCATGCCTTCCACCGCAACCACCAGCAAGGTTAGCAGCAGCAGCCATGCCGCTGACCAGCATTTTAGAACACCCATGGCGAAGACGTACTGACAAGCGAGCGTGTACACAGCCGGTTCACCGATCAGGGTTGTGTAGTATGATTTTGACATGTTGCCAGCTAGCATCGGTGTTACTGCTTGAAGGGGGTTTAGTCAGCTGTTTGCTGTAATCAACAACAGAGACCTGCAGCAGCACACGCTCCGCGATGGACTGCACAACTGCTCCGTTGTGGCTACTGGATGTGCGTACGCACATGCCAGCGCTGCTGACCTGCTGCTCGTGCATTCATGTATGATTGACCAAGCAGCACCGACATCACGGCACCTGCCGCTGAGGGCAGAGGTGGCACAATCTCCCGCCATTCATCACTACGATCAGAGTCTGAAGGTCTCAAAAAGCCCAACTTTCAAGTGCCAAACCGAAGGACTGCCAAGACGACTACTCATGTTGCAGGCACGGCATCAGCTCCGAGGGCGCCCAACATTCTGCCCCAGCCGTGCCGCCAATCAGTCCCAACATCTGGCAATCAAACATCATTTCTGCACCACCGTGGATCGTTGTGCACATATAGTGTGCTGCCAATCAAGCGCTCTCCGTCCTTCTCGATCCCGACACCGGGAACAGCCAGCGCCTACATTGCATGGCCAGATACGGAGCCTCTGCACCTGTGCATGGTACCGAACAATGAGTGGGTTCAAGGGGTCCCTCAAGTAGTGGCAAGTAGTGGCAGCATACATGCTCGCATTCTGATTGTGCTGCAGCAACGTATACCAACGTTTTCGACATGCGCTGGGCATTACTTCATTCAATGATGAGTGCGCGAGTGAGCAGAGGGCTACATGCAAGCAGGATGCACTGGCAACATAGCAGCAGGAAACATGGGACAGAAAGCGGCATCAGACACCTGCCCGCCTGCATCAGGGGAGCGCCACCGCCAGGCGCTGATTGGCGATCTGCAGCCTGTTCCTGCTGTTTGTCATGGTGCCGGCGGGCGACCAGGCTGCTGCGCCCGGATAGAGGCGCTCCGCCGAGTCCACGCTCGCAAAATCATTCCCTATCCCTGCGCAGACAGCACATGCGCACGGGCTGGGCAATGCATTTGCTTGCTCGTGGGGTGCCGCAGTGCTCAAACGAAGCAGCGATCGACGCTACTGGCATGGCAGTGCAGCTGTGACATGCGACTGTGAGCCTACCTCCCACGACAAGGCACGACCCGTCTGCAGGGCCAGAGCAAGCATCTGTTAGATTTTGCATTCAGACGAGGTCGACAAACACGATACATCAGCTCACAATGCAGAAGACGTTGTCACTTGAGTCAAGGCATAACCCTAATTATACACTCCTCAAGCGCAAAGCGCAACACAGCAGAGTGGTCATCTGTACATACAGGGAACGCCCACGACGTGCCTGGTAGCGACAGCGCGGAATGCAAATAACGAGCCTGCATGCAGCGCACAAAGAGCACTCTCCCTTGCAGCTGGTGTAGCTTTCAAGTCCTGGGCAATGACAATTGTATACGCTTGCGCAAGCAAGGGTTGATCAAGCACACCGTGATGTAATAAGAGCAGCCTCGCCGCCATGCTAATGCCATAGTCCATGCACTCACCGTCAGCAAGGGTGGATTTGTTGCGTTCCAGGTCATATTGTCCTCGTCCAGCACCTGCATGTGTACAGATACAAGGCAAGGATGGGGTGCAGCTCGCCTGCCATCAAATGCTGCCATGCATCCGCCATCGGGCGGGTCCAAGTCGGCAGCAGCATGCGCGTTCCGGTTCACTAGTGCAACATTGCAGCCGGTACAGCCAAGCAAAAGGGGAGCTGCCTCGCCTGAACAGTCGGTATGGCTACACCATTGAACAAAAAGCCCCCGATCAGGTATGCTGTTGCGTCATTGTTGCAGCTGGCAAGTGTGATGACAACTGCCTGAATCTGCATGCCCACATATAACACATCACGGCCCCCTGCATGCGTGCCTTGTGGACATCGCATCTGTTATGTCCTTGTCGAGCAGCAAACATGCACTGGTCGAGTTCTGATCTTCGCCAATGCCATGCAGCCAGACCGACCTCAGGCGTCACAGCTGTCCAAGCACCAGCCCCTGCCTTGAAGACGAAGGTCAGAGTTTCAACTCTTGAATCGTTTGCGGGCGTCAAGCCCGCCACAAGGGTGCCGCCTGTCAGTGCCACCTGCGTAGTATGATGCTTCCTCAGATCAGTGCCCGCACGGCACTGCAGGCGTATGTGCAGGCTTGTAACATTCCTCAAGCCGCAAGCCAGGGGTGCGAGGCCCAGCCCTGCAGCCCCGAGCATAGGCTTGCAGCTTCGTGGCCTGCTCTGCGCACCAGCTGGACGGAGAATGGGACAGGAGACCCTCCGGCTGGCAGACTTGGGAAGGGGTCATACTGCGAAGTCGACTGATTGAGGATCTCGCAGCTGGATGTATTGGCTTCAGACTCTACCCCACCGCAATGCAGTGGTTGTCCCTGCGCAAAGGTTGCAGAATATGTACGCAACATTGCAGAGGACCTAGTCCTGGGTTACAGTACTGTATTTGGTGGCGGACAGACTGGTCTGCTCGCTGTCGGCAAGCTGCCGCAGAGACAGTCGATGACGGTCTGTAGACCACGTACCTGGTATAGAACGCTGCCAAGGTAGCGGCGACTCGTGGTCATCGAGGGTGTTGAGGTCCATATGTTGGTCTTTGAGCTGTACACCTGCACTGCCAATGCTCCCATGAGATGAGCATCGCAAGCATCTGGACCATCGCTGAGATTTCACCTACACGGTGGTGCGGCAAAGCCACCGGGTTGACAGCTGCAGCCCACCTCGCATGTGTTCTGGACCTCCTGTGTATTTGTCAGCCCTCCACAGGCAAGCGCAGAGTCGCCGTCTGTGGCGCAAACTTTGACATGTCATCAAGAGTGTCAAGAGCTGTCATGCAGCCAACCTTCCAACCACAACTCGCTACATCACATTCCAAGCCCAGATATGCTCCAGGTGGGGCCGCCAACGAAGGAAGACCCCAGCAGAGCAGAGCGACACAGTACATCGGTTGCATGCAGGCTCAACGTGCAGATTTATGCTGTCGGATGCCTCTTCTAATTTAATGCGTTGATCATTGTATGTTCCATCACCTGGCAGCGCCAACAGTGAGAGGCCGATGCGGGCGGAGGCCACCACAAACGGGCCTGCGCGGCAAAAGGCATGGATGACAGCCAGCCAGAGCACCAGGGGTACCAGTGCAGGTATAAAGCGCACAGCACGTCCGAAAGGCATGGCAGCATGTCCACAAGGAATGAAGATGGTGCGCAATGCAGATCTGTCTGCTGCGCAGTAGGTCTCTTCCGAGGCAGACTGCACCTGTTGTGGACCAGGTGTCGGTGGTAGAGTTGTACACCTGCAGTTAACATATGCAATGTGGCTCAGCTTGGCCTCATGTGCACTGCACTGGGGTTCGCAAGTCATATTCTGTGGTGCTGACGTCTGGCATTCTACAACCAGGCTCTACAAGCTGCGGGAGCCTTGAACGAGCACCCCGGAGTCAGCTTGCTGACTCAGACACTAGACGAACCTTGCACTGTAGGGTCTGGAATGGATCAAAGCGCAATGGGCTGTGCGCGCCTGTGAAGTATTGTAGGCTGCCGTGACCTCTCCGGTGACCTCATCAAAGACGCCGCCGCCACCGGCCCACAGCACCAGCCCGTTCCCCAGCTTGACCTGAATGCCAATGTGCTCGCAGTCAAGATGTGGTGGATACCGGCTTCGATACGGACCTGGCAGCTGGTCTACGGTCCGGAGCGCTGGACACCATATGCTGGAGCGGAGCCGCCATGTAGGTGCCCTTCGGTAGAACATCAGCATGAGTTTTTGAAGGGCTGCAGCATCTGGGGGCGACGATGATGTGCAGCCTTTATGGTATCCAGACCCTGAGACCGTACCAGGGCAGCGCTGCTGCGGAAGCCGGGCGGCTGCGTGATGGTGCTGTCCCACCCCATAGGTGCGCTTGCACGCTGCAGCTCGGCATGCGGTGGGTCCGGGTCGAACTCGTTGCCACCTGCAGTGCAGCAACAGCAACGCATACAACTGGCATGCTGCTCCTGGGTTTTGCTCAGACCGGAATGACCGGGTTGCTTGGCCGCTCAACTGCGGCTGTAGTGGCCACCTGCGCTGCGCAGCAGAGAGCAACCAGCACTCTTCAACACACTGGCAGGGCACGCCACAACCTACAGCGTCTGCACAACAGGCACAGAAGAAGCAAAGCAGGGTCATGTCAAATGCCCTAAGTCGTTCAATTGCATTTCGGTGTACACAGCAACTGTTGTTGCAGTGTGGCCTTGTTCCAGTGCCACAGCTGGTGTCCATTCATCCGTCCATTCATCCGTCAGTGCAACATCTGAACAAGGAACCATGCCCGCACAGACAGCTGACGCAGCTGGACGACTAGTACAGGATGGTATGATGTCTCACCCACAGCCAGGATGCCTGTAAACGGCCTCGGGGGCGGTGGCGCTGCTGGGGGTGGTGGAGACGGCGGCGGAGCAGGCAGGGGGCTGGGAGGGGGCTGGGGCGGCGGGGCTGGCGGCGGAGCAGGCGGGGTGCTGGGAGGGGGCTGGGGCGGCGGAGATGGCGGTGGCGCAGGCGGGGGGCTGGGAGGGGGCTGGGGCGGCGGGGATGACGGCGGCGCAGGCGGGGGGCTGGGAGGGGGCTGGGGCGGCGGGGATGGCGGTGGCGCAGGCGGGGGGCTGGGAGGGGGCTGCGGCAGCGGGGATGGTGGTGGCGCTGTTGGGGGCGGTGGCGGCGGCGGCGGGGCAGGCGGCCCTGCAGTGGACACACCATCTGCTCATCAGGACGACCGTGTATCTGACAGTCTGCCCTCGATGCGCCCAGAGACTGGGTGCCTTCATGCACTTCAGACCCTTTCAGAGCATCTTTCGCACAGTGCGGAAGCCCTTTTGGTGCAGCCGGTGGCAAGCGGATAGAGGGCAGCGGCGACATTTGGAGCTTCAGTCGTGATGCCTGTAGTCAGAGACTCACGGCAGGCTGTGCGCGCAGCGTTGGCTGTGTAGCCGCGGGGGCACAAGGCACACTGGGTCTGGCCCGCTTTCGCCGAGAAGCGCTGCCGTCCGCCTGCTGAAGCCCCGATGCATCGCCCGCATCTGAAGTCCCCGCTGCCCGCCTTTGCGGTGCCTGCACGGAACACAGGCGTCCTTCTTCTAATCTCAACATCGGCGAAGCAGCTCAACTGCTTGGCAGGCGGCCTGCCAAAACGCTTCGCAACTCGGGTGCCAACATATTTTGACTGCTGATTGGTGGGTGACACAAATCAGCAACACCGATCCGCCGGTGCTGTTTGTGGCCTGACAGGCCTGATGATGACCTTGTATGCCAAGCGCGCTCAGGGTTTCATGATGCCCACCTGGCGGGCATTTTTCGGGGGCGCCCAGGCGGCCGGGCTGCACGCCGGGCCCGAAGCTCAAGCATGCCGTCCGTGCGGCGTTCACGCGCCTGCCGGCGGGGCAGGCCTTGCAGCTGCGCTGCCGCGGGCTGGGCTGGTAGGTGCGGCCGTTGCACTTGGCGCACTTTGCGTTGCCTGCGCCGGCTTTGACGCTGCCTGCCGGGCAGGGCTGGGCCCTGCTGGACCTGTCCAGCTGATACCCAGGCCCAGCCACTGCAGTAGGCATCGACAGCGTCATGATCAGTGCGTGGTGATGCAGCCAGGTGCAGTGCGATGCGACAACATTTCGCAGCGCACACTGCCGTGCAAGACCGCGGCTGCACATTCGCGGCTGCACATCACCACATGCTGGGCTGCGCTAGGTCAGCAAAGTCAGGGCGGTCTAGCAGCTCACCGACTTGGCAGCGCCGGATGGCGTAGGCCCTGGCGTCGCGGACGGCCGTGCAGCAGGAGTTCCTCGCACTGACCTTCTTCACAGTGGAGAAACTGCATCGCAGGCACTGCGGCCCGTGCACCTGCGGTGCCATTGATAACGGTGCAGTCCCAATCAGCGGCTGCACACCACCCTAGTCATTTTAACCTTACTCATCAGTGAGCAAGTCGGTCTGCGGTACCGCAGATGCGCAGTATGACCATGGGTGCCTGTGACTGATGCGAAAGGTGTTGGCTGGGCAGTTGTCACCGGGCATTCTGGCTACCTTGATGCAGTTGGTCATGTAGCGGTCCAGCTCGCTGCATCGGGGGCGGCCTGCGGCGGACTGCGCCTCGCAGCGCCTCAGGACGGCGGCCACCTGCAGCACTGCGAGGCAGGCGGTGAGACATCACAATAGCGTCCGAAACGGAAGCCTTTGAGCAGGCTGTGCCGCGCCACCAGGCACGCTGTGGCCGGCCCTCACTGACATGTCGCATCTGGAAACCAGTCAGGCTGCCTCGGAGGTGAACCTCCTCCAGCGGGCCACCGTCCCATATGCAGCCAGGCTTATCATACTTTTGATGCCTCTGGCAAATTGCATGCGGTCGACGCAGGCTCAAGAGCCGTGCACTGAACGGCCGTTGGGGTTGCAGCGATTATGCTTTGCAATTTGCGAGCGCCGCAGCCAGAAGGCCATCGCACCTCCGGATCGTTCCGTCCACCCACGGCCAGCAAATTACGTGTGCTGTGGACCGGTACGTCCGATACTGCCGCTCGCAGGCCGCTTTGCGCGGTTGCCACAACGGCAGGTAGGCACCCACCAGTGGCCAGCAGCATGGACAGCAGAAGCAGCCGCGCGCCTGCTCCCGACGTGTTCTCCTTCATGGCTAGTGTGTACCGGCCGATACGTTTGCGGACTCTCAGTTCCTGCCGACCTGAGGTTTGTGTGTTGGCGTTTACGCTTTGCCAGCTAGCACTTTATTATAGTAACACCGCAGGTTTCTTGGGTCTTGTTGAGGCTGCTGACCTGAAGCTGTACCATTTTACGTACAAATAGTCCCACCCAACTCTTGCGCATGGAGCAGGCGTCGATGTGTGAAGTACGTCGCGTGCTACGTACCAGTACAATGACTGCATTGCAGCAGTGCAGCAGCCACGTCGCATCGGCTTGCATGTGCCTGACGCTGAGGCCGCAGCTTGCACACTGTCCTCTGCACGGTAATCCCTTGAGCAAATGAATGCACGATGCAGTCGTCAGCACGCACCGCAGCATACATACAGCAGGAGAGGCAAAAAGCCGATAAATTCACTTGCTTTCATCGACCTTTTGCAGCAAGCTGCCAGGGCGCCGCCAGCTTGCTGGCTGCCCCCATCATCACAGCCCACCCAGCCATGGCCGGCTGGCCAGCATGACCATGTGCTGTGCAAACCATGCGGTACAGTATGGGGCAATCCACTGGTAAGCTGCCGCTGCATGTGCATTGTTGCAGTGGTGGCCTAGGGTGAAGCATGCACAGTGCAGTGCCTGCCAAATTCTGTCAAATCAACTGTTGCAGAAACCGTGCGAGAAGTGTGCGTGGTCATCCGGGACGACGCTGCCACACAAAGATTGTCAGGAGACTACACGTTGTGGATGGTGGACGGCGGTGGCTCCCATGTTTAGGGCTCGACGGACGCAAAACCCTGCTGTCCAGCAGCTGGACTGCGTACACATACATGTGCGTGCAGCTTACCATGCGCAAATGGTGTGCCCACATTGCGATCAGACGCATTGCCGTTCAGACACGATCTCCGACTGCTTATGGCCATTGCTGTCAAAGGCAGGCAGCTGACAACATCGACATCTGCGCTGCGCAGCGCAGCATGCTGCAGATCACAATACAGACCATGCACCTTGCCAAGTTTGACAAGTTGTCAAAACGCATGAAGCAACGTGGTCCAGCCACTGCAGGCGAGTGTGCCACGTTTTTTGTTGCCCCCGAGGAGGGGGCTCTTAGTTTGCTCCCTGACGCTTAAACCCGCGTGTTTCCAGCCCTCACCGCGCGCCACGTCAACATTTGTGTTCACGGAATTTGGCCGGTCCTGCCCTGTCTGCGGCATATTGCTGGTTGCAAAGTGATTGGCCCCGATCGGCCGGCAAAAGTGTGGCTCAATCGGGCCAAAAGTGCCTTTGGCTGGCCGACGTCGGCAGCAGAACCGGCCGATCATTTCTGAGCAAAACTTGCTGCTGCAAACCTGACAGCGAGCTCAGCGCCACGATGAAGAGACCCCTTACATCGGATAGCACAGCCGTGCTGGCGTGCTTGGGCATAGTTCAGTGCAATCGACTGCATTTGCCATTGCCATCCTGCACCTGCTTGGCCCGTCAGGGTACAGAGCTCCCCTGAAGCTGCTTCAATTGTCACTGGCATGGGTGCAGCTTCAATCCAATCTACTCTGGCTGCGCTGGCGTGTCTGTGATTTTTGCTCGGACCGAGCTGCAGTTTGGCCGGGCCGACGTCGGCCGACTGGCGGGCCGAAATTCTCCGATCAAACTGACCACTTTCCCCGGCCGATCGGGGCCAATCACTTTGCAACCAGCAATATCAGCAGCCCGGCATGCCGTCATGACCCTAAGTCTGGATGCTCCTCACGATGCGCCGTGTCTCGCGGCCTGAAGTGCCTTAGATTAGGACCGACTTCTGGCAGTGATCTGGACATCGAGATGGCCACTGACCGTATGCTGCGCTAAACAACGTGAAGCCTTGCAGAGGCTCCTAATACGCGGTGATAAACCCTCATGCGTGATGCCGGCGGCATGCAACGCCTGCTTGCTTGTGCTCAAAACTGTGAGCACCCCGGCGCTAGCGCTAGCGCTGTACTGAAACTGCACACAGCACCTAAATTGTGCGAGGCAGGCCGAGGGGGCATTTTTACGCCCGAAGGGCGAACCCCTTGTCATGCCAGCTGACAGAGGCTGACCTCCTGACACATGTCCGTATTTCAATCCACATTTCAGCCCTCATGGCACACCGCACATTAGGCGCGCACAAGCATGCGCTGTGCTGCTGATGTCGGATATCTAGCACCGGCCGCGCTTGAGGGTATAGACCTGCAGCACCACACGATCCCAACTGGACTGCACATCATTGCTCCGTTGTGGCTAGCGGATGTTCATTCGTACGTATGTGCCGGCGCTGCGCAGCATGCGCCGGCTGCTTGTTCATAGATGTATGGTACAACGCAGCACATAATGTTTTGTATGGCACATGCATGCTGCTGAGGGTAGAGGTTGCGCATTCTCCCGTCATTTCATCACTGCAGACTATGATCAAAGTGTCAAAGTCCCAAAGTTGAGTTTTCGAACCAAAGGACTCAGTCCTGTGGTCCTTTGGACAGGCTGTCTAGACGACTATATGTGCAGGCATCTGCTCCATGGCCTCCCAATGGAGCTGGGGCAAGGTGATGCCCCTTGGCCAGCATGGGTGCTGCCAACGCAAGCGGTGCCAACATCTGGCAATCAAACATACTTGCACCATTGTAGGACACTGTGCACATATGGCGTGGTGCCAAGCTCCCGCAGTTCTGTTGAGGCCAGCAGCGAGAACAACCAGCTCCCACACTCCATGGCCAGGCTCGGAGACGAGAGTGTTCACCTGTGCATGGCACCAATAATGCAGCAAACTATGAGGGAGCCCTAAGGTCTCGCTCCCGTAGGGGCAGCAGACGTGCTCACATGTTGATTGTGCTGCAACAAGGTAAACCGAGTTGTTCGACAAGTGCCAAAGCATCGCCTTCATCCACGGAGTGCACGTGAGCAGAGGGCTGCAAGATGCAGTACTGGCAGCATAGCAGCGGACATCATAATTCAGAACGCGGCACCAGACACCTGCCTGCATCAGGGGCGCACGCCTGCATCAGGGGAGCGCCACCGCCAGGCGTTGATTGGCGATCAGCAGCCTTTTCCTGCTGTTTGTCATGGTGCCGGCGGGCGACCAGGCTGCCGCGCCCGAATAGAGGCGCTCCGCCGAGTCCACGCTTGTAGCGCCATTCCCTGACCCTGCGCAGACAACACATGCGTGCAGACAGCATATGCGTACAGGCTGGGCAATGCATTTGCTTGCTTGTGTGGTGCCGTAGTGCTTGAATGACGTCAGCCATCTACGCTACTGCATGGCAGTGCGGCTGTGACATGTGACAGTGAGCCTACCTCCCACGACAAGGCACGACCCGTCTGCAGGGCCAGAGCATACAGCTGTTAGATTTTGCATTCAGACGAGGTCGACAAACACATCAGCTTACAATGCAGAACATGTTGTCACTTGAGTCATGGCACAGCCTTGATTGATACACTCCTCAAGCAGCGCAAAGCGCAACACAGAGGAGTGGTAAACAGTACATAACGGGGAAAGCCCACGACGTGCCTGGGAGCGACAGCGCGGAATGAAACCAACGAGCCTGCATGCAGCGCACAAAGAGCAATCTCTTTTGCAGCTGGTGTAGCTTTCAAGTCCTGGGCACTCACAACTATATACGCTTGCGCAAGCAAGGGTTGATCGAGCACGCCGTGATGCAATAAGAGCAGCCTCGCCGCCATGCTAATGCCATAGTCCATGCACTCACCGTCTGCAAGGGTGAATTCGTTGCGTTCCAGGTCAGATTGTCCTCGTCCAGCACCTGCATGTGTACAGACACAAGGCAAGGATGGGGTGCAGCTCGCCTGTCTTCGAATGCTGCCATGCATCCGCCATCGGGCGGGTCCAAGTCGGCAGCAGCATGCGCGTTCTGCTTCACTAGTGCAGCCAGCAGAGCCAAGAAAAGGGGAGCTGCCTCGCCTGCACAGTCGGTGTGGCGATACCTTCGCCCAAAAAGCCCCCGATCAGGTATGCCGTTGCGTCATTGTTGCAGCTTGCAAGTGTGATGTAAGCTGCCTGAACCTACATGCCCACAAATAACACATCACGATCCCCCTGCATGCGTACAGTACCTTGTGGACTGTGCATCCGTCATGTCCTTGTCGAGCAACAAACACACACTAGTCAAGTTCTGATCTTCGTCAATGCCATGCAACCAGGCATACCTCAGGCGTCACAGCCGTCCAGGCACTAGCCCCTGCCTTGAAAACGAAGGTCAGGGTTTCATTCATGTAAGAGTATGCGGTCGACAAGCCCGCCACCAGGGTGCCGCCTGTCAGCGCGACCTGCATACATGATGCTTTCCTCTGATCAGTGCCCAGCAGGCGTATGTGCACGCTTATTACATCGGCAAGGCTGCAAGCCAGGGGTGCGCGGCCCAGCCGTGTAGCCCCGAGCATAGGCTTGCAGCTTCGCGGCCTGCTCTGCGCACCAGCTGGAAGGAGTATGAATCAGCATCCGATCCGGCTGGCAGACTTGGGAAGGGGTCATACTGCGAGGTCGACTGATTGAATATCTCGCAGCTGGATGTATCGGCTTCAGACTGGACGCCACCGCAGTGCAGTGGTTGTCCCTGCGCAATAGTTGCAGAATATGTATGCAGCATTGCGGAGGACCTGGTCTTGGGTGACAGCACTGCAATTGGTGGCGGACCAACTGAATTGCTCGCTGTTGGCAGTGTTGTCGCAAGCACAAGCGATGACGGTCTGTGGATCACACACCTGGTACAGAATGCTGCCGAGGAAGGTGCGGTTCGTGGTCATCGAGGGTGCTACGGTCCATGTGTTGGTCCTAGAGCTATACACCTGCACTTCCAGTGCTCCCAGTTTGGATGATCACCGCAAGCATCTGGACCATTGCTGAACTCTCACCCATACGGCGGCGCGGCCAACCGCCGGATTGGCAGCTGCAGCCCACCTCGCATGTGTTCAGGACGACCTCGTATCTACTTGTCTCCCCTCCACAGGCAAGCGCAGTGTCGCCGTCTGTGGTGCAAACGTTGACATTTCATGAAGAGCTTAAGGTTCGCCATGCAGCTAACCTTCCAACCACAATCCGCTACAAGTTGTAAGTCATCACATTCCAAACCCAGATGTGCTCCGGATTGGCGTGCCAAGACCCCAGCACACCAGAGCAACACAGTCCAGCGGTTGCATGCAGGCTCAAGGTGCAGGTGTGTGTTGTTGGGTGTTTTTGAAATTACCATTCATTAATCACTGCACTATATGTTTCATCACCTGGCAGCGCCAACAGTGAGAGGAAGATGCGGCCGGAGGCCGCCACAAAGGTGCCTGCGCGGCAAAAGGCATGGATGACTGCCAGCCAGTAGAGCATCTGGGGTACCACTGCAAGTTTGAAGCGCTCGGCATGCATGTGCAGCTGGCACACGGATGTCGGAATGGAGGTCTGTCTGCTGCGCAGCAGGTTCCAGGGCAGCAGGCCACACCTGTTGTGGACCAGGTGTCGGTAGTAGAGTTGTACACCTGCAGTTGGCATATGCAATGTGCCTCATCAGCTTGGCCTCCTGTGCACTGCACTGGGGTTCGCAGGTCATACTCTGTGGTGCTGACGTCTGGCGTTTGCTTTGACAAAGAGGCACTCCGGGCTGCGGAAGCCTTGACCGAGCACCTGGGAGTCAGCCCGCTGATTCAAGCATGCTAGACGAGCCCTGCAGTGTAGGGACTGGATCCAGGTCGAAGGACAGATGAGCTGTGCGCACCTCAGAGGTGTTGTAAGATGTCGCGACCCCGGTGACGTCATCAGGAGAGGCATAGCCGCCGGCCCACAGCACCAGCCCGTTCCCCAGCTTGACCTGGATGCCAGTGTGGTCGCAGTCAAGATGTAGTGGATGCCTGCATCGGTTTGGGCCGGGCAGCTGGTTTACGGTCAGGAGCGCAAGACACCATATGCTGGAGCGGAGCCGTCATGCATGTAGATGCGCTTTTGGCGGAAAACTCAGCACGCATACGGGTTCGCAGGGCTGCAGCATCCAGGAGCGACGATGACGTATAGCCTTTATCGTATCAGACCTCACCAGGGCAGCGCCGCGGCGGTAGCCGCCGGACGGCTGCGCGATGGTGCCGTCCCACTCTGTAGGCGTGCTGGCACGCTGCAGCTCGGCCTGCGGCGGTAGGCCAGAGAAGTTGCCGCCTGCAGTGCAGCAATAGCGCCGCATACACTTGGCACGTTCCTGCTGGATTATGTCTAGACTTAAGTGACCGGTTAGCTTAGCTGATTATCTGCGGCTGTACTGACCACCTGCGCCGCGAGCAAAAAGCAGCCAGCACATGCATGTGCACAAAGCGTTCATGTGCTGCTATGCTGCTGCACAGCAGCGATTTCAACAGACTGGCAGGCACGGTACGCCACAACCTACAGAATCTACACAGCTGGCACGGGAGAAGCGACACAGGGCCATGCAAGATGCTCTCAAACGTTGCAACTTGGTATACATAGCAACTGTGTAAAACAGCGTGGCCTTGACCCAGCGCCACAGCTAGCGTCCATCATCTATCCATCCATCCATCAGTGCAGTTGAGCGTAGAATCTGAACAGGGGACGATGTTCGCACAGACAGCTGACGCAGCTTGACGACTGATACAGGGTGGTATGATGTCTCACCCACAGCCAGGATAAAAGGTCTCGAGGGCGGTGGTGGCGCTGGTGGCGGGGACGGCGGCGGAGCAGGCGGGGGGCTGGGCGGGGGCTGGGGTGGCGGGGACGGCGGCGGAGCAGGCGGGGGGCTGGGCGGGGGCTGCGGCGGCGGGGACGGCGGTGGAGCAGGCGGGGGGCTGGGAGGGGGCTGGGGCGGCGGGGATGGTGGTGGCGCAGGCGGGGGGCTGGGCGGGGGCTGGGGCGGCGGGGACGGCGGCGGCGCAGGCGGGGGGCTGGGAGGGGGCTGGGGCGGCGGTGATGGCGGTGGCGCAGGCGGGGGGCTGGGCGGGGGCTGGGGCGGCGGTGACGGCGGCGGAGCAGGCGGGGGGCTGGGCGGGGAGTGCGGCGGCGGTGATGGCGGTGGCGCCGGCGGGGGGCGGGGCGGAGACGCTGCCGGCAGAGGTGGAGGGGTGAGCGGAGGTTTTGGGGGTGGGGGTGGTGGCGCCATCGGGGGCGGTGGCGGCGGCGGGGCAGGTGGCCCTGCAGTGGACACATCATTGTATCATCAGGCAGGACGGCTGTGTATCTGACAGTCTGCCCTCTTTGCGCCTAGAGGCTGGTGCCCTCATGCATTAAGGCGCTTTCACAGCATCAACCACATAGTGCGAAAGCCCCAGCTGGCGGCAGAGTGGTAACCAGATGATTCAAGGACTGTGGTGACCCTGTTGCTCCATTCACGCTGATGCGCTGCAGTCAAAGACTCACTGCAGGCCGTGCGCGCGGCATTGGCTGTGTAGCCGCGGGGGCACAGGGCACACTGGCTCTGGCCCGCGTTCGCTGAGAAGCGCTGCCGTCCGTCTGCCGAAGCCCCAGAGCACCGCCCGCAGCGGAAGTCCCCGCTGCCCGCCTTTGCGGTGCCTGCACGGAACACAGGCGCCCTTGTTCTATCTCAACATTGGCAAAGCAGCTGCCAATACGCCCCGCAGCTCGCCAACACATCTGACGCGGGAATGGGGGGTGACACAAGTCAGCAACATCAATCCACCGGCGCCTTTTGTGGCCTAACGCTGAACTGCCATGCCAGCTGTGCTCAGGGATCGATCATCCCCACCTGGCGGGCATTTTTCGGGGGCGCCCAGGCGGCCGGGCTGCACGCCGGGGCCATAGCTGATGCACCCCGTCCGTGCGGCGTTCACGCGCCTGCCTGCGGGGCAGGCCTTGCAGCTGCGCTGCCGCGGGCTGGGCTGATATGAGCGGCCGCTGCACTTGGCGCACTTTGCGTTGCCTGCGCCGGCTTTGACGCTGCCTGCCGGGCAGGGCTGGGCCCTGCTGGACCTGTCCAGCTGATACCCAGGCCCAGCCACTGCAGCAAGCACGGCAATGGACAGCGGAATGATAATGTTGATCGGTGCATGATGACGCAGCCAGGTGCAGTGACACGCGGCAACGGTGTTGTATCGCCCACCGCCGTGCAAGCACACGGCTGCACATCACCACATGCTGGGCTGCGCTAGGTCAGCAAAGTCAGGGCGGTCTAGCAGCTCACCGACTTGGCAGCGCCGGATGGCGTAGGCCCTGGCATCGCGGACGGCCGTGCAGCAGGAGTTCCTTGCGCTGACCTTTCTCACGGTGGAGAACGTGCATCGCAGGCACTGCGGCCCGTGCACCTGCGGTGCAGTGATGCAGTGCAGTCCCGCTCAGCAGCCGCGCACCAACCTAGTCATGTTAACCTTACTCATCAGTGAGCATTTCTGCGGTACCGCAGATGCGCAGTATGACCATGGATGCCTGTGACTAAAGCAAAAGGGTGTATGCCGTGCAGGTTGCACCGAGTCTTCCGGCTACCTTGATGCAGTTGGTCATGTAGCGGTCCAGCTCGCTGCATCGGGGGCGGCCTGCGGCGGACTGCGCCTCGCAGCGCCTCAGGACGGCGGCTACCTGCAGCAATGCGAGGCAGGCGGTGAGACATCACAATAGCGTCCGAAATGGAAGCCTTTGAGCAGGCTGTGCCGCGCCACCAGGCACGCTGTGGCCGGCCCTCACTGACATGTCGCATCTGGAAACCAGTCAGGCTGCCTCAGAGGTGAACCTCCTCCAGCGGGCCCCCGTCCCATCTGCAGCCAGCCTTATCATGCTGCTGATGCTTGTGGCAATTGCATGCGGCCAACGCAGGCTCACGGGCCGTGCACTGAACGGCCGTCGGGGTTGTGCAGCGATTATGCTTCGCAACTTGCGAGCGCTGCGGCCACAAGGCCATCGCACCTCCGGATCGTTCCGTCCACCCACGGCCAGCAAATCACGTGTGCTGTGGACCGGTACGCCCGACACTGCCGCTCGCAGGCCGCTTTGCGCGGTTGCCACAACGGCAGGTAGGCGCCCACCAGTGGCCAGCAGCATGGACAGCAGAAGCAGCCACGCGCCTGCTCGCGACGTGTTCTGCTTCATGACTAGTGTGTACCGGTCGATAAGCTTGCAGATTCTCAATTTCTGCCGACCTGAGGTTTGTGTGTTGGCGTTTACACTGTGCCAGCTAGCACTTTAGTAATGCCGGAGCTTCTTGGGTCTAGTTGAGGCTGCTGACCTGAAGCTGTACCATTTAAAGTACAAACAGTCCCACCCAACTCTTGTGCAGAGAGCAGGCGTCGATGTGTGAAGTACGTCGCGTGCTACGTACCAGTACAATGACTGAATTGCAGCAGTGCAGCAGTCACGTCGTCGGCTTGCATGTGCCTGACGCTGATGCCGCAGCTTGCACGCTGTCCTGTGCAGGTTGATCTTTGAGCAAAAGAATGCACAATGCAGTCGTCAGCACGCACCGCAGCATACAGCAGGAGAGGCAATAAGCCGAATACTTCGTTCACTTGCTTTCACTAACGTACCTTTTGCAGCAAGCTGCCAGGGCGCCGCCAGCTTGCTGGCTGCCCCCATCATCACAGCCCACCCAGCCATGGCCGGCTGGCCAGCATGACCATGTGCTGTGCAAACCATGCGGTACAGTATGGGGCAATCCAGTGGTAAGCTGCCGCTGCATGTGCGTCAGTGAAGTGGTGGGCTGGGGTGAAGAAGCATGCACGGTGCAGTGGCTGCCAAACGCTGTCGAACCAATCTGCTGCAGAAACCGTGCGAGAAATGTGCGTGGTCATCAGGGACGACGCAAAGATTGTCAGGAGACCTACATGGTGTAAATGGTGGATGACGGTGGCTCCCATGTTTACGGGTTTACCCTGGGTATTATGGCTCGACGGCCGCAAAACCCTGCTTTCCAGCTCGACTGTGTGTGTGTGTGCAGGTGACCATGCGCAAGTTGTGTGCCTGCATTGCAATCAGCCACATTGCCGTTCAGACGCCGTCTCCAACTGCTTATGGCATTGCCGTCAAAGCAGGCAGCCGACAGCACTGACATCTGCTGCAGATCATAGTACAGGCCATGCACCCTTTCAAACTGCACGCAGCACACTGATTGACCGGCTGACCACAATCTACATGTAGCATAGACATAGTCTTCGGGTGCTGTCCGCTTGCCGTCTCCCAATCGCGGGCCGAACGTGATCCAGCCACTGCAGGTGAGTGTGCCACGTGCCCTGTCCAATTGGAAGAGGCTCACCGCTTGGCACGCGCCCATACCGCCCAGTGTCTGAATCCGCATGCCAGCCGTCGTGAAACACATCGGGCGCGCACAAGCATGCGCTGTGCCGCTGATGTCGGGTGTTCAGCACCGCCGCACTTGAGGGTGATGGCAGGCTCCCTTTTCAATCCAGAACCGTGCATTGATGCAGACAAGCCACCGTCATGGGCTGGAGCGTCGAGGTGCATGAGCGCCAGCGGCTGGCGGAGGCCGCGGCGGCAAGACAGCCCAGGCGGGCGGCCCGTGTGCACCCGCGCCCCATCGAGGCCGGCGTCTGGCAGTTGGCGGCAGGTGGGCAGCTGTGCAGGAGGCCAGCACCCTGATCTCAGCTGGGACGTTCATCGCAGCATGTTTGCGCTGGAGACTGTGCTTTGCTCCGCCAAAAGATGTGACGTCCGGAACTGCAGCCTGTGCGATGTGTTCATTTGAATGTTCACAGCAGACCGAGCGTGGCGCAGGCTCCAAGACAGTCGCGGCGCTGGCGGCGGCGGTGCTTACTGCGCTGTGGGCGCGCCACAGCGCACGGCAAAAGCGGCTGCAGACACCCCAGCGACCGGATTCGCTGCTAGGCCGCATCAGCGGCGCAATCGCAGCCCGCCTGCAGGTCTGGGTTCCTTTTGGCCAGTTGAATCGGTAATAAGATAGATACGACGCGGTGTGCTGATCGGTGACTCTGGAGCTTCATTGTGCTCCGTGCATCAGACGTTCGTATGGTACAAATGTATCTAATATGGCGTGGCACTGGTGCGCAGGCGCTGGGCGTTACGGATATACTGAAGAGAGGCCGCGGGCGCGGCCCAAGCAGCGGCGGCAGCGGGAAGCAGCGGCAGCGGAAGCCTGCGCCCAGGCCATCAGCATCGCGCGCCGCTGGCGAGGCTGCCCTGCAGCGGAGCTCCGCTGCGGCGGCGGCGGCGGCGCAGCCGGCAGCAGGTGCCTCGGTTGCAGCAGAGCCCTCAGCGGCAGCTACAGCGTCGGCAGCCCAGCTGGCTGACAGCTCATCAGGTGAGGGACGGCAGTCTCTGATCCAAACACAAACTGAAGTGAAGGGAGCAGGGGCAGCAGGATGACAGAGACAGCCCCTCGGAATGGCTGCGGCCCTTTGGTCGTTGTGGCCGTGTGCTCACCAGATCACACGACCGCTGCCACCCCTTGTGTAGTCCGTCCAGCAGCACGTCCACTGCCTTGGCGAGCTTGCAGCAACCACACGCAATCTTTTGTGCGACAGCGACGTCTCCCGCGAGGCTGGCCAGTGCTGGGCGCTCACCATGTCTTGTGTCACGGCAGGTGGTACAGGCAGCGGCAGCCTGAGCAGCCCCCAGCAGCCGGGCGCGTACCTGGATGTGGCGCCTGGTTCTGCACCTGTAGCGCCGGCACAGCCGCCACCGCATGCTAGGTGCAGAGCTGGACGGCGGTCTTCAGTGCAATGCAACGGCTTGCATGCCTTGCAAGGCGTCGTATCGTCTCATGGCTGTGCTGTGCCGTGCAGACCCTGCACACACACACAGCGTGGGGCTGCATTGGCAGTGTAATGCATTGTCGCCATACATCATGGTCTTGCGTCGGGCTGTGCACCCAGTGCGATGCGGCCCGCACCCAGGCACATCGGTTCGAGTCCACACATGGCCGAGGTGTTCTGGCATGCAGGCCTGCAGAGCAGCGCGGCGGGCAGCGCAAGAGAAAGGGCAAGGGGAAGCGGAAGAAGTGACGAGGGCACCGGCCCCAGTGTGATAGCAGTCTGGCGAAGCGGCCACAGTAGCAACTGCATAGTCCCATAGCACGTCCAGAATAGGGAACTAAAAGTTACAGAAAATATCCTAAGTCTCAACAAGCATTTGCAAAGGATGCGCACAGCCCAGAGATTCGTATCAGGGGACACCACTGATGCAGCTCCAGCCGCAGGGATGCTGCAAGCTGCAAAGGACACCTGCTGGATGTGGAGCAGCGTGCGTGAAGGCAGGCCCCGATGCTTCACTCCAACAGCAGCGAAACTGGCTGCGGCACAGGGCAGCGTGGTGTCAGTCCGGCAGAATTTGACAAGACCTGCTACAGTAGGTCCTCATGCTGATGGCGCCGACGAGCGTCAGAGCGCAGCAATGACTTGGGGTTCGAGTTCCAACGGGCTGACTGGCATCGGACGACATGACATCAGATATGGCAGCTGTATACTCAGGCCCGAACAGCAAGAAGTGGTCGGATGCAGTTTGAGTTGATGACCAGTTCATAGAGTTGAATGAGCCAATTGACGGTTATTTGACAGATCCGTAGTAGTAGGTAGTGGCCTTGCGCCGATATACAGAATGGCAGATCCAGACCCCTTCTAGTATTGTTAATCACATGCGATGACTTGTACAGCAGCCTGAGGACCGTCGTCACCATGTGCCCCAGAGCGAGCAAAACGTTCAAACTGCAGCAAAACAAGAAGCTAGTTCGCCTCAGAATTGCCAACCCCAAGATATACCCCAGAGATGTACCCCCACAGACGATCTGCACACCGCAAGCACTAGGCCATAGCCTGCGCCACTGCCAGCATGTCGGCGTGCGTCATGTCCAGCGTGTCCGCTCCCGGGTTGCGCGCCCTGATAAAGTCCCGCAGCTGCGGCTCTGTCATCTGCCGGATGTCCGCCTGTGATGGGGCTGGTCCCCTGACACCCCCGCCGCCGACGCCCGAGGGCGGCGGCGGCTGCTGCTGCTGCTGGCTGCCGAAATGGTGGCCTCCCCCATACCCATGCTGCTGCTGATGCGGCGGCTGCTGCGGGGTCCCGCCGAACTGAGCGCCTGAACGCTGGTACTGATGCTGATGCTGCTGCGGCTGTGTCGCAGGGGCGTAGCCAGGCGGCGAGGCCCCCCAGCCCTGGGGCGGCGCAGGGGCGTACCCCGGCGGCGCCCGCCAGCTGGCGCCGTACTGCGGCGGCTGCTGCGGCTGCCACCGCCCCGCCGGCTGCTGGTACGGGGCGTGCTGCGGCTGCGGCTGCTGCTGCGGCCGCGTGGGGAAGCCGCCGCCAAACCCTGCCCTGGCGCCGCCTGGCACCCCGCCCCCTGGCACCCCGCCGCCAGGACCTGAATGCGGCCAATAACACCCATCTGAGCCGCCGGGAAACTATGGTGCAGCTGAGATTCCTGCATGCGCCGCCGTGCTGCTTGCATATAGGCTGCGCTGCGCTGCCGCTGTGCTGACTGCTGCTGCTGGTGTGGTGCAAGTGCAATGCAGCCCCTGCTTGGGAGGCGGGCGGCTGTCCCTCACAGCTGCTTTCCCGGGTGCCCATCTGTGCAGGCAGCGCATGCATTGCTGTGGGCACCATGGGCCGCGAATCTTCTGTTGTTCTGCTGATGCGTGCTGCTGCTGACGGCAGTGCGAATGTAGCAGGATGGCAACACGGCAGCGGCGCTTGCTTAGGGCGTACGATATAGGAACACAAGGAGCAGCAGCAAGGATGCAGGCGCGGACGGCGCGGGCGCTTCAGCACATGAGCACAGCAAACGCAGCTACAAGAGGGGCGGAGGCTCTCACCTTGGGGCATGCGCAGGCTGTTGGTGCGCTGATACTTTGCCTTGGCCCCCTGAACCAGCATAACAGCACAAATATCAGCGGGTCCAGGATGTCACAAATGGGGACATCCAACAATGCACCGGCCATCGTCGGACGACCGAAAATGCAGGCCACCCATGCAGATGCCCGTAGCCAGGATGCCCTGTGCTCTGGCCACGTCCTGTCCCCCCAGCCAAGCTTTTCCAGCGACACTGGTAATGGTCACACATGTGACTGTTAAAGGTCACCTGGAAGATGACGCCCAGGGAGCGCAGCGCCGCCGCCCGCGCCTTGAGCACCCTGGCCGGCTGCCCCGGCTCCTGGCACACGTGCGCGCACACCGCCTGCAGAGCGCATGAGGCCCCTGCCTGTCAGTATGGACTGCTGTCAGCTGCTATGGCAGAAATCGGACTCTGAACCAACAGCCTTTGACGCTCCAGTCGTTGTGCGGAGGAGGAGCAAAGCCTGCAGCCTGCTGCTGCCATTGAACAGCACCGGGGCGCAGAAGGCGGGAGGCTGCAGAGGGGCCACCAAGGTGGGGCGGAGCACAGCACACAAAGTTCATGAAGCAGCGGGCGGCACCTCCAGCGTGTTCTCGATGTCCACCACGTTGATCTTCCACAGCGACTGCATCATCGCGGCGGACTGGTCCAGCAGGTACTGCGCTGCCGCGTCCGCGTTGCCGGTGACCTGCGGCCAGCAAGATCCACACTCAGCGCGGGATGCATGGTCACTTCCAGCTGCTCGTGGGCCACGTGCCATCCGACTCGCTCAGGACGGATACCTTCTCGGCAGTGGTCCGAGAAGTGGTTGAAAACCGCCAGCAGCGCTGCTGACCCAGCAGCAAAAGCGCAGTCATACATCGATGTTGGTGGTGTTCAGGGCCAGACTGAGGGCTGCTCAAGGGAGCCGCTTGTCACAGTCTAGCTCACATAGCGGTCGCAAAACGCTGCCTTGCGTGCTGCCTTCCTTCGGGACACTGCTGCTGGTGCGGGTCACATGTTGAAAGCATGCAGCACCTGACAAAACGCCCCCGCACCTGGTACTGCTTCTTGGCGTTGGCCTGCATGACCAGGATGCTGGCGGCGCCACTAGCGGCGGTGACCTGCGACTTGACGCCGTGCCCCTTGGCGCGCATCCACTCCACCGCCGACCCCAGGCCCGCGCCCGCGTACATGCGCCCCCGCCGCTCGTAGATGTACCTGCGGGCAGGACACCAGCACTGAGGGTTTAGGGTTTGTTGGTGTATTCAAGACGGCACCTGACGATCAGCTGGTGGTGTGGTGTGCTGTGGCTTCGTGTACAGACGTACACACAGAGGCGCGAGAGACGATCTGTGCCTTTGCAGTCGGCAACAGGCCACCAGCGAGATCCGAAGGGCACACTGCAGCCCTTGCGACAGCAACACTGTGCCTGCAAACTCCTCAGCCGTGAACGTTGCCTGATGCCAAGCCAGCCTCTGGCACGGAGTCCAGACGACTCCTGCTGTCTGTGCTGGTCAGCGAGAAGGTCTGCCCACCCGATGGTGTGCAGCATGGCCTCGCCAAACGCCGCGTCGGACAGCTTCTCCGCCTCGGCCTGCGCCCAGGCCTTGAAGCCCTCCTTGTCGCCCTCCACATACCTTGCGATGCGCGTCTTCAGCAGCGCCTCCAGCTTGCCCACGCGTTGCTGCAGTATGCCAGCAGATTGCTGACAATCAGCATTGGCCTGGCGCCAACCTACCATAAGCCCTGCTGTTGAGCTGCTCTCCAGAAACTGCCTCACAGCTGTCGGCGGCTGGGGCAGTGTGGTCAACGGTGAGGACGATCAGTGCACCCTGGACATTTTGACAAGTAGCAGCGTTCGCAATAGCTTGGTGCTGGGGTCCACATCTGCTGCACCGGCTCTATGTACCATAAAGCCCCACAGCAAAGACAGCACCCACTGGCGGCAGCCTCTGCAGGTATGTCAGGCTTCCCAGCCCAAACACCGATGAGGGCACAGCCTCCACAGATCTTCCTCCATGCAGCCAGGCGCGCAAGGGCAGCTTAAAGATAAAATCCTACTGAATTAAATTAGTGTGTTTGTTTCCATTTTTCACTGTTGATATAATGTGCGCACCTGCTGCAGCGCCTGCAGCTTGGCGTGGAAGGCCGCATCCGTAGTGGGATTGCCGCCGCCCTCATAGCCCAGCGACGCCAGCGTCGCCAGCGCGAGCTGACCCACGTAGTCCTCAAACACGTCGGAGCCGAAGGCCATGCCGAAGACGGTGGCAGGATCCACCACGTTGGCCGCCTCCAGCACCGCCGCCTTGCCGTTGCGGTCGTACCTGCACGTGGCACGCGGGGCGACCTTTAATGTCAGGGTTTAGGTCACACCCGCCTCAAGGTGCTGACGTGTGACAGCAACCGTGGCTGCGGCCCTTTGCCACAGCTCTGCTAGCAGGTAGCAAAGCCAAGAGAAGATGCATACGCGAGGCTCGTCCACGCAGCAAAGTTTGCGGGTTCTGTTGTCTGCTTGCCGTGGCGATTGTGGACATGCACCCATCACACAAACACACGCAGGTAGAGCAGGACAGTAAATGTCATGGTGTCAGGCACTCACTGCTCGCGCTGCGCGGGGTCCGACAGCACTTGGTACGCCTCGCCCAGCGCCTGGAACTTGGCGGCGGCGCCCGGGTCATTAGGGTTCTTGTCCGGGTGCACCTGTGGCAGCATAACGGCTGTGCTGAGCTGATGAGGCACTGCTGTGGGACTATGGGCTGGCGGATGGCTCGTACAGATGCTGCTGAGATGCAGCTTCGACAATGAGCAGCGCAGGACACCCATAACTAGAGGCAGCCTCCGGCGTGGCTGCGGGGAACATGATTCTTGATGGCTGCAGGATGTAGCTACGCATCCGAACTAATTTATTATCAGCAGGTGAAAGACCCTGCACCCACCACTCACACCCACTCCACCCAAATCCCCAACCACTCCACGTCTGTCATGCACGATCACCAGCTGCGTGTGTTGACCCAACCTGCGCCATGCACTGCTGAAGCACCGCCACCCCTGTTTGCTACTGACAAACGTGCCCCACCTTGCGAGCTTGCACGTAGTACGCCTTCTTGATGGCGGCGGCGGTAGCATCAGGCGCCACACCCAGCGCATCGTAGAACCCCGTCTCCTTCACCATGGCTGCCGCTCCCTGCCGCTGCTGCTGCCCTGACTTCCTGTGGCACGCCGTCTGCGGCAGCTGTGCTGCAACGCGTGGCTCTAGGCGAGCTCCTTGGCTGCTGTGCTGACACGTTGGAGCTGAGCTGCCCCCCTGCCCTGCTACTAGAGAACCGCACCCCACCGCGCCCGATGTGTGGCGTGCAGGCAGGGCGGCAGATGTGCGAGCGAGTGCCCCTAGCGCTTATGAGCCTGCACATGAGCGGTCGAGTTGAGAGCGGATGTCATCATTGCTGTGCATCGGTGACAGCACTGTGGATGTGCGCAATCTGCGGTACTGCAACATCCCCGGCAAGATCCACATCAGAGCCAAAACTACAGCTATGAGCAGGTTCCCATGACTACATTGAGCTGCATCAAGGACGCATGGGGTTGGCAAGCTGTTACGCAACATTGTTGTAGACAAGAAGGATTGTAACAGCCAGATCCCCAGTGAAAGGGGTTCGTTTCTGCTCAGGCCAAGTTCCTTCTCGCACAACAACATGCAGCGCTCGGCCTTGTGGAAGGCCATGCGGCATCACTGACTGCTGTGAGTGAACGGGCTGCGGGTTGACTTGGCATGTGGGTGCTGAAGGATCCAGCCTGGAACAACAGGGCCAGCTGCAGCAGGGACAGCAGCGCACAGACCGCCTGCCATACGGATGGATACTGAGCAGCTGCTGGCATATGGGAGGCTGCTCAAGACTGACGTGAGACCGCCTACCTGGGGCTGTAGGTGGAAGAAGTGGAATGTAGGGCTGCCTTCAACTCGCCCAAACCCACCGGAAAGAAAAATGTAAGCGTCGTTAGCTCCAGGATATCAGCTAAACACAAGTTGTAGCAGTGCGGAAGCTGGGTCTGGAAGCGTCTGCACCTGGCCGACTGCCGCAGCAGCTAAATCAGGTCAAGACTTGGGGTTGATGATCTTATAATCGTCCCGGCCAAAGACAGCGCGCCGCGAGGCGCCGCACCACATGTGGTGCATTCCACACAGTTCGCCGGTCCCACTCGACTAAATCGACCACGCTGAACCGCGTGGCGCGTCGCGCTAGCGTCTCAGCGGGCTAGAAACGCTCAAACGCTTTGTTTAGGGGTTAGGGTTTAGGCGTTATGTAATTGTTATTCTAGTATTCCCCTCGGAGTCTTGACCTTCAATAGAAGCCCCGGCCAACTGCTCACGAGAGGCATTAAGCGCGGGAATTTGGCGGCACTGCCGCCAAACAGGTACCGTAGCATGCAGAAGTACGGGCAATAGAATCGTGCCTCAGCCAGCCTCAGCTGCCCTGCTGCAGGACCTCAGTCGAGGTGTTTCGACAGTCACTGTTCCCCAATAAACGTCCCTATGTTGCATCATCCAAACCCGATGGGGTCTTTCGCATGCGCACAGAAGGTGTCACCACCAAGTCTGCGTCTATGTGGGATCTGGGCCATAGCCGCTGCGGGGCTCTGGCTCCAGATCAATGCCCTGCCCCGTGGCTGCCTTCAGCTCGCCCTCGACGAGCTCGTGCAGGTCGCTGCCGCCGGCAATGGACGCCCACCTGCAGCCCAGCAGCAAGACAACATCCGACTCACAGCTACAGAGACTGTGTGTAGCCTTGTCCGCACCACTTACGTAAGATATATACAGCCTGCCACGGCCAAGACCAGCAGTGGCGCCAGCCCCACTGTCGCACGCATCCTGAAGCCTACTGTCCTTTGCATCAGGACACGTCGTCTGTCGCGGATATCCATCCCGCCGGCCGCTGAACGCGCAGGCAAACATTGCCGCTGCCGTTCATCTGGTCACAAGCCATTTGCTTCCGATCAGCTCCCGCTGCGCACCTGGGCCCCTCGGTGCCGGACGTCTGCAGCACGCCTGACGACTCCTCGACGAGCACGTAGTTGGCGTCGCCGCCCAGGCCGCTGGTGTGTAGCTGCCGCGCCTCGGGATCTTTCGAGACCAGCAGCCCGCGCCCCTCGCCCAGCTGTATTTGCAGCTTGCCTGCGGTGTCACAGGGCAAGATCAGCATACCCCGACCTATCTGTGCCAGACCACCTGCAGCGCATTATGTAGTGATCTAGAATTTGTGTTAGAGCTTGGTAGAACTGGTGCGGTGAGTGTGCAATGTTCCCCATATGTTGACAGCACCAACACTGCAGCACATTCCAATCTGCTCGGACCAGGCCACGCTGCTGTTGACTGAAAGACACACCCTGAGCAGAGGTGCCACAGAGCATGGGACATGCAGCATGTATGCCGAGTCGATGCTGCGCGTACCTTCTGTCAGGTCGACGCGCATGCCGGCGCTTTTGTCCGCCCCCTGCTCCTTCAGGAATGCGTCCACCTTCATCAGCAGCTCCCCCATCGTCAGGTCGGCCGTCCGATGGAAGTGGTCGATGTCGATCTCCTGCTGCTCGCCTGCAGCACGGTGAGCAGTGCGCATGAGCCACAACCGCCTTGCCACATACTGCCTACTTGCCAATGACCACAGCCATAATCATGCTGCGTAGATGGACCAGGTGGGGTCGACCTCCCACTTGGTAGGGTCCCAGTTATCAGGTAGCAACTGGTGCACTCGCTGCGCAGATACATCTCTGAACAGGCCTCAAAGGGCAAAGGGCCGCCACTACCTTCCAAAGAACCCCACCTCCTTCCGCGTCAACCTTGTCAGGATCGATCCCGAGCGTCGCGGGGAAGTCCACGCTGAACGTCCTGCTGTGCTGCTGGTAAGCTGCATGCGGTGGCCAGCCATGTGCTGACACGCTGCCCTGTTTACAACCGTGTCACCGTGAGTCATCCAGCTAATGTAGACTCGCAGGCGCACATGGCGCCAGACTTGCTGGACATCATTTCTGCAGATGCCACACCTGATATCAAGCAGCGTGCAGCTTGATACACCATGCGCTATAAGCAGCACGCTTGCCTGATGCGTGACCTCTGTGCAGGCGCATGGGGAAACGGCTACGACACCCAACTGCAGGGCAGGTCCCACACCACGTCGATATCATCCATGCAGGCAACACACGCGTGCAGACTCTTGCTGTTGCCGTCACACAGTTTGATAATGCGACATATTGAGATACACACATGTTTCAATGTGTCATGCTCAGCTGCACAAGCATGCAGACCTCGCTGATGGGTGTCAGATGGCGCAGCGCTGCAACTCGCCTTCCGCCTGTGACAAGATGCCTAAGCATGGCTGGTACCAGCAACACCGCCGCGTGTGCCCGATCGCAGTGTGCAATGTTGTGCAGCATAGAATTGCACGGGTTGAACACTCTGTCGGGGCGGACACTCGTAGCAAAACTTTGGTATGGACTCCCATCAGCATCGGACCCGGCCAGATACCATAGCTTCCTCTGCGGCATTTGCACAAGCGCTGACGTCCTGCACCTAACCGAGCCACGTCCGACAGCACCCTGTTGCGCTGTGCTCACTCTGTCGTTGCACACAGCTGCTCGGGTCTGGCGCTGCTTGCAGAGCGATCTCAACAGAGTGCAGCTTCGAAAACTAGGATCAGGCCCTGTCCCCGGCTTCTGTCTGCTGTCACAGGCATTGAACGCCAAGCGCAAAACAGCAGTCCCATACTGCAACGCTGTACGCTTTTATTGAGGAGGTCTGCACGCTGCCGCCAGCAGCAGCAGACGACAGCGACGCACTCAATGCAGCAGACCAAAGCAGTATCTGTGGCGTGATATAGCCTTGGTAGCGTTCAGCAGCACGCATGGGGCCCTCAGTCGGATAAGCTCGCCGTCGTCAGAGACATCCAAGGTGTGCTTGTGCACCATTTTTGCGCCCTGCATGATCCGGTTCCCCACATCACTCAACACAGCTCGCAGGCCACGCAGCCACCTTGGCATCAGCAGCAGGAGCACCGCTCCTTGTACGTGGTGCTGCGCTGTCAGGATCGTGGATGACCACGAGTAAGCGCAGCTGGGGGTTGTCATGCCCTGGGTTGAATGCCGACAGCGGGCGCAATAGGGATGGCAGCGCTTGCAGCCTTGCAGGCGTGCAGCCTTTCTACACCATCCTGGCGCAAGGGACGTGGCGTCATGGGCTGGCTCTGGCAGTGTGCATTGCAGCGCTGCAAGTCCTCAAGTTTGCCAACTACACATTGGCCATCGCAACCTTGCAGGATGCCGGGGGTGCACAGCAAGGATGTCAGCGGCGAGCCGGCGTGGCTGGCGGGCCACTGGCGCAAGCGCGACGTGCTGTACTGGGCGGCCGTCGCCGCGGCAGTGCCCGTGATTGGCCGCGCCGTGTGGTGGACCGCCGAGAAGGGCTACAACATGGTCACGCCCTACCAGGTGATTACAGACTTTTGCAGGTTGGTGTCATGATGCAGGTTGGTCAACCTGCTCAGGTCTGGGGCCTGCAGTCACAACAGCATGCTTGTCGTCGAGTGGACAGCTGCTGGTCTGGGCAGTGCTGCAGCGGGGTCAATGCCATTGAATGCAATGCTGCTGCTTTTGAAAGGAGGGTTCCTGCAGTCCTGGAAGTATGTCAGCAGAGTTCTCCGAGCTGTCCTTGGCGCAAAGCTTCATGTGCGCATTGCAGTACCACTACCGGCCAGGCACCATTACAGGGTGGATCGCCGGGCTGCTGGATCGGCATGCCAACCGGCGGCGAAGTGCGCCCTGCTGCTCCATGCTGCCTGTGGACTCCTGCTGACCAGCAACATATCAGGCTGAACGCTGCCGCTGCACGACACAACCTCTAGAGCTGTGTTGCACACCAGCAACTCAGAGCCGTAAGCTGGCACCACCCAAATGTGACCTGTGATGCTGCAGAGCGGGCGCCCATTCGGGTGTACATGGACGGCTGCTTCGACATGATGCACTACGGCCATGCCAACGCGCTGCGGCAGGTGCGCAGCTGTCAGCTGAATGGCACCTGCCAGCAGACGCACAACGGCCAAAAGAAAACAGGGAGACAGAATCGGGGGCTTGTAACCAGTAGGGGGATTGTACTTGCAGCTGCTGGCGATGGATGAGTGCCCAGCCCCAAATTTTGACGTCCATACTACTTGCCAACGTGCATCACTCGTTTACCACCCGCGGCAGGCCAAGGCGCTGGGGGAGCACCTGGTGGTGGGACTCATCCCCGACTCGGAGATCCGGCGGTGCAAGGGGCCGCCGGTGATGAGCGACGAGGAGCGGCACATCATGGTGGAGTCCGTGAAGTGGGTGGACGAGGTCATCACAGGTGCGTTGGAGTTGTGCGGTTGCCACCATCTCAGGGTACAGCTTACATGCTGGGCAGCTACAAGCCGCATGATGTTAAGGTGAGGCCGTCGACTGGGTGGTCGTAGCCGTTGCCCAGGATGTTTGTCATGTTGGGCCAGCACCTGCAGGAGGCTGGCATTCTTGATAAGCAGCTTGGTGTGGCTGATATAATAGCATGCGATGTTGCAGATGTGCCGTATGACCTGACGCCCAAGTTCTTGGACGAGTTGCTGACGAAGCACCGCATTGACTACGTCATCCACGGCGACGACCCCTGCATCTTGCCGGGTGCGCCGCCTGACCTGTACTCCTGATACGCACATGTGCAGTGCTTTACTCCAGCACCAAGCACTTCGTGACCATGGGCAGCAGCTGCTGGGCAGACCGCATGGCAGGTTGCCCTGTGCCAGGGACACCCTCGATGTGGCACTCCTGCAGCTGCTGGCTTGTTCTGTGTCGCAGTTGCAAACTGCAGCCAACGCCTTGCTAAGTTGCACCAGCTTCCACACACATGTGCATGTGTGACTCTGTCTGCTTTTTCTCCACTGTGCCATCAAGGCTGCACACCTCAGAGTCGTGCTGTTACAATGTGTTCTCGCATTGCAGACGGCACGGATGCATATGCGTACGCCAAGAAGATCGGGCGCTTCCGGCTGATCAAGCGCACCGAGGGTGTGTCGTCCACCGACATCGTCGGGCGCATGCTGATGTGCACCCGTGTCAACCCCAAGCTGCGGCAGGTGATCTTTGGAACATCGTGCACTGGGCAGACAATCGCCTTCAGATGTATGGCTGGGCCATGTGCTTGGCGCGTGCTGATGTGCACTCGCATCATGTCCCTGGCTGCGGGAGCTTGAACACTGTCAGCAATGCCGCTCTGCTGCAAAAATATATTCTCCAAGCTGGTCTGCTGGCTGAAAGCGTGCTTGGTTGCTGCCCATGAATGTGTGGCATGTGCCTTGACGAGTCCTGCTGCCATGTGCAGGAGAATATTGCGCTGGCTCGGGAGTTCTCGTCGCAGCGCACCAACAGCAATGCAGGCGCCGCAGCCGCAGCAGCCGCCAAGGTACCAACAGCCGGCAGTCAACAATTTACCTTCTGCACCCCTGAGATGCATTTGTCAGCCTAGCACGTGCTTCAAGGCTCCAGAGAATGCCAGCTAATGCGGTGAAATGTGACAGGGACAGCTCATACCAGACATCACTGCTGTCGCCTGCAATTCGGCGAAGTGAAGCCATCATCACCCGCTGGAGCAACATTGGCAAACCGACTTGCAGGCGGCGGACGAGGCGGCGGAGGCGGCGGCGGAGGGCGAGGCGGACAACCGCACCCGCGTCAGCCGCTTCATGCCCACCAGCCGCCGCATCGTGCAGGTGCCCCCAGGGTCCAGGGGTGCAGGGCGCAGTCTGTATCACATACTCTGATCGTGCAGCAGATCTCTGCGTGCTGCTGGGCGCAGTAAGCGCACAGCAGCACAGCACGGCTGCACCTCCTTGCCTCGTTTGCATATGCCAGCTTGTGCACACCCCCTGTGCAAACTCAAGCTTGGAGTCGTGACGAGTGCAGCATTTGAAACTTGAATGTTTAAGATTTGATCCCGCAGCTGCCCTGACCACCTGGCCGTGCCCCCCCGCAGTTCAGCGAGGGGCGGGTGGCGCCGCCGGGCGCGACCATCGTGTACATCGACGGCGCCTTCGACCTGTTCCACCCCGGCCACGTGGAGTTTCTGAAGGTGCGTGTGGTTTCAAAAGCGGCAGGGAGACGACTCGCATTGACGGTCACATCGGGCTGGCGGCGCCCTGCATTAGCCTTTGCATGTCCCCGAAAGACCTGTGCACCAACTCTGCACTGTGTGCTCTGTTGGGATCAATATTTGGAGGCTTGCAGCGGCAGCAGCAGCAGCAGTGATTGCCATCTGGCGGCTGCAATGTAGAGCACAGTGCCCACAGCGGCAGTGCAGGAGACCAGCTGGATGCTCTTGCTGCCCTGCAGGCGGCAAGGACGCTGGGCGACTTCCTGCTGGTGGGTCTCCACGGCGATGAAGACATCACAGAGCGGCGGGGGCCCCACCTGCCGCTGATGGACCTCCACGAGCGCAGCCTGTCCGTGCTGGCCTGCAAGTACGTGGACGAGGTGGTGATAGGTGGGTGGCTGCCTGGGCCAACGGTTTTCCACTTTACAGTGGCACCGCTCACTATATCTTCCAGTTGTGGACACATTCTGGGAGTCTCCAAAGAATGGATCCAGCTGCCGGTAGCTTGCTGCCTGGCCAAGTCAGCAACAAAGTCATGCAGTGTACATGCTGCACCTTCTGATAGACGGGTGGCAGCCTGTGACTGCCTGCAGTGGCTGCTGCCATCATTGCATCTGAGCAGGTATGAGCCTGGCTCTGCAACTCGGCTGCATTCTTGTACGTGCAGGCGCGCCGCTGGAGATATCGGAGGACCTGCTGACGACGTTCAACATCTCCATCGTGGCACGGGGCTCGATCAGCGAGACCGGGCACAGCGCCGACAATGGCAGCCGCTACAGGGTGCCCCACGAGCGCGGCATCTTCAGGTGGGCAACTCCCATAAGGCTACTTCCTTTGAAGGGTCTCCTTCATACGCAGTATACGCATGCTCAGCAGCACTGACCAGCTGACTGAGAGCAGGCAGCTGGACGACTGTGCATGACCAGACGTGAAACTGTGCATGTGGTTGATGTCAGGGCTCACATCGTCGAATCTTAGTGCATCGTAGGCAGCTGGACAGCCCCAACGAGATGACGACCGCCACAGTCGTCAAGCGCATCCTGGCAAACCGGCAGGTAAGGGCCCTGGTCAGTCACCTTTTGATGGTGTATGCACTGACCACTGCCTACAGAACGGGCTCCACCAGATCATTGCTGCTTTTTTTCAGTCTGAGACCTGTTCAAGCATTCACAGCACAGTTGCAGCAACTTGCTACCAACATGCACCACTGGTAACCACCGACGATACATTGTACCAGTAGTTATACCCCTGCTCCTCCAGGCGTATGAGGACCGCAATGCCAAGAAGAACAAGAGCGAGGCGGCCTACTACAGCCAGCACAAGAAGTACATGGCGGAGGGCTGAGTGACTAAGGCATGCGCATCGGCAAGGGGCACTCTAGGGGCAGCATGCAGCCTGCCGCCACATGCAGCGCCAATCTTGCGGTGCAAGAGCTGCCAGCAGCCGCCAGTCACGCCCGCCAGGGCGGTTGTTAGCTTGCCTTCGCACGCGTGGTGGAACAACATTCCACTTCGCCGCTGCATCTGACAAGGCTTCCAGTGTGTGACTGTATTTTCAGACACAAACCTTTCTACCGTAGCCATCGGGCATTCAGTTTACTTGTGTAGGACTCGCACACCGTGCCGTGCTGTTCCTTCAGAACTGCTTGTCTTGGATCAGTCAGTCGGCTTGGTGTGACACACACATTCTTGGAACACCCGAACGAGGTGGCTCGACACCTGGCACTGTCGTCCGAGACTCTGCGGCCACCTGTAGCGGCACGCCGTGACGGTCACATCTGCGGGCACGGCCAGCAGAAGCAGTTCTGCATTGTGCTCAGAACAACACTTTCAGGTTTTCAGTTGCCTGTACCTGCGGGTGCGCTAGGCAGTTCCCACACACTTCAGCAACTCAGAGGTAAGTTGCACAGCCGCTGTGAATGTCATGAGACGAGCGCAAGCCTCTTGATTCAGCAGGCGTTTTGTTTTCATGATGGTACTGCTGCAGCCCACAAGAGCGTCTTGCCTCGCAAATACACGTCGGGTTGGCCGAGATGACCGCCAAAATTTCCGCCGAGTGCCGGTTTGCAGGCGATTGGTTCGGGCGACCGGCTACAGGATGGCTCGTGTCTGCGTGACGCTGTGTGTGGTAGTGCTGATGTTGGCACCCAGCAGCATCCACGGCCGCGAACTGCTCTTCGCTGGTCCAGGTGATTCCGCTGTCATTGCAATCCAACGTGGCTGTGAGAACCTGCTGAGCTTAAGTACGTTCTGCCACATCTTTGAGCCTTTTCTGGGCAGTGTCTATCTGTAGCTTTGCACTTAGCTTCAACCGTTGAAGGCATAGAAAGGGAAATTAAGCAGATAATTACTGTATTCCGCCGGCACAGCCGCTGCAAGTCATCGGGCCTTGAAGCAGGCGGCGGCAACCGTCGCTGACTCCAGTGAGACCAACACCAAGAACCACGCACCTACTGCTTGTGTATGCAGTGCATGGTTGTACCTCATGGCTGACTAGATGAAGGAGACGTGCGAGCTGTTGTGGTCATCACAAAGCAGAGAGCCCACTCGTGCCGTAGGCAGTGCTGATGCTGCAGCAGCCAACGCAGCATCTGCCGCCGCAGCTGCCACGACAAGTAAGTGTTGTAAAGTTTGCAACTGAACCAGTCGAGGATCTGTGCGCTCTGAAGTCTTGTCGATGTTCAAGGTGTTTCAAAGTGACACACGTGGGTGCAGTGGGCAGGAACTATTGGCACGACAGCATTGATAGCAGGCACTGCCAACACTATGTACCTGCAGGCTTCCCGTTCTCCTCAAGCGCATCAGCGGCGGCCGCAGCAAGCGACGCCGCCAGTGCGGCGGCAGCAGCAGCAAGTGCCGCCAGCGCAGCTGCTGCTGCGTCTGGTGAGTCATACATCAGCATGCCATGGTATAACACCTGCCGTCTGAGCCCTGTTTCATGCCTTCAAGCCTCGGACGGTCCACATCGATGCCATCTCCCATGCACCTGGCAAGCAGTGCCACGACGTCTCGCTTGATGGGCTTGCAGCAATGCAGATGGAACCCATTGACTTTACTGCCATTCCTCACTGCTCGTGCAACATTGATGCATGTCACAGGTTCCAGTGCCTCTGCGTCCGCTGCGGCAGTCGCCAACGCCGCAGCAGCGTCTGCAGCTGCAGCAGGGAATGCTGCTAATGCTGCTGCTGCCGCCGCCATGCCCGACGGCGCCGCCTCCGCCTCTGCCGCCGCGGCTGGAACTGCTGCATCCGCTGCCGCCTCTGCAGGTGTGCCAATGTCCATCCTGTATGAAAATGCGATGCTACCATGCCAACACACCATAGTTGAATGCTTGAATTGATACGTCTGACGTGCCTGTCTGAGACACTGCCAGTCCACAGCCTAGTGGCTGGACTACATCGTATTGCACGTACCTGTGCAGGTGCCGCAACGGCATCGGCAGCGGCCTCAGGCGATGCAGCCTCCGCTGCAGCGGCTGCTGCCGGCGCCTCCTCTGCAGCGGCCGCCGCCGCCGCCTCATCCACCATCTCTCTCTCGGCAGCGCCACTGCAACTGCCGCTGCGGGCGCTGCCGCAGCCTCGAGCGTGGCGGCAGGCGCAGCGGCTGCCGCTGCTGCTGCGACGGGTGCACTTCCTTGCATGCACCTCCACAGTTCCATTAGCTGCTGTCTGACCTTGATCGACGCGCATCATGCATACTGCTCTTCTGCTGCATTGGAATCTATCTAGGTACACCATATCACAACCACACTTAGTGCACACTAGCAACTCCATGCCTACCTGATGCAGGCTCGACATCGGCACCAGCAGCTGCTGGCACTGCTTCCGCCACCGCCGCAGTGGCCGCAAACACCGCTGCAGCTGCAGCAGCTGCAGGCGCTGATGGCTCCGCCGCCGCCTCCGCAGCTTCCTCCGCGTCCGCAGCCGCAGCTGCAGCTGCTGCAGGTATACTACATAGTTCCATGTCGTTATGGTCTGGCTTTCAATAACTGTATGCGTTGTCAGCCATTGTGTGCTCTTCGTGCATGCACAGCAGTTCATGTTGGGTCAGGTGTCAGGCTTGATGCTCTCTGACCTTGTAACAGTGGAGTTCTGCTGCTGTCTGCATTGTGAGTACCTTGTACTGATGTGCTACACAGGCGATGGCGCCGCAGCAGCGGCAGCTGCTGGCTCGGCTGCTGCCTCTGCTGCTGCAGGTGCGATCAGACAGGAATAGACAAAACGGCTGTGATCCTACAGCAGGTGTCATATGATGGGTGGGATAGTCATGGTGTTGCGGTGGATGTGGCTGAGAATCACTTCAAGTCTGCCGTCACAGCACTGTCACTGCCGCATCCGTGCCTGCAGGACGCTCAGCAGCTGCGGCAGCCGCTGCTGCTGGCAATGCACCCTCTACAAGCGACAGCGCTGCAGGTGACACTCTTCGTCCTCGGTGGCTTTGCTGTATGTGCATGTCACCAGCTTGCTGCAGCAGCTGCCAGCTTTCGCTTACTGGCTCACATCATAAACTGAGCACACTGCCCAACTCCAGCACCTGGCTTCTCGCAGGCGCTGGTACAACTGCTGCCTCAGATGACGCCGCGGCATCTTCGGCCGCCGCCTCGGGCGGGTCTGCCGCAGCTGCAGTGGCTGCAGATGGAGCTGCTGCCTCCGCTGCTGCAGCAGAGCGCTCTGCCGCCGCCGCCGCCGCTGCCGGCGACGCCTCTGCCGCTGCTGCCGCTGCTGGGGATGCTTCCACTGCCGCTGCTGCCGCTGTTGGTTCTGCTGCCTCTGCTGCTGCTGCTCAGGGCGCTGCCTCCGCTGCGTCCGCTGCTCGAGGATCTGCTGCAGGTGAGTAGGCCTATCTGCTGGCTTCTATTATGCAGTGCAGGGTGCAGACGTGCTGTCGAGCCCAATATGTACAGCCATTTTCGCCATTGGTGGTAGCAAACAGGGCCGGCTTTTCTGGTATCATTCACCAAATGTTGATAACATTGGCGCTCAGGATGGACGACTGTGCTGTGTGCGCTGCAGCTGCAGCGGCCGCCGCAGGCGGCGCTTCTTCTGCAGCGGCTGCATCTGTAGGCGGTGCTTCCGCCCCCCGTGACGCATCTCGCTCTGCCCCGTGCAGCGCATCATCTGGCACCTCTGCATCCACTGGCATTGGGTGGGAGGAGCTGTGCGAATGTCAAGCTTTTGGTGTTGCACCTCAGCATGATGGCCTCAGAAGCACAGCATCATAAACCCGGCCACGTCGCTCCGGTTGCCTGGCTGGCAGGCACCAAAAACATTCGCATACTGAAGGCTCCATGTGATCCCACAATTCAGATCTGATACGAGTGTCCATGTATGGCTGCAGAGCCGCCTCATCAGCTGTTGCAGCAGACTCCGCGGCATGCGATGGCGGCAACCCCAAGCCCAGCAGAAAGCCGTCGTCCAAGCGCCGAGGCAACCGCAACAAGAAGTCGCACACGAAGCCCAGCAAGAGCAAGGCCGACCGCTCGAGCTCCAGCAGCAGCTCCACCGCAACATCAGCCTGACGTCAGCAGCTCGGCGCCCAGCCTGCACACGGCGGCTGACCTGGAGATGCCAGGGTTTAGGGAGCATAACAACGTGATCCTAGGAAATGAGCTGCGCCTGCGCGGGTTGGAGGACGTCCGGGACCGCAGTCAGATCCCAACTTTGAGGATGTCAGCACACGGGCTTGCCTGGAGCATTTCTGCCAGAGTGCAGCCAGAGTCGGTTAGTATCGTTGCGCACCCCCAAAGCCGTTGTCAGGAATGGGCGCCAGTGCAAAGCTTGAAGCATTGAACTGATATGCAGAGTCTGTGACCGGGGCACACAACAACAACAAGTGAGCACCTCAGTGCCAGCTGTCACGCACTGATGTTAACCGACACGTGTGGGTTCTTTTGTTTCAAGTGTTGTCATCCTCTTGGGCACACCATATGCTTGTTACTGCCCCTTTGTTCACAGCTGCAGCCCTACCCTCTCCCTCTTCGCATACTTCAGTCAAACGCAAGGTGTAAGTCATCAACAAGGGATACGTTCAGCAAGCTGTGCGTGCATGACATACAAGTAGGGTCCAACCTCGGCTTGATGGCGGCGATGGCGGTGGCGATGGCGGCGGGGCTGGTGATGGTGAAGGAGGCGGCTGTGGCGGTGGTTACGGCGGCGGGAATGGCGGCGGGGCTGGGGGTGGTGAATGAGGCGGCTGTGGCGGTGATGACGGCGGCGGTAACGGCGGCGGAGGTGACGGCGGGCGAGGCGGCGGGGGCGGGTGGTGATGGGTGTGGCGGCCCTGCAGCAGAGAATCCCCACCTGGATGAATGCATCCATCCAGACCTGCGCACTTGCTTCTGCCCGCCACGGATCCCTTGCAGTGCAACGCCAGGAGCCGTCTCGATCCGCTCCCTGATGACGAGTTTGCTGCTGCGTTGGCAGCGTTGAAGTTGGATTGCAGTTTGCAGGTGCAAAGCGAAGTAAAGTGAGTGCAGATTGTAGCAGTCGCTGCAAAAGGGTTTGTCGCCTGCCTCGCTCGATCAAGCGCCCCTTCCATGTGTGACAAAATCAATGATGACCCATGGCCCATGGACTGGGTCTGGCCAGACGACCCCTTTCGTATATGACGATCGCATATCGGCGGAAGTACGTGGGGCTGGTATAGTACCTGTTGACCATCGCTGGAAAGCTGGTAGATACCCTAATTGCAATTTCAGCTGCAACTGTTTATCAGTGTCGGTTCGCCACAAATGGCAGTGTTGGCAGTCTATTTAATCTATTGCAGGTGCGTGGCCCAGCCAATCCTTCTGAAAACATGTATCCAAGACGCGTCATGTCCCTGCTTCCAATAAGTCAGACTGATGTTTGACTCTCATGTTCTTCCTGTGCTTCATGTGTACTGACCACACCCTTTGCGGTTCCAAACCCAGTACTTCCTACCGCTAGCGGATCTAGTCAGGGTTGACAAAGTCAACTCCCCCCGCAAATGTGCCGTCACCAATGCCGTGGTGAAATAGAACCACAGAAGAGTCTTGTACAAAATTTGTGCAGGTGACGATCAGGTCGAGAGTACTGTCTCCATCAAAGTCCGCTGCTGCAATGTCTGTGACCCCAGGGCAAGTCGACAGGCTGCTGAGTGCAGACTCGCTAGGGCCACCTGCATCGCCCAGCACAATCGGCACGCTAGTCGGGCCGACGACAGCGGGCGGGATGACGGCAATGTCTGCAAACCCATCACCATTGATGTCCCCCAAGCTGACGATGCGCTGGCTGTTGCTGGGCATATCAATGCTACGCACAGCGCCGAGCTGCGTGTCCAGCTCCCCGGTGCTGGAGTTGAAGCCGTACACGCACAGGAAGCCGGTGGGGATCAGCACCGTCACACGCTGCTTGTCTGGTGAAACGACCATGTCAGTGGGCACGCGGCTGATGGACCAGGCCCCTGAGGTCCCAATGGCCCCCGTCGCAGCATTGATTGGCCAGGTGAGGATGGCGTTGATGGCCCTGCCGGTGCCAAGCAGCCAGCGCCGGTCGGGGCTCAGGGCCAGCCTCTCCACCGGAACGTTGTTGCTGTTGTCATCAAGTTGCACCCTGGTGTTGATCACCGACAAGCTGCCGTTGGGAGCTGCAGCATACGCCGCCACGAAGTCGATGCTTTCGGTCATGTACAACCGGTTAGCGGTGCCGTCAATCTGCATACATCAGCAGCCAGCACTCGGTTAGTCCTGAGCACCCAGTGAACAGTTTACTGATGTGCAAGGCCAGGTGTGTCGCCACTGTCCTGCTGCCGGAGCAGACCTGGACGTCTTCTGGCGTGAGGAAGAGACTTGTTGTGGAGGTAGTTGCGAGGTTGGGGCGGAACAGTGTGATACTTGACCCGCTGGCAAGTGCAAGGTCCTGCAGATGCAAACACACAGGGTGATGGTCGCGTGTTTTTTGCAGCAGCACATGTTTGTTGGTATCTCCCAGCTGCTCGGCTCTGCCGCGCCACTGATGTGACACATGATGCCCTGCTTATGGATCACTCAGAGCAGCAGTGGCCGGCCAGCCCTGCCATTTGTAGTAGTGTTGCTTCACTGCAAGCCGTCAGTGCCGTTATGTGCCTGCACTCTCCTGCACCTTGGCACTAGTGACGGAACCTTAGACAACATCTCACCTCATCACCATCGCTGTTGTAGTCAAGCGTTCTGAGGGTCTTCTGCGTGCCGTCGCCATTAAAAGGGATGTTGAAGGTCTCAACGAATGCACCACCACTAAGGCTGGAGCAGATTTGCAGCCTATTGCTACCCTGCAGGCAGGTATTACCGTTGTCAGCCAGCTGATCAGCCGGCTGCACCGCCATGTATACGTATGCACAGAGCAAGGTCACTCAAGTGGCAGGGCTCCGGCATCATGGCCATGCGTGCTGTCTTTGCTAGCTGCAGCACAACAACGCCGCAGTAGCCGGAGTGTCATGGGGCATTTGTCTGGCATCATTCGGTTTGCAGGCAGATGGCCGTACCTGGTACAGTACCGCCATGCTGCTCAGGCAGTCATCGGCGCTGAGGCGGACAGGAACCACAGCAACCGGGTCTGTTAAGGTGCCACGGACGCATGGGTCCAGCAAAGGTGACGGCGTATTGCTGCGGCACAGAAAACATATGTGTGGCAGATTTCATCACAGGAGTTAATGTAGTGGTAGCGACCATGTGCATGCACAAGGTTCAGCAACGGAAGCTCGCCTGCTATCCTGCCAGCAAACAGCTGATGTACAAAGTGGAGGGCCTACCAACTACCTGAGAACACGGGATGTGAAGGATGCTTGACGCACGATGAGCACGAAAACCCTAGGTCTGTATTTGGCCTACCATGTCGGCGCTGGGGGAGGGCTTGGGGGTGGCGCGGGCGGCGGAGATGGGGGCGGGTCAGGCGGGGGCATCGGGGGTGGGGAAGGTGGCGGCTCAGGGGGTGGCATTGGCGGAGGGCTGGGCGGGGGCCGCGGCGGCGGAGATGGCGGTGGTGCTGGTGGTGGGCTTGGCGGCGGTGCTGACGGCGGCAAAGGTGGCGGTTTGGGTGGGGGCATCGGGGGTGGGGAAGGTGGTGGCTGAGGGGGTGGCGAAGGTGGAGGGCTGGGCGGGGGGTGCGGCGGCGGCAATGGCGGTGGCGCTGGTGGTGGGCTCGGTGGCGGTGCTGGTGGTGGTGAGGGGGGCGAGCTGGGTGGAGGCGCCAGGGGCGGCTGTGGCGGTGGGGATGGAGGTGCAGCTGGCGGCGGGGATGGCGGAGGATCAGGTAGCGGTGAAGGGGGTGGGCTGGGCGGGGGCTGCGGCGGTGGGGATAGTGGTGGTGCCAGCGGAGGGCTTGGTGGCGGTGCTGGTGGCGGTGAGGGGGGAGGAGTCGGTGGAGGCACCGGCGGCGGTGAGGGTATGGGTTCTGGGGGCGGCGATGGCGGGGTCGTCTGCGGGGAAGGAGGTGCTGGTGGTGGGGATGGCGGCGGCACGGGCAGAGGGCTTGACACTGTGGGCGGCTGTGGCGAATGCTTTGGCGGCGGAGGGCGCGAGTCGGCGGCGGGCTGCGCCTTAGAGGCATAGCTGCAGGGCGGGACAATAAGCGCCTCATCTCACCAGCTGTGTCCAGTTCGTGTGTTGTGACAGACGGCGCAAAAGCACCATGCAGGAAACACTGAACACACATCACGCTATTGCTGATTATGCTGGGTTGCGGCTTCAGCTTGTGTGTGGCGTGGCGATGTGTACAACGTGAGCTCAGGCTGAGAACGAAACTTGAATTGTGGTCAGTGCCACCCAAGACGAGTCGAGAACTCACTGCACGTGGTCCGTGCCGGGTTGATGACATTGCCGGCGGCGCACGTGAGGCACCTGCGCTGCCCTGCAGCGGGCTGCCAGCCGCGCCCTGCGCTGCAGGCACTGCACTTTGCTGCGCCCGCGACAGCCTTTGAGGTGCCTGCACAAAATGGATACGAAGGACTTCAGTGCTTCGCAGATCCTGCAAAGATTCGAGCAGGCAAGAAGCTGCCAGCAGATGCATTGCGACTGTTGGGGTCACAGCAGGAACAGCACACCAGCAAGACAATGCCATAGTGAGAGCAGCACAGCTTGCAGCGTTTGGCTGCTGCTCATGTCGACGTTGATGCGCTGCACATCACGCCTAGATGCCGATGATTCGTCTCTCCAGCACCGCAGCAGGTCAAAGCATATGCTAGCCATATACATGAAAACTGAGCAAGCTATGTGACACGGTGTTAACCACCTCTAACATGGTCTTGACATAAGACGTATATGGCTAGTGCATGATGCTGCCACACTCACCTGCCGGGCAGGGCTGGGCCACTCCTTCCACACGGCTCCACTGATAGCCTGGCCCCGGCACTGCAGATACGGGAGGTGAAATTAGGCTGCCATCGAATATATACAGGACATGTTGTGCTTGCGAAGAGCACGTGTGCAGCAGGTGTTCACAGGACGCTCTTTCAGTGTGCCTTTGCCAGACAGCATCGATGTTTGGAGGGGAGAACGAACTTGCGGCCCGTCAGACAACAGAGCGACATGTGGTTTCTGTGCGGCAAGTAGACGCCCACCAATGTTGCCCCTCTGGATGGCATATTTCGCTGGCTCGCGAACAGTCTCACATCGACTGACCTTGGCGCTGACCTCCCGCCCCCGCACAATGCTGTATGTGCAGCGGATGCACTGCTGCCCGTGCAGCTGCAGAGCATGACACGTCAACGGTGTGAGTTTGGAAGTCGGTTTGACACCGGCAAAGCAGCAGCGCACCCTGAATGGGGGGGTCATCAAGTTTGTGCCCGCATACACCAGCATGTTGGAGAGCACCGTCAACAGTAGAGAAGACAGGCCCAGCACCTGTCTGCATGCCTCGACCTGCACACGCGTGTTGCACCGGAACACATACGCTGCAGCCTCCCTGGCACATTGTGCGGCACTTGCCCGTTGGCTTGCCCTACACTGGCGCTCAGCGGCTGCCGCCTCCTTGGCACACTGCGCAGCCTTGAGCCGTGCCTGCAGCAGGGCATCGCAAGAAAAGTTGCTGCGGCAACGACCTCTGGCTGTCCAAGCTTGTTTCACCATACCGCTGTCCAGCACAGCAGGATGCACACCATACATGCCAAACACCATCTTCGTGTGATGTGCCATGGCCACAGCTAGCAGGCCGTACTGTTCGGTGAGCCAGCCGTGGTGTGCCTCAGCTATTCATACACCGTGCATGTTCAGCAAGTACTGGCTGGACCGGTGCTGTTTACAACGCGAGTGACAAGTTCTAGATGACTTGGGGGCACAAAGTGCGGCAGATGCCGCACCCTCATGCTGGCGCCTTTTGTGGCAAGCGGGCGCCTCCGGTGCTGCGCGTGGTAAGGCTGCGCTCCCAGTGCCTCAAAGCTGTTCACACTACTTCTTCCGTCGGTGGCAGCAGCAGCCGCTGCGGCGCCGTAGAGCAGCAGCAGCGCCAACGCGGCAGCTGTCACAACTGGTGACGCCACCATGATGCTGCAGACTCCCTGCAGCAGGCCTCCCACCATGTCTCGGAGATCATCACCGTGCTTGTGGACGGTGATTCACCAGGTAGGTTGATCCCACACCCCGGTGTGCCACGCAGGGAGGACAGACGCGCTAGTGAGCTGCACACCGAATGCTCCTCACGCACTGGACTGCACAGGCAGGTGTCCGCTCAGCGGTCGCGCTTCAAGACCAGACCTACACGCAGCTTTATTCCCATGCTAGGGTGCCAGAACTAGTCAATTGACGCTGGGCTCTCCTTCTTGTTGATACCAGGAAGCGCAACTTGAGCGTCGTCGAAAATTCTACGTTACTTAAACCCTGAATGTACTGCATCATGTGGTTGCGCACGGTTTTTGAGCGGATACGACGCGTGATACCACTTGCAGGCGCTTATGATATCATTAAAGTGCGTATGCAAGGCTTCTGAGCTTGCGCATTGCGATAGAACGCGAGTTCTGGACGCGCAGCCTAAACCCTAAACCCTAAGGCTATGTACTGCGTCATTTCACGCCACGCGCTATTCTAGCGCTCAACCTTAACATTACATTTGCGCAACGTGTTTGTAGACGTCGACTATGCCAGAGGAGGTGCTGCGAACGCGTTCACCATTGTATGCAGGTTGAACCACGAGGTCTCGTGGATCCAACCGTCACTGACGTCACGGATCTCAGGGTTTAGTTAGCGTGGAATTTCGGGAGAGGCAACTCGAGCAAGATCACGTGACCCAAGGTGGGCCCTGCGCACAGGGGATACTAAGTTCAACTTAAACTTTGAACTTAGTATCCCCTGCTGCGCACGTACAGGCAGCTGACTCATCCTGGAGTGGCTGCTCTGGGGCATACGCTCGTATACTGTTGGGCCCGGTCACCCCGTAGGACTGGCAAGAGATCCCAGCACTCACGCACTGACAATCTGCCCCTACAACGTGGGCCTTGGCTGCAGGGCCTCAACTTGCACTTGCATCAAACCACCGTGATCTTTTGCGGTGCAGGCGGTTGCATGCCTATCAAGCCTCAAAAATGTCAAAGAGACATCGCAGGACGGTACAGCACAAGACACTATCGCATGGCATGCACGTGTACCACACGCCGCAGCCGCTGTAGCTCAATCAGGAAGACAGAGCAGATACCCTAAAAGGGGCATCACTGCCAACATCTGCAGCCGTGTCAGGTTACCTCGTTCGACAGCTCCCAGCTGTGATGTTGCACCTCGAATATGGCAACCTGTACTGCGTCTTGACCTGTGCCCCGGCTTGTGCCCTTCGTGGGCCGCAGCTGGCGCCACTCAGCCTCCAGGTGATTCAAACCTTGTTTTTGCACACAAGCTGCGTTGTGCGGGTGCACACGATAGATGGACGGTCTTGTATCAACTCTTGTTGGGCTTGATGTCATGCATCTGAGATCGTCGGCGTACTACATCGTACGGTCATGGTCTGGCTCGACTCAGCATAGGTGGGCGGCCATCTTTTAGAATGTGCCAGCGTGCAACACCTCAAATCATGTACTGCCAATCTTGTCTGCGAGCTATGCATGTGCGAAAGGAGTGCCGGCTCATCCGGGTAATACTGGGTCTGTGCAGCTGACCTGTACGTGCCGAGTTTGCGGCACGGATCCAGGTCGCCTGGCGAACACCAATGTGCAGAACGATATCAATGGTATACAGCGATGGAAGACTGCTAGGTGTATGATGACCTCGTACAACATGGTGGAGTCTGGCCTGCACTGGCTCTAGGGCTGTCGCCTCATCAGTGCTGCTGCTGCTGACATCGGGCAGGTCGGGCTGCTGGCTGCCCTCGTCAAGAAGGTCTGGACGATGCCCATGCTGTGGCCCGTCGCACTTCTACGTAGAAGGAATACCTGGCCCACTCTCTGCTTCCTCCCATGGCCGCTGCCGCTGCCGCGCTAAGAAAACAACCCTCCCCCTGCACTCCCTCTTCTGCCTATGGCTCTGGCTAGGTGTGCTGCTGTTTCTGCCTGGGGATCAGCCTCTGACCCAGGGCTGACGTCTACAGCGTGGGCAGCTGCACCGTGTTGCTGTCGCGCTCCGGATCAGGTGGGCGTGTGCCCCCGAGCAGCCCTGCCTCGCTCACATGTTGCCCGTTCCTTCCTTATTGACATGCCCGACGTCGGCTCACACCAGCCACACGTCACGCTGGTAGCGCCCCGCGCTGCTGAGGCGCGCCAGGTACTCCTCTGCAGCTGCACGGCCTCCCCCCTATATGGCATCAGACTGAAGCGTGTCACCAGGAACGAAGCGCTGCAAGTCGGTTGCTGCAGTTGCTGATGTACAGCCATGTGATGCCAGCCTGCAAAGGCTGCAGCCTTAGCAGCCGGGCGCTGCATCAGGAATCTAAGAAATGCACCTGGTGCTGCGCGATGACGTCCAGCAGCGCCTCCTGGACGGCGGGAGCCATGCCGCCCGCGTCGCCGCACACGTAGAAGTGCGCGCCCCCCTGCAGCAGCTCCCACACCCGTGCACCCGCTTCCCGCAGCCGGTCTTGGACGTACACCTTGCTGCCCGCCTGCAGAGAAGCAGACGGCTGGGGTCCTTTTCGAGACTGTGGTGTGGCAGCACACAAGACAGACGAAAGGCCGTATCAGCTCACAGCCCTGCCCCTATTGCATTGCAACCACACGTTGCCCTGCGCGTCCATAACCTTGCATAATGTGCTGCAGGGTTCACGGCGGACGGGGACGAACTGCGCACCTGTTCCCGCGAGAAGGCGGTGTGCAGCTCCAGCACCCCGGCGTCCGCCCAGCCCTGGAGCAGGTCGCCGTACAGGTAGTCCTGGTCCCGTCGGCGGCACCCGAAAAACAGCATGGCAGCCCCCAGCCGCTGCCAGCCCCCTGTTTCACTGCCGCTGTTGGCGCTGCTGCTTTGTGCCGCTGAGCTGCCGTCTGCTTCTCGCTGCTCGGCACCTGCGGTGGCTGCAGCGCTGCCTGCCGCCGCTGCTGTGGCTGATGCGGCTGCCGCCACGCCGCCGCACTGCAGAATGCGCTCCTGCAGGAGCAATTGCATCCCGTCATACATCATGGTCGTGTAATTACTCTGTCCACAAAGAACTGCAGGAGATTACTAATGTCCTTAACCCTCACACAGTCTGAATCCAGCAAGGAGCACATCAAGTACTCTGCAAAGATGCATGTCGGCAGTGGGACTGTCGTGATGCTCGAACGTCAGCCAGCAAGCGCGCCAGTAGTGAGCATGTCAAATAGGATGTTGGATGGCTCTTGCCCCCTACCTGCATGAAGGCGCGAAAGGGCGCGAGGCCGGTGCCGGGCCCGACCATGATGATGGGCGTGGCGGGACTCTCCGGCAGCCGGAAGTCCGGGTTCTTGCTCACGTACACCGGCAGCGTGTCGCCCACCTGGCGTGGTGTTGCCAGAAACTAGATCAGCAAACTGTTGCTTTGCTGAAGTGTTCACAGCAGAGCAGGTCGAGTATTTTGTTTGGCCAGCTGCAAAAATGCAGATAGGTATGGGCAGGACTGCAGCGTGAGAGTGATCTATATCGACCAACAATGCAGAGCAAGGGTTGTGCACTCTTGCTCTGAACATTTGTTTGAGATGTTCACATGATGCCTTGTGCGCGTGGGACGTGCAATGTCTGTGCGCACCTGCAGACGCTCCGCCAGCAGCGTGGACGTCACGCCCACCCGCTCGCGGCCCAGGGACTCGTAGTGCACCACCGCCACCGTCACCTGGGGCACCAAACCCTCCTGTCAGATCCCCTGTTGCATGCTGCCAACCTGTTCGCAGGCCAACACAGCACTTGGGTCGAAAAGTCAGCACGGATCAGAAGGCTGGTCGGCCAGCTGAGTGTGATTGGAGCACCGTGGGGAGTGGTGTTTTACTGGTATGGCGCTATGTGAATACACACAGCAGGCCAACCTGCACACGCTTTTCTGCTTCGGCCTGGCTGCTGGAAATGCTGTAGAGGCGCGGCTGCAGCTGCCGCAGCGCCACCAGCACCTGCTGACATGACACTGCATGGACTGAGAACCGCACAACAGCATACTCTGGAGGCAGCAGCTGCCTTTCCCATGCAATGTCCTGCCTTGGTTTCGTCAGCGAGGTTCGCATGACTGATGGTGCACAGGAGAGCCATGGCAGTGTTCAGCATGACCAATTGGCCCTCGCAGAGACACAGCGATTTCGAGTGACACTGCAACGGCAGGCAGGCAAGCCATGTTCAGCCCAGTCAGGCACCTCTGTCAGTGGCAGCCGTGCAGCGGGAAAATCCGTTAGCACGTCTGCCACATGCCGCTCCGCCAGGTATGCCTCCGCATTGCCCTTCAGGATGCCCTGGAGCAGTGCTGCCTGCACCCGTAGACAGAGCTGCTTGGGTTGAGCTGCAGGTGACACTGCATCAAATATGCCCCACCTGCACTCCAGCAGTACAGCTGGCACATCAGGCAGAGCTGATCTTGTCATCCAGCTCAGTTGACGTCCGGCTGGGACCCAGTTCAGCAACCAGCTGGTTTGCGGCAGTTGCGCAGTCACCTGCTCCGCTGCTGTGAGGCTCTTGCCCGGATGCTTGCCGTGCTGCACTGTCTGCTTGCTGTCGGCTGTGCTGAGCTGCTGGCTGCTGTCGACCTTGCCATTCTGCAGCAGACTGCTGCCGCCATTCTGCAGCAAGCTATGCTCGCCGTTTTTCAGGGTGTGCACTGTGCCATTCGCATAGCCATTCGCATGGCCATTCGCATGGCCATTTGCTGCCTCTGGCCGGTGCTGTGCAGTTTTGCTGGCTGCAGCAACCTTGCCATTCTGCTGGGCAACTGGCAGCGCCTTGAGGAGAGCTTGCAGCAGCTCAGGCTTAGGTGCTCTGCAAAAAGCATGCAAGATGGCATGCTTGGCAGCCAACCCCATGCCGGTTGAGATGGCCTGTTTGCATGAGAACATACATGTGAGGCAGGGCCACCATGTACAGCAGTAGTGTAGTGCGGGCACCTGATGTCGTAGCATGAGGTCAGCGCGGCGCGCAGCGGCAGCGTGCTGCTGGCGACACCGCTGTCAGCACCCACATCTCTGAAGGGCCAGCTGGGGCGGGGCACTACCTCGTCCCCACTTGCGTGTAGCGCCGCGAGCAGCTGCTCCACATCCTGAAAGTGAGCATTGCAGGACACCACTCGATGACAGCGCCTTGCCTCATGCCAGAGCTTGGGGCAAGCATTGCAGCCACATGTTGGGAGGACTACCGAGTTGATGCTTGGTGCTGTCACTTGCTGAGGTCCTGACTACTGTGAAACTCGGCCAGAGGACGCGTTCCTACCTCTGGTCGGTTGCTGGGGCAGATGCCAAGCGCATCGCCGGGCGTGTAGCGGATGCCCGAGTCGCCCAGATCCACCTCCACCCGTACCTGCAATGTGTTTTGTGCCGGTTACAGGCCGGCAACACCACATGCCGCGTCCTGCTGCGCTACTAGGACCAGCCTGCCAGGACTGTCACCAGTGAGGGTGCCCAGGCTGAAGGTGGGCGCGACCGGATGGTGCCACTCACGGTGTCTTTGTCTGCCTGGCTGCTGATGTTGCACAGGCGCTCGACCGCGGCCACGCGCCCCGGGTACGGCCGGTTCTTCCCCCACCGCGGCGCCGCTGCGGCGTCTGCGCCCGGCGCATCCTCTGCGCGGTGGCCTGTCCGACCAGGAAAGAGCCTCAGCATGCCGAACGGCACCGGCATCTACTGCTTGGCGTGCAGCCGCTCTAGCTCCTGTGCGCGTGGCTTAGGGACCTGCAGCGTGCTGTGTTGTATCCAACCCGCATGCCAGCGTGCAGCTCCAAATGGTCAACGCTGCTTGGGTCAGCGCACCTGTCTCGGCCGCGGGCCGCAGCGGCAGCGCCCCGAGCCCCGTGGCCACGCTGGCCAGCCAGCCGTCCACCGCGCCCCAGTCCTCCCTGTAGCACAGGAGATGATCAACAGGAGCGGGTCATGGTTCTGATTGTGATACCGGCTTCCATGTGACTCCGCCAATGATGGCTGTCCTCTGCTGGACTGTGGCTTGCCTCTGATCGGAGGATGATTGCAGAGTGTATCACAACTGCTCACCTGTTGACATCCATGCGCGGCACAAAGCACTTTGCCCCCAGGCCTGCCAGCCGCTGATCCAGCATCTTGCCGCAGGCACAGTAGTGCTCATACGACCTGCAGGCGCAGCAGCACAGTAGCCTCTCGGTGCCAACATTTTGCACTAGCGGACTCGCACCAGAAACTCTGCACACAAGCGTCTGAGGAGAAGCGCACTTGTCGCCGAGCGCGCACACGGAAAAGCTCTTGCCCTGCAGGGCTCCTTCCGCCAGCGACCCATCCGCGCACAGCCAATCGCAAAACTCGCGCGCCTCGGCAGGCGGCACCCCGTCACCCTGCCAAGAAAGGCAGCCAGCCACGAACTGAGGGTTTGACAATCGCCTCCAGCCTGCCCCACCCTGGCCTTTGTGCACAGGCCAGATTGCAGTGCATTCTTCACCGAGACAGTATGCAGCAACAGCTGAGCGCTTGTACATGGGGCAGTATGCAGAGCGCCGCGCACCTGGGTGGAGCACACCACCAGCAGCGCCTGCTCACGGCTGAGGTCGAGGCCCTGCGGGTGGTCCGCCATGTCGATGACGCGCGGCCTGCAGAAGCACAGCGTGGAAGTAGTGGGCTTGTCATGCCGGCTGCAGCCCATGCCAGCCGCGAGACGTCCGTTGACGCAGACCCATCTGGTGCGATGGGATCATGCCAATGCCTGCAGCCTTGCTTTCCCACACGGCTGGTCTGGACCCGTGAAGGGCCTGGGTGGACCCACCAGTATGGCGGTTTGTCCCTCAGAGCGCCCGCCAGCTTCTCCGCAATCTCCTTGGAAAACCCGTACTCTGTGCCGAACAGGATTGTGACGACCACGCTGTCGGCTGTCAGCGGCGGGCCCAGCTGCTCCTGCCGCTGCGCCGCAGCCCCTGCTGCAGCTGCTGCCGACGGCCCCCGCTGCTTCAGGAATGCCCCAAAGTCCGTTGCCGCCAGCTGCCCTGCCATGGTAAATGAGAGCGGATGGTGCATACTGGAAACTGCATATGCCGGCAGCGTGCTCGGCTGTGTGCAACGCATTGTGCTCGTCGGTTGGACAGGCTCCTTCAACAGAGCAGCGGCCTCCACAGTGCACAATGACTTGGGAACTAGTACCGGCACCTGTGTCATTTCCGCCGCCATCCGCAGGCACCTCCTTCAGGAATGCGGCAAATGAGGTGGGGACCTGCTGCCGCCTGCGTCGCCGTGTTAGGGCTGCATATGTGGCCCAGAGCACCGGCACAGCCAGCGCTGCGGCGATGGTGGCATGCCTGCGGCTGAGTGGCGAACTCGCTGGCCACGAACTGGTAGGTATCAGAGAGTCTGACATTGCCTATGGCACACTTTCAAGTACCACTGCCGTTCAGCGTCCAGCGTGGCATACGTCTCGGTGCACTAAGGAACACAATGGGTTGTAATGGCTCATGCATGCCGTTCAGATCACCCCACAACTGCGAATCTGTCGCCTAGACAGTGTTACCAGCACAACGCAGCGGACCCGATACAACTTTGTAGCATGTGTCAATGCAGGCAGGCCATACAGAAATGGTGCTCTCGTTCCTGCTACCGCCTGATGTCATTGCCCCACATTCAAGGGTTTGAAACCTTCGGTAGGATGCAGGAAGTTGCTGTGCGACCGTGCCATTGTGTCAACAGAGTGTGCACTGCCGGTGTGCATAACAGCTGCGCCCGGTGGTTTGCGCAGTGATGACATTGCCCACATGACTTGGTTCATTTGCTTGTGTTGTTGTCATGGGACCACGCAGCAGCAGCCGCCGGGCACCCAGCGTCAATGCCAGACCTGCCCATACGATAGCGGCAACAGGTTGCCGGTGCGTGCATTCAGTGGGCACCCTGTTTCAGACCGACTGAGCTGAAGGGGCGACACCCTGTGCTCTGTTGCGTTTGACTCATCGGCAGGATGCTGCTACTGTTCAGGGACATGGCCATGCTCTAACAACCTAGCTGCCTAGCTCTTGACAGTCATGCACTCTCCTGGCATCCAAAACAACGGCTTCTCAAGCAACGGGCTGCGTCACAGGCTGAATGCCTCACACGATCACAGCGTTTGTTTGAGCTCACTCCTTCCAACTCCCCTTCCTGTCGATGTCAGGTATCGATGTCAGTGATCGATGTCAGGCCCCCCAACACGTCAGGTGCGCAGGGACTTGACCTGGCCCTCCGGCACAGTGCGCTCCGACTGCAGGCTGTCCGTGTTCACGGCCTTGCCCTCCTCCTTCGCCTCCTGCGCCGCCTCCGCCAACTTCGTCTTCCGCTCCTCCTTCCTGAATTCGATTTGCAATTGGGTTTGAAACAAGGTGTAGCACTTGCTCGGCGCCATTGATTGCCGCGGCATGTCGTGCCAGCACGCCCGCGCATGCTGGAATGTCCACAGTGTGGAGGTGGAATATGTGGCTGTCGGCAAAGTCGAGGTGCGTGCAAGCAGTCTTGCAGATGTACATGTCAAGACGAATGCTCACTGCGCCTTGGCCTTCTCCAGGTCGTACGCCTGTGAGCGCTGCGCTGATTGCTGCCAGATCGCCGGCACCAGCGCCAGGCCGCCAAGCACTCGGCGCCTGCAATCTCATGACGGCGTCACAGATCAGACAGGCCAGCTCAGAAGAGCTGGTACGATGTTCATCAGCCTCTGAAGGCGCCTGCATGTGCTCTGGTGGCGCAAGACTGCACCGATGTCTTGATGCCAGCGGAGCTCGACGAGGACGTGCTGGCGCTCAGTCAAGTGCTCCTTTGACAAGCTACGGTGCGATCCGCGTGCTATAAGTGTGGGCAAGCGGTCATCTGCAGGCTGCATCATGCGGCAAGCATCCAGGGACATCGGGAATGTGCCGCTGACATCTGACAAGGGTTCACCTGCTCTGTGAAGGAGCTGCAGTCCACCTCAATGTCTCAGGAGCCTTCTGCGCGGCGCTGGCTGTGATATTCCTCCGCTGCATGATGGAGCGGAATGGCACCACATGCAACTGCACTCCAGCAGACATTTCCAATGGTAACGTGATATCGGTCACGGACAGATTGACAATTTAGCGCAGGCGTGCGACTGATGCCAAAGCATCCGCAGTTCAACGTCTGTCGACGCGATGCACATGCTGCATCCACAGATTTTGCATGGGCACGTGAGCTGACAGCTATGGCGAAGTTGGCCGATTTGAGTTAGCTAACAGGCATGGACGGTTGGAGTGCCTGTGTGCCTGGCTGCAGGCATGATTGTTTTAATGACGCAACTTTAACAAGCGGAAACCAACTCATCGCAGTCAGCAGAAAATCCACAGCGCTGATGCTCACGGCGCCTTGAACAAAATGCGTCAATAAGTCAGTATGTACACGTCAGGATGGTGCGCAACATCACCGACTGTTGCTGTGGTAAATGAAGCGCTTGTCACGAGCAGTACAAACTTCAGAGTGTAATGCTGTCCCACCCAGAATGACGAATGCAGCGCGCCTGCTGCAGCTGCACAACGAACGCTTTGCACCTGCCAGTGATGGCAGGCGGCAAGGCGGCATTGATGTCTGAGATGACATGAATGCCAGATCCACAGTACTGCCTGCTGAGCTGCTTTTGCGATTGCCACCCTGCCACATGCTGTTGACACCTGCATTGCCAGTTTATGCACAGTCTTTTCACCCTCGCCCCCATGGCCAGGTGGTCTGCTTCTGCCAATCTGCACGGCATAAGAGGCTGTGCTGGTAACATCAGCTGCTGCAGCAGCCTCCAGACCTGCTGCCGCCGCCAGCGGCAAGGCCGCACCAGCAGCAACTGCTGGCAGCCTCGCACGGTAAGCACATGGCGCTGCCTGCCCCAGGGCGGCCATCCCCCTATCCTCCCTGAAATCTCAGAGGCTCTGGCCCCCGTCCTCAGGCTGGTCAGCCCTGCTGTGCAGGAGTGCAGCGGCGGCGGCGGCGGTCTGCGGGGCCATGCGAGCAGCGCCATGCCCGTCCTTGAACTGACCATTTGGCTGCCCAGCACCGCCCCTGAGAGTCTGCTCAGCCCTGCTGGGAGGGGGGCGGCGGGCGCTCGGGGTCCTGCGAGGAGCTCTTGCACCCGCTCGTCAGCTGCACGTCCTCCGTCTGCAGCCCCATCAGCCGCGCCTCCTGCACCCTGTGGCACGAAGCACGCCTTGCTCAGCACACATGCAGCCTGAATCCACGTGTGGGTGGGGGTTCTGCAAAGGTGCCAGTGCTCAATTGCTTTCACACTATGTTCTTGGCGGCATCTCGGCAGCCTGCACAAGCCAGGAGGATGCTCGGAGCTGCACCGGTGCCGGCGCGCCAGCAGTGCAACCGCCGCCGCGACCGCCACGGCGATCAGGAACGCCACCCCGAGGCCGGACGCCAGGCGCGCCCCCGCGCCCCCCACGTCAGCGGCCCCCTCCAGCACCGTGCACCTGCGGATGCAGGAATCAGCTTGGTTGTGGGGATATCATGTCGAGCGAGCCAGGCGCATGCTGGCCAGCCATGATTGAGGCACTCTGCAGCTTGCTGATGCGTGCCAAACGCAGGGGTGAAAATATAATGCAACCGTGCATGGTGTGCCACCAAGGTAGCTAAGCGAAGACGCACCTGGGGAAGGTGCGGTCGCCCTCCCAGCCGCCTGCCAGGCACTGCTTGCTGGTGCCCTGCGGTCACAAATGCTGGACTGTTTTCGCTGCTTTCTGCCAACGCGATACAGCATGTAGGGCACTGCCAAACAGGGGGGCAACTTGTTCAGCACCCAGTGAACACGAGAGTCACTCCTCCTGACGCCCGCTGAGTCCAGATGCAGCAACTGGGCAGGCCCACCTCAAACACCATCTCGTCGATCTGCATGTCGCAGGCGTTGACCACCACGTACGTCACCGACTTGAGGCACTTGTGCTGCAGAGCAAGAACAAAGTACTCTGGCAAGCGCGCAAATGCCAGTAAAGCTGGAAGGGCGCGCTGCCATGCTGCTGACCCACTGCCTGCAGCGCTGCATTCCACCGCTGTGGTGGACTCCAGGGAGCCGGATGCTTGTTGTCATATGTGCCGCACGTCTGAGGTGATCAACATCAAGTGATATTGTGACGGTACTTGACTGATGCGTGTGCCGCACTCACGGTGAAGACGGTGTGCTGCACGCGGGAGCGCTGCAGCTCCACCGCCGTCACGCCCTCGAAGATGAGGCCACCCTCGTCTGGCACATCCTTGTTGGGAACCGCGTCCATCATCATCTGCAGTTGTTGACGGACGTCACTGCTGTGAAACCATGCACAGCTCTGTCAGGGCCACACGCCATCGCTTTTGATCAGCAGGCTGTTGGAGGGTACACTGTGCTACCTGTTTGCATGTGCAGGATGACGCTAGCATTCCACTGGCAAGCACGACTGAGCTGACTGCCAGTGGGCACGTGCCTGACACAGCGCGGCAGTGGCATTGCTGCGCTTGGCGCCGTACGTGGGCCGGTGGCGGGTGGGGTCAATGAACTGGAAGGAGTAGGGCGAGTCAGGGTCGCACTCCTCGAACACCTGGCGGAAAGCGCGCCATCTAAGATTGTGCTGTAAGTTCCCACTGTATGCGAAACCCCACACCGACCAACCGGCCCAGCATTGGCACAACACGGAGACTGCAACCCGGCAGGCTGCCCCAAACCCTACCTTGTTAGCCTGGTCCAGCTGCTCCGCCTTGTGCAGGAAGCAGGCGTTAATGTCAGGTGACACCACTTCCGCAATTCTGCAGCAGCCACATGCGCGCCATCAGCCATGTGAAAGAACACGGTGGTGGCACCTGAGGCAACTGGCGGCGGCTCAGACTCGACCCATACCCTGCGCAATTCCTGACGCGCTGCATGCCAGCGAGACGCGAGCCGTTCAGAGGCCCGAATGACGCCCGAGCTCACGGGGCCTGAAACCCTAAACCCTGGGCACCTGAGGCCGCGGGCCGCGCAGCCGTCGGGCAGGATCCCCGTGGGGTGCTTCGTCGGCGGCCCGCCGGCCGACAGCTTGACGCCGGCGTGCGCGACGCACAGCTCGCCCTCCTCCTGCTGCGCACGCGCCTGCGCGACAGCACACGGCGGTGATGCGGCGCGGCTCAGCCGTGAGCTCCTGCAGAGGGGAGCAGTTCAGGGCTGCATCACCGCCTGGCTGTCAGGCACGCAGCAGGCTGCACAGCATCAGCGGCTGCTACCAAGCCCGCGGCGCCACTTACGAAAGCAGAATAGCGACGCTGTGTCTTGGACATAGTCACAAGAGTACACAGGGTGACCCTGACTCTGCAGGCTAGGCCCTGCCTAACATGTGCAACATGCCAGGCGCTGCTGCGCCTCTGTAGCCCCACAGGCAAGCGCTTACCTCATGACCTGCTGCCAGCCTCCACGCATATAGTCCGAGCAACTCCACGTACAAGGGTGGCTACCCACAAGCAGGCAGACTAGCGGGAGGCCGCAGCACCTGCGCTTCGAAGATTACGCAGGCGCCCGGCTGGATCTCGGTGACGTGCGCAGTGAAATGCTCGCTGAGCGTGCCGTTGACCGTCACGATGGGCGCCTCCTCGTGCTTCGCGGCTGCAGCCGCGCCCAGGAGCGCCGCTAGCGCTGCCAGGATTAGCAGCGGGCCGCGCAGCAGTGCCATGGTTGTACCAGTCCCACTGGGTCAGCAAGAACTGCAGCGCTTTCGCAAGGTACAACGGCGCCCAAGAGAACAGCAAGTCTGAGCTGACGCCTCCGGATTACAGGAATGCAGCTTTCCACTGAAGTGTAGACCGGCTGGATCGCTGCTCCGAGATCCGATCCAGCTTCGCAACGCTCTGCAAAGGTCAAGCCACGGTGCTAGTTGTTTTACTTTGTCTGCAGATTCTGGGTGAAGCACGCGTCACAATTCGTGTTGTGTTCGTCTCACAGCTTGCGCTGGAGGTGTCAAGCGATGTAAAACCAGCTACACATCTGAGACTGCAGGTGCAGCCCCAAACAAAGGTCAGCACCTGGTGTTGGTCTTGGGACACAACAGATAACACTGAGGCAACATTGAGTGCACAATTCGCCCTGCAAATGCGCACGTCAAGCCCTGACAGTTACGTCATGGGGCTCCGCCGCTGCGAAAACATGGTATTGCAGGAGCCTGTGCTTCAGGAGCTGAGTGTGTGGAACCTCACAGAGCTCATTGACTGCTGCCGCAGCAACCGATCTTGAGCATCGCCATATCGTCATGAACATGACAACAGACACTGATCATCTGAAGAGGTTTGCACACAGGTGTCCGCACACGTCGCATTGATTCTTAAGCAAGTAAAAGATGCTGGACATCGCCAGGTCCAGCTGACAGGCCGGCAATGAGCAGTGAATGATGCTTCGGATGTATGTATACACAAGAGCCACCGCAAACAACAGCAGTACACAGTTTTGACTGTCAGGCGGCGGACTTCATCGTTGCACCGACGGCATGGTCGGTGTGCATGGTGCGGGTGTGCGGTTTGACACAGGATGCTGCGTTCATGCCTTGCCCGCCAGCGTGGTCAACGCCGCGGCAGCAAAGGTGCGTGTGTAGCCGTACAGCCCAGTGTCGGCGTTGCCGGCAAAGTCGAAGCGGGCCTCCAGGCGGCGCATGGCAGCGGGGCCAACCGCCTGGTAACCGAGACGCACCGGCGCCAGCAGCGCCTGAGAAACATCAGCACGCATCTGTGAATAACAGCAGACACAGAGAGCCAGCTATTTGCATCTGGCAAGGTGTGCAACCACAGCACCTGGTCATGCACATTCCGCAACGTTTTTGTTGTCAGATGACAACCCCTGGTAGCACTAAGCGGCGCACCTGGTAGATGGCGGGCAGCAAGTGGGCGTAGCGCCGTGGCATGACGTGATCTAGCACCCAGTCGCTGTGGCACGAGGCCAGCATGCCGTTGACCACGACCTCGCCGCCCATGGTGAACGGGTTGTACAGGCCGGCCTTGTTGACGACGGACACCTGTGGGGCCATGGCCGGTGTCACTGTCAACAACGCGGGGACGAATACTACATCATGGAGAAAAGCTGTATCATGTGCAACATCATCAGCTGCAGCACCTCATACGTCAAACAGTTGCACATGCGCATCCTGAGATAGATTCTCCAGTGGGAAAACTTCGAGCAGTGTGGCAGAGGCACAAGGTTGCACTGAAGTAGTTGTTTTGTCCTGCCAGCTACAATGCGTTTGCACTGACAGGAAGACCTTGGTGACGGTGCGGAGGGTGAAGGCTCCGTCCTGCGGCAGCAGGAGGCGGTGCCCTGGGCGGACTGCACCGGCACGGGCCATGAAGGTGTCGACGTTGCTGCCGCCGCTGGCAGCCACAGGCACAAAGTGGCCAGCCGTCATCTCCAGCGGCTGCTTGGCGCCCTGCGAACGGTTGCCGATTTGCTGGTGTGATGATCGGTGATACCATGGAGACAGCAGCGGCTGTGCTGTATACAGCGCCCAGCTAACATTCTTGTGGCAACATATGCGTTGCTTAAGCCCGCAGACAGCGTGATGGGGACAGAGTCAAAGCGCTGGTTCCCCAACATTCTGCAGTCTATGTACGCTAGTACAGCTTCGTTGCATGTAGCAGGCTAGAGCAGATCGTCCATGCTTGCGCACCTCAACATAGATCTGGACAAAGTTCGAAAGGGGAGCGGCATTTTTGTGGCCAAACAGGTAGATGGGCTCGAAGGTGGCTGCGCCGCCAGCTTTGCGGGTGAGCACCTGCAGCCATGTTAGGAGAAGTAACTATGTATGAGCAAGCCTGGGCACATGCTCTGGACACATGCGGCGGACGGGGACGTTGTTTGCTCCTTTTCAGCAGCTACAGCAAGCTTTTAAGGCAACAGTATGCAATCCATATCAACGAAGGATCCACGTCGTCATTGTTCATTCAGCATCCATGCGTGCACAATCACACCCAATCCCGTGTGGGACGCTGCGCTGCACAAACTGCACAGGCTGGATGATGCGCCTGTTGGGGCAAGGCAGGTGCTCACCATGTCACCAATCACCAGCTCGTCCATGCGGGCAGCAACCGGGGCCATGGTGCCGTTCTGCAGCACACGCTGTACCTGCGATGGCAGCGAAATGTGACCTGGCCACATGCGTCCCCATCCGTTAGTGCCACACTGGTCAGTAGTGCAAGTTTGCACTTGCAGATGGCAGCCACAGGAGCGCCAGCAGTCGCCCACCGTCACAACAGCATCTCCTGGGAAGCAGCACCGACCGTCGTCACAGGCGAAACTGCCACACTGCACATGCAGGAGGCATCAGGATGTCGGGCTTATATGCACATGCCCTGGGTCAGTCCAGACGTGCATATCAAGGTACAAGGTAGCATGTGGCTCTAAAGGACAGATACCGGATGTCCATGCAGGCACAGGGTACAACCTACACTGTTATCCTGCTCTCACCAGCCCACCTGGTCTGGGCAGCTAGGGTCGCAGGGATCCCCCAGGCTGGCAGCAGGGCACACTGGCGCCGCTGCATGGTCACATGTACATACACGTGTGCATGCTTTGCATGTTTCATTATTGCAATCTCCACATGCTGTGTAGGCAAGCACACTGACAATGCACATACATATATTAAAGCCGACGCATGTCACGACCAACACTGGCACCCTGCCTGCTTTGGATCAGGCGGCGCGTGAATGCAAACAATACATCCCCATGCATGATAGGCGTCACATCACATGCGGCTCACTCGGTGCTGGGGTTGGTGAGCTGCTGGCTGCAGCCGCGCTCGCTGCAGCGCCTGCTCCATCTGCAGGGCGACTGAAGGTATTTCGGAACATGTAACTTGATGAAAGCTTCATAGCAGTCAGATCTGCTGCACCTTCTTTGTTTATGAGAATGCACAGCTGCCACTCCATGTACAAAAGGGGTCTGGTGTGCTATGCTGAATCCTTGTGTCTGGTCTGGCAACTTATGATGCACGCCATGGTACTGGCATATATATGTGTGAGACCGAAAGTTGACCAGTCACCTCCTCCTCCAACGGCCGAGGTGGACGTGGATGTGCTATCGCCGCCCGCTGCCGCTGCGCCGGCTGCAGCAGCGTCCCCAGCTGCAGCACTCGTGCTGCTGGTGCTGTCGCCGCCGTCGCCACTGCTCGCGCCGGCAGCGCCAGCGGCAGCGCCCCCAGAGCCCGCGGCGGCACTGGTGCTCGATGCGGAGGAGCCGCCATCGCCAGACGATCCTGCGCCACCTGTCAGCACAGCACTGTGTGTTTCAGGCGATTGGCTTTGCATGGGCCGTGTGGGTTGGATGTTAAGAAGCATAACAGAACAGGAGGCAAGCATTGACGGCAGCAGCACATGGCTGATCAAACTTATGTTGGTCAGGGTTGGGCGCTTGAGCATCTAGAGAAGCCTGCAGCAGAGTGATGTGGGTGACACCTGATGCGGCAGCGCCACCGCCACCAGTGGCAGCAGATGTCGTTGATGTGGATGAGCCGCCGCCACTGCTGCCGGTGTCCCCGCCAAAAGCCGCCGTGCCAGCCAGCTTCCGGCTGCTGCCTGCGGTGCAGGTGTTTAGATGGTCACCATCGCAGGTGCTGTGGCGTGGCCGCCCTTCAGACGAAAATGGCTTTATTTAGCACGGTCGTGCTGCTGGGCCGCCCAGCCTGGCCGCAGCCTGGCTGCCCAGGATCCTGAGGCGGTGTCCCATGTAGTGGGGTCCAGTTGCTGGAGGGTGTTGGCCCGCTCGAGCCAGAGCAAACGTGGCATGAATGGCAGAGATTGTGCCTTCAACATGATGCCAGCTGCGGCTGGAGGTAGACGTGGTGAGCTGAGGGTGTGTGCAAGGCAATAACGTTGAGCATGCACGGTAGTAGTAGCCACAGTTCGTTATTTCTGGTATCCGACATGACGACTGTTGGCAGCCGCCCCTAAGGGAAGGCCTTTCGGCAGCTGATCTGCTGGTGACACACGACTCCTCAGAGCTGCTGACACAGGAGCATGTCTCTGCCAGAATGTTTGATCGTCCGAACATGCGGCAGTCGTTGCAACGTGCTCATGCCCTTGGCCTGGCTGTCCAAGGGCCCCTGGGGTTCTGCACTAGTGTAAGGACCTGCGTGGCTACAGCATCCAGCAAATTTGCCGCCAGACGACGGTTTAACGTTCCGTTGCACGCTCGGCTTGCGCAGCTGGGGATTTCCCACATTTCAGGTTCTCGCCTCTGCCATATACTGGACCTTGTGCTTGAACGGGCGTGTGCAAGGCTTACCCGTGGCGTGCGCTGCCGCCGAGGCGACCAATAGCAGGAGGCAGAGGGAACACAGCTTCGGCTCCATGCCTGCAGAAAACTTCCAGCTGCGTGTCAAAGGTGCACACCTGCAAACTGAGATAACATGGGTAGATTCCAGCGCGACCAGAGTGTCACCATATGGTGTCCCAGAGCACATTCTGGGAGCTGCCGACCGAGTCGGCAATCGGCCGCCGGAAAGCTTTTGGGCGGCAGGAGCAATGCTTTGCCCCAACAAGTAGCGCAACTCCCACGACACGTGTGTCTTCAGGACCGACTTCAAATATATACATATGACCTGCTGTTGTGTTCACTGTGCTCTGCTCGCCGACGTGTCAAGTAGAGCTCGCCTGAGAGGAATCATCTGTCCAGCTCTAGGCAGTCCATCCAAGAGGCAGCAAAGCAGCTGCATGAGACCTTGCTTACAACATGTCGAGCACACGTGACAGCTCCACACTCTGGCTGGCTGTCAGGCCACCTACAAGCTGCGCTGTTGTTCACTTGAGACTTCAGGATGCTGTACAGGATTACAGTGCGTCAACGGCACGCCAGCACGTTCTGAAGCGAACACCTGCATCTGACGCCATACGCCCTGACACAACCAGTACTGGTTGATGTTCATGACCACAGTTCCTGCCTGTTATTGACACACGTCTCTAAAGTGCAACCCAGCTGATTCTGGTGTGCTTCAAAAGCTAGGGTCCCAGGCGCTCAGACTCCTCGCTGCGCTCGGGCGCCTGCTTCTCGGCCAGCTGCTGCCGGTTGGCCTCGTCGTACAACTCAGTGGACCCGTGGCTGCAGCACAGAAACCAAAACCGTTTGAGACGTCTGGTTTGCACACTTGGGGCATGGTAGTCATGGTGGTCATGGCAGAAATGCTGAGCTGCATGGTGAGACGTCACAGCGCCACTGCCCACAACTCGGGGCATGAGGCGCCTGGCATTGGCGCTGTTACCTGCCCAAGTCAGGGGTGCGGCCGGGCTCCAGGGTGGCGTCAAACTCCGGGGCGCCCGTCTTGCGGATCAGGGGCTCCTTCTCCTCATCACCCCTGCAGTGTGGCGGTACATATGAAGGTGACAGCACCTGAAGCATCAAGCATTGCAAGGGCTGGAGTGCCAGGAGGTTGTCTCCAAGCTGGCCAGCCCATTGCAGCAGCGTGTAGTCATGAGCGAGCAGGCTGTCCCATGTAAAGGGCCCGCTGCATGCACAGCAGTCACAAGGCCACACGCACCACCGCTGACGGGTGGTGTCCTTGTTGTGCGGGTGCGGGTTGGCGCCCAGTTCGTCCGGCACGCTGTCCAGCAGGCCCTGCTCCCCTGACATCACAGCACACAACGCACCGTCACGACTTGGCTTGTCATACTCACAGTACACCGCGATTTGGCGCCCAGCTCGTCCGGCACGCTGTCAAGCAGGCCCTGCTCCCCTGTGCACTGTGGCGACTCCTCTCTCGAAACTCTCAAAACAGTGGATGTGCTTCAGCTCCAGGTCCGCATTGTGACACGGGCTTACATGCCTTGTGGGAGCCACATGCAAGTTCCCACTTGCCGGTAGGCTCAAAGGCGCTCGTGCAACATTCGACGCTGCAGTGCAAATGCTCCAGCAAAAGGCCTCAGATCAGATCTTCACTGCTCTAGCTGGGTGGTCGATCCCAGTCGGCATTGCCTGGTATCTTTTGGCACCACAGCTCGGCAGCTGGAGCACTTGACCTAAGGCCAGTCAAGGCCTGTTCATGCTGCACGCTGGTGCTCGTGAAGAACTTGGAAGCCCACCTTTGGGCTCGGGCTCATTCTCCCCCGGCTGGTTGCCGAGGCCCTCCTGCGGCGTCGCCACCGGCCGGTCCGCCGGCATGCCGCTCACCCCCGTGTCGTCCGCCCGGGTGTCCCCCTGAATCTCGGCATGCTGCATTGCACAGGGCACGCCCTTGGTGAAAAGTCTGGTCAACGGCTTCAATTTGCTATTGCGGCTGATGCTATCCAAAGGGCGCCCTACACATTCGTGTGCCGTCTGTGCAAAACTCTGACTGCGCATGAACATTGGCATACGGCACACACGCGCACACAGGCGATGCGTGCCACCCTGCAACATTGTGCACACAAGACTGCTGGCTTGCATGCATGCTGACAGAATCGCGCGCTCCCTGGCTGAGTGCGTGCTCTGCTTCATTACTGTAGAACTGACTGCTGACTTGGGTGTATTCACTCCATGCAAAAGATGCTGCTGACCTTGTACTTGATGGCGGGGTGGTCGGCTTCAGGGCTCTCGTCAGTAACGGCACCCGACGTGGCGCGCATGGAGTTGACCACGCCTTCCCTGAAAGTTGCGCTCTTCGGCTGCTGCATCTCCCTGCGGAACAAGGTATAAAGGCTCTGGACTTTGCTGACCTTCTAGCGCTCTCTGTACGACTGAGCCTGCCTGCGGTACGCCACACCAGAAATGGCGCTGGTCTGGTCGTTGCATGTGGTATAAAACTCCAGAACACTGCACCATGCGGTTGAGAAAAGGATATGCCTGATGATGCTACCTGCTGCCGAGGCTGTTCACCAGATTCTAGTGGCCTCATAAGCTCATTGACTGTGACATGACATAGGACAGAGAGATGCAACTGCTGTGCGACATGTATAAGCCTGATCAACTGCAATGCAGCCAAGGTGCTCACGAGTCTCTGTCGCCTGCAGACTTGGGCGCGCCGCTGCCAGTGGACTTCAGGTCTGACGCCGGCATGCCGCCGAGGGACGGCTTCGCCTCTGCGCCGTCTGGCGCGCTGATAGCTGCGCTGCCGTGCAGCAGCCTGGCTGCCAACTGCTTTGCAGCGCTGCCGCTGTTTGCCGCCGTTGGTGCACCATGCAGCTGCGCCGGCGCTGCAGACGGCAGCGCGCATGTGGCTGCAGGCTGTGAACTTGCGGATGTCGCTGCTGTTCGCCCGAGCCTGTTCATCGAGCGGCAACCCGATGATCAGCGCCGCTTGCGGGGTGCGACATGCATAAGATAGAGCACAAGGTGAGTCGCAACAAACATGGCGTGGGGATCAGGCACCTCGCCAGAACAAAAGCTCCGCTGCGCCTCATGATGTCGAAGTGTCGTCTGACCGCTGGCTACTGCCGGATCTGGTCTGCTCTGAGAGCGAAATACAACCCCAAGACCTGGGCTGTGAGCCTCGCAGGCTAGATGACGCAAAGCAGCACGCGCAGGAGATAAGCAGAGACGCCACAACTATCGGATGAATGTATCTTGTTGATGTTGAAATAGCCGCTGCACAAAAAGTTCAGTGTTGCACAAGTTCACAGCATCCAGTTTCCGAACAGCTCCAAGCTTTGCAGTACAGGCTGCCCTGCAGCCAGTGTGCAGCCGTACAATGGCGACCACCCTTGCGCATGGTGCTGGTGTTGTTTGTTTGCATACTGACTTGTGTCAGATACATCTTGCATCATCGGAGAATCTCAGAAGGACGCAGCTAGCCGAAATATAGTCTTAGCCCTCAAATGATGCGTTGCTTGATGCTTCTCGACCCAGGAGGTGGAGTGTTGTAGCTTGGTAACTTGATCAGCCGCTGCAGACATGGACGCGGCAGTCGTGGCTAGCCTGCAGCATCAGGTGCTGACCTGGGACTACTTCGAGATGTACGACGCCCAGAAGCAGTCTGATGCCGTCAGGGAGACCCTGAAACGGCCGCCAAACACCTTCAGCAGCCCGGAGGCGAGTCATGTGCATGCACAACGGCCATAGGACCTCTCTGCTGTGGCTTGATGCTGCAACTGACCTTCACATGCGAGGGATGCAACCGCCATGCTGGAATGCCTGTGCATGCGGCGCCACAGCATGCTGCATAGACCCCTTGCCTGAGCGCCCGCAACTCCACCCCAAGACAGCATCGAGCACTGCAGGAGTACGTGGCGGCGTTCCGCCCCCTGCTGCTGGACGAGTGCGCGGCGCTGCTGCTGCGGGGCGGCGGCCTGGCCGACCAGCCCCAGCCGCAGGCCGTCGTCACCAGTGGCACCGAGCAGGTAGAGATATTCAATTTCATAATTCAGATGTAAAATGGGGCTGACAAACTGTGTCAAGGCTGGCGATCAGCCGGGTGGTGGACGATCCACTGACACCCTGTGCTTCGTGTCCTCCTGCAGGATGGCGAGTTCACGCAGGTGCACCTGACCATGAACACGAATGCGCCCGCGGAGTTCTCCGACAACGATTGCGTGCTGCTGTCCAGCAGGCACCCCGAGGTGTGTTGCTTTGAGCCTGCAATGGCACGAACTCTAGGGAATTTCCCACTGTATATCTGGGTGCTGCCTGCTTAAGGGCGCCAGAAGGAAACGCTGCTGTGGCAATGACACTCAGTGCTGGCTTCGTGTCATGCCCGGCTCCTACATGTCTTGATGATTCACGTGCTGTATGCATCGGCAATAGCACCCAACGCACCAGCCGCACCCTCCAAACTGCTCAGGAGGACGGCGCAGGCGGCCAGCCGCATGCCCTGGGGTGGGCAGTGCACCGGGAGGGACAGGCGGGCCTGCTGCTGCGCCTGTACCTGCAGGCGCCCAGCGCCCACAAGGCCGTCAGGGACAGGTGCGCCAGTACAGATGCTGCCTTCCTCAATTCTACCCTTCTGCAAGGTGGCCATTGGGCCTACTGCAGCCGCTGCACCTGCAGGCAGCCAGTTCAGAAAAGGTTGCCAGGTTTGGGTCGGGTTTTGTACAGCTCGCCACAGGTGGGTGGTTGGGCCGGTCAATGTGCTGGCTGGCGCGGCAAATACTCACTCCCGCTCATGTCACCTGATATCAGACAACTGCTGACGCAGGCTGGAGGCGGTGGCAGGGCTGCTCAAGGCCCCTCAAAGTCGCTGGTTTGCGCAGCCCATCTCCAGCATGTCCACCATCGCGCGCGAGTGGGCCGCGCTGCACCGCACCGAGCGCATCCCCTGTCTGCGCACCATTCTCAGCGGGCAGGTGTGGCTTCAGGCTACACATGGCTGTGCTTCAAGTTGGCTTGTGGGCGGCATGTACCTAGCGCTGCACCGCACCGAGCCCAGGCCCCCTGCTGCACACCATCCTCGCCAGGCAGGATGACGACAAATCAATGGAAGTTCCCGAGGTGCACTCAGAAGCGACGGCCAAATGTACGGGAGCTTCGACGCCCATGCAGCACACAGTGCAGCAATACTATGGCAGAGCCTTGGGCTTGCTCAACCTGCTCACAGGATGGAATTGGGTGCAATTTTGCTCATGTTTGCAGCCGCCAGCGGCGGGCGCCAAGAAGAAGCTGGCGGTGCCGCCGGCGGTGCAGGCCACCCTGGACCAGCAGTTCAACGCCAGCCAGCGGGCGGCGGTCACCGCGGGGCTGGAGACCAACGCGCGCCTTGTGCTGGTGCAGGGGCCCCCAGGTGGTATGGCATCTAAACGTATTGCTGGCAGGCCGGCAGCATGCAGTGACACAGTTGCAGTGGATCAGAGAGTGTCACGACCTGCCGTGCCAGCTATAGATGACCTTGGGCTGCTAAATCTTGAAAGCACTAGTCCACATATCAGGTGCAACTCTGACGTTCTGCTGATGCGCACAGGTACCGGCAAGACGAAGACGATCCTGGGGCTGCTCAGCGTGCTGGCGTGCGCGGTGCCGGCGGACAGCCCGCAGCTGCTGCGGGCCGCGGGGTCAGCCGGCGGCGGGGATGGCTCAGCAGGTTCGCAGGGGCCAGCACCGGTGCCGCCCACGAGGTTCACGCTCACGGCGCGCGCATCGCCCTGGCTCGTGCGCACCGCCCAAAGCCTCAGGTGCGTGACAGGCGGGGGAACCGAGCACGGTGGTTGTGCCAGTGCAGCCTGCTGTCGAGGCTTATCGACATACACCACTCGAGAAGCCGGTATGCAGGGTTATTTCAGGGCGTGGAGAAGTGTCATACATATCTAAAAAACTTCACAAGTGATCGGCACCTGAGTGGACCAAGCTGAGCGCCTTTTGCAGCACCAGGAATCAGGCAGCACAACCTCCGTTGTTATCCATTGGCCCCCCGGTGTCGTGCTGCAGGAGCCTGCGGGTCAGCGCCATGGCTGTGGACAGCAGCGGCGGCGGCGAGGGCGAGCTGGAGGACCCGCTGTTCGGCATGCGGCCGGGCGCCCCGCCGCTGCGCGTCGGCGCCTCCTCGCAGGTATTTTCTTGAATTGTTTTTTCATTATTACATTATTCTGAATTTGGTAAAAATATTGACTATAGATTTATATGTATTTACGTTTACCCAAAAATATCATTATGGCACGCTGACGAAGCGACAAACAGCGGGATCCCTGACCTCTCGCAACTTTCAGAGGGAGCTAAGCACACAGAACCCTGACAGCCAAAAGCATCGCACCCGCCATGCGCTGCAGCAGTTGCAAGACCCTGTGCATGGCAGGGCGGCACCAGTCCACCGCAGCAGCCTGTGGACAGGTGCAACGCGTGTTGAAAGATTCTGCCTGTTGTCCATGCTGCAGGGCCGGCCGCACCTGCTGGTGTGCGCCCCCAGCAACGGCGCGCTAGACGAGATCGTGGGGCGGCTGGCGGCCGCGGGGCTGGTAGACTCCAGGGGGCGCGCCTATGTGCCGAAGCTGGTGCGCGTCGGCGTGAGCGTCCACCACAGCGTGGAGGCCTTCTCCCTGGAGCGGCTGGTCGCCGAGCGGCTGGCCAGGGCGGCGCAGGTGCGGGCAGCAGCTGCTCCATTGCAGCTATAGCAGACCCGACTCTGATGCTCGCCCAAGTGATCTCACCTCCGCACAACCATTGAGGCCCTACTTGCTTGCGCCCTGGAAGTTGTGAGCAGATATTCGTTTGATGTCACCATCCGCAGTCCCCAGGCAGCCACAATGCTTCACGCCCATGGCGAGCTGCCTGCAGTGACGCCAGCATACAAGTGTCTCGCCCAACACTGTTCAGCATCGTTGGATCAGTGTCACACCACCAGCAGCTGTAGGCAGAGAGGAGTTGTGATCCGATATGCTGCTGTTGCCATACAGAAACGCATACATTCATAGGAATGAATTCAATATACAGGGTAATTTCTTGAAGGAGTGTGTACATCTATACACTGTTTTAAAATGAAAATGTACACAGGCGGAGGGCAGCAGCCCAAAGCACGAGCGGCTGGAGCGGGAGCGGCTGCAGACGCAGGTCCTGGACGAGTGCGACGTCATCTGCAGGTAGCCGCAGTGCCAGCACAGCTGCTGGCAGGCGCTCCTGCAGGGCCGGCACCCCAGCAGCCCTCATGTCTGAAGTGCCATCAACGGTCACTTCAGTGCATGCTGAGCCCTGCGGCCTCATGTCGGGTCAACATTCTGAGCCGTCTTTGAAGATTTGATGCACCTGTGTTGCCCCCCTGCAGCACCCTGTCGTTTGCGGGCAGCGGCGTGTTTGCGCGCATGGCCCGGCCGCTGGACGCGGTGGTGGTGGACGAGGCCGCGCAGGCCGTGGAGCCCAGCTCCCTCATCCCCCTCACCCTGGGCATCAAGCAGGTGGGCGCCCGGGGGCAGCGGTGCAGCAGCTTCGGGGCTGCAGAGTGACTTTGCCACGCTCAGCTAGGAAGGCCTTGCTATTGGTAGAGATGCGCAGATCCCAGCTCCCTCACCCCCCTCACCCTGGGCATCAAGCAGGTCGACAGCCGATGTGGCTGACGCACATGTGTTCATGTCACGTGTTCATGACATGATGATGCGCAGGCGCTGCTGCACGGCACACAGACACCAGCTGCCCTGGCAGTGTGGCCCGTGTGTAAACGCCAAGGTCTGTGCAGCCAGGTGCAGCCGCAGGCAAACTTGCACATGTCGTCTCAGGTTCAAACCGTGCAGGTGTTTCTGGTGGGCGACCCCAACCAGCTGCCGGCCACGGTGCTGTCCAGCACGGCCCTGGAGCACGGCTACAACACCTCCATGTTCCAGCGGCTGCAGGCGGCGGGGTACCCCGTGCAGGCGGGCCGCTGATGTGCAGCCCAGTGAAGCTGCATTTTTGAGCCGCCATGCTCTAGATTTGCGCCATATCGGCTGTGCTCAGCTGCAGTGCCCTCAGTCTATAAGCAGTTGGCGCAGCACACAGTGGTGCATTAGCAGTTCATCGCTCCTGCAGATGCTGGGCCGCATCGCTCCTCATGCACGGTCTGGTTGCTGAGCAGGCCTCATCATGCGTGCTGCAGATGCTGGACACCCAGTACCGCATGCACCCGCTCATCTGCGGCTTCATCTCGCGCACCTTCTACGGCGGCGCGCTGCGGGACGCGGCCGGCATGGCGGAGAAGACCGCGGCGCCGTGGCACGCCTCGCCCTGCTTCGGGCCCCTGGCCTTCTTCGATGTCAGAGGTGATGGCGGCGCTTGGATGCGCATCGTTGTGCCAGTGGTGCCAGGGCGGCACGCTGGCACCTCCCACATAGGACCCCCTTGTGTTGCAGCCTCTGGCCCTGCAAGTGTCAACCAAGTGGGCACAGCAGCGCCCAGCTGTCAGCAGGCAGAGGACAGCACAAGATCTCGCAGCAGAAGGCTGTAGAACCCAGCAGGTTGTGAGAGGAGGTTGGCTTAGGAGTCATGCAGCTCAGCGTTGACGCTGCGCTTGTCTCTGCTACAGGGAAGGAGGTGGTGGCGGGCACGTCGCTGGTGAACCGGGTGGAGGCGGAGTTGGTGATGCGGCTGTACGGGGCGCTGACAGCGGCGGCGCCCGCCCTGCGCGACCGCCCCGCCATCGGCATCATCTCCCCCTACAAGGCACAGGTGCAGTCTGTCTCCCACCTCGGCGCTGGTGCATTGCCTCCCCTACAAAGTGCGGTTACGAAGTGCAGGTGCGCCGCTGGTCCAGCCTGCAAGCAGGGCTCCTTTAGGGTGGTGTGCAGCCCGGCATACTCCTATAGCCATTGCCATTTAGCGAGTCTGCTGTGGTTCGAGCTGATGATCTTCCAGAGGTGCATACTGCACATCTCCAGGGGCTGTGTGTGTAGCGTGCAGCTCGTCGCTAATATTGCCGCCCGATGCTCTCACTCGTGGATGGCACACCAGTGCCAAGCGGAGGAGCGAAGAACCCGGTGCAATGAGCGCAGGTGACGCTGCTGCGGGAGAAGTTCAGGGCGGCGCTGGGCGAGCGTGCAAACATGGTCGACATACACACCATCGACGGCTTCCAGGTGCTGCGTCGCTTCATGACAGCTCCCCGCTCTGGGACGCCAGGCAACAGCAGGCTTTGCATTCATGCCGGTGGCAAGGCACTGGCCCGTACTGCAGGATGACAAGCAATGGCCCCAGCCCCAGCCCCAGCATCCTGTACATGCGATGGGGCGGTGATGCCAAATTCCTCGAACCTTGCCCCTGCACAGTATGCGCCAGTGTTGACACACGGTGCCCTATCTGGGACAGGGCCGCGAGAAGGAGATCTGCATCTTCACCACGGTACGGTCCAACCCGCGGCGGCGCATCGGCTTCGTCGCCGACCCCCGCCGCATCAACGTCGGCCTCAGGTGCTGTCGCATCCCCAGTGTGTGCTGCGGAGCTCCTGAACACAGCAGCCGCACGCGCTTTCGACTGGTCCACAGTGTCCTTTGCAAGGCATTTGGGATTACGGAGCTATCTAGGGGGAGCCTGCTGCTTCATGCCAAGGCTCCCGCCTCCCCTCACCCTGCAGCCTGCTGACTGACTGTGGCCGTTGCCCGTTGGCAGACACGCCTGCGTGTTCCACTGCACGCTGCTTCCTGCTGCCGCAGCCGTGCGCGGTCCAGCCTGCTGGTAGTCGGCAACGCGGGCGCACTGCGACGGGACGCCAACTGGGCCGGCGTGGTCAACTATGCATCTGCCATCAGGTGTGCTCCCCTGCTGCCCCGGCTGCCGGCAGCAGCAGCTCGAACACTTGTGGCAGGGACATGGTCTGCGCTGCCATGCTGCGACCTGCTGTGCGGCGGCAGCCCACCTGCAGCGCTGCGCCCGTGCAGCCGCCCTGATGTCCCATCACGAAGCTGGTGCTGGCGCATGCAATCCGTGTCCAGGGGCCGGCCGCCGGCCGCGCTCTCAGTGCAATTGGCCGGAACTTGCTGCAGGGTGAACAGCGCCATGTGTGGAGAAGCTCGTCAAGCTTGACCCGGTCCATGCTACCTGAGCTGACTCAACCTGCCTCCCCTGGGTGTGCAGCTGCCTGTTCGAGGCGCAGAAGCCGTTCGCACCCTTCCTGGACGCGCTGGTCAGCGGCAGCGACTTCAGCGCGGCGCCGCCGGCGGTGGCGTCCGCAACGGGCGCCGCCGCCCCGCCGGACGCCTTCAGCCCCGACCCGGAGCCCGGGCAGTACGACGACGAGGACGACTACAGGTGCCTTCTGCAACTTGAGAGTCCCAGCCGGCTGTCAAAGAGGATGCATCACTGCTGTGCTGTCAGTTGAACCAGTGCTTGGGATGCAGATTTTGAGCTGCTCGCTTCTGGCAGCAGCAGCTGCTTCATGTGTGTCATGCCACCCGAGCTGTTGTGTGGCTGAGATGACTGTTCGACGGTGGTCAGCGACTATGAGGCAATGCCAGCGACGCTGGATGCGGGCGCACTTGCGGCAGCGCCCGTGGCCCATGCGGACATTCAGAGGGCCTCGGCGGCGGCGGCGGCGGCGAAGGCACGTCGGAAGGGTGGCGGCAAGCGCAAAGCCGGTGGTCAGTAGCGGGCTGCGAGCAGCGGTACACGAGCTACAGCATGGCTCAGGCAATGTATCTTAGGGTGCCGCACTAACGAATGCCTTCGGGGACTCTGATGAGTCTCATGACGGCATGAAATCATTTACATCAATTCATAACAACAGTCAAAGACGTGCATTAGATTCTACTGATTCACATTGAACTCTGTCTGATGTGCCCGGCGGCTGCTATGAATACCCTGAACAGCGTCAGTGGACCTAGAAAATCTAAACTCCAGCTGTAAAATTGACGTCGTTCTACAGCATTTGTCTGCCGTTGAATTCCTCCTTTAAAGACTGGCCAGCATTCAACGTGCACATTCATTCTGTGCAATGTGTCCTCGCCTCTGGCCCAGGATCCCCACAGCGGCAGTGGAACAATGCAGCAGAGCATCCAGGTTCCTGCGCCGCCCTGTCCTGCGAGGCATTATATGTCATGGAGTCACTGCTGCCATGTGCATGTGTCGGATGCATGGACAGGTTTGCAGCGCATATGTGCCTGCTATGACGTGCAGCGGCAAGCAACAAGCTCATCGCTTTGACGCCGCACATGTCACCATGTGTGACTCCTTGGCTGATGCAACACCCGTCAAACCAAAAGGCTCACCTGCGTAGCATCTGCAGTTGAGAGGCGCAGATGATCCCGCGGGGTCATGCTTCCTTTGTCGGCGGCTTGCTGTGACGCTGCACCTGGCCTTCAGCCCCGGCCACGCCAGTCAAAAACCCGGGCGATGCCTACTCGGAGCAGAGCCAGCCCGGCTGCAACAGCAGAACCCTACAGCAGCGACAGCGCCACCACCGACTGAACCCTACAGCAGCGACAGCGCCACCACGCAGTCCTCGTCGGCGAAACGCTCGTCGCCCTCAACGGCTGTGTGCGGCTGGGGGTCTGCGCCCGCAAGCGTCGCGAGGCAGAACAGCTGCGCCTCTGCGCCCGGCCGCACCACCGTCAGCGGCACGGTGCTGTCGCACGGCAGCGCCCCCAGCGCGGATGGCCACGGCGCCACCCGCGCCTTCGTCTGCGGAAGTGCAGACGTGCAAGACTACCTTTACCGCCACAAGGTCCTGTTGAGGAAGCACAAGGGAGGCGCTGCCAGAGTTGCATTGTGGCACCTCTTTTAGGTAACCAGTACAGTAGATGAAATCAAGCCTAGTTATCTAATACAAATGCTAGAATGATTGGGCACCGGCATCCAGCACCACAATCCGACCATTCGCGATGCACCGAGCCAGCTGCAGCACTCTGGTGTGGCATGCAATTGGGCAAGTGCTATCGCTGGCAGCAGCACAAGAATATTCCGAAGTAGACAGATGTACGCAGGGCGCGTGTGCGGCTACGTGCAGGTCAGTTTGCAGGTTTGCGCTCGTCCAGAAAGCACACTTGCAGCTGGTTTCTAGATGGGTCCTGACACTGTGCCATCTACCGACCATACCTCTTCGGGAAGGCTGGTGCCTGACAGCCAGCAGCCAGCGCCGACGCCCGGCTGCGCCCACCCTGCAGCGGCTGCGGCGCCGCCGCCTCCCTCCCTGTACTCGGCGGCACCGCCGGCTCCATCTGGACCTGACTGGCCAGAGCCATGTGGACCCACGTCATCGCTGCCGCTGCGCTGGGGCTGGTGCTGTGCAAGGGACTGCCAGCCCAGCGTGCGGGTCAGGTCCCAGGTCCACAGCATGCCATTCTCGGCGCGGCCCACCAGCCGGTCCCCATCGGTGTCCAGAAACAGGCCCTGCAGCAAGACACGCCTGGTCTGAACCACCAGAAGCTGGCGTCAGCAGGCCACTGCGAACCCCGCAATATACATATGTAGCAACATGCATCGCCAGAATGGTTTCCAGTTTGCAAGCCCGTCCCTTGCCGTGGCCCCATGCTGTTGGGAGTTGTCGTGTGACTCACAAGTGCCGACCTGGTGGGCGGCAGCGCGGGTGGGCGGCGGCAGCGGCAGCCCCGCGCACGCGCGCGCGCCCGGGAAGTGGGGCAGGTGCTCCTCCTCGTACACCGGGCAGCTCATGCGCCTGCACAACGGAAGCAAAAGGGTTGTCTGTCGAAAGGGTTGTCATGGGACAGGACCACCCCATCCACCACACCATTGGGGGGTGCCAGCACGCCTGACCCTGAAGCTAGCAGCTGTGCTATGGGATGGCGGGGCCAGCTCCCAGTGCCCAAAGAAGTTACAAAGAGAGGCCCTTCAGTCGCCGCCACTGCCAAGCGGGATTTCACCCTGCAGACAAGAGGGCCTACACCACTGCTCCGCATTACACTGATGGAGAGCACGGAGAGCCCCACTGCTGGCCATGTGCAGCTGTGGTCACCTGCGGTCCCAGACGGCCAGCGGCGCCCCAGCGTGGCTGGTGAGCACGTAGTGCTGGCGCGCAACCCGCAGATTGGGGTACAGACTGCAGAGGACAGATGCAAGTGGACTTCGAATGATCTGGACGCAAACACGCTTCGCAGGCAGCTCGGGCGGCGCAGGCCAGGCAGCCGTCATGAGCCACCGGCGCAACTCAGAACACTGTAGATCAGAGCGCCAGCCGTGGCGACAGTGGGCCCGCGCCTGCGGTGGTGCAGGCCGAAGCGCTGCGTGGCTGCAGGGCCCGCCCGCGCGTCGAAGGTGCACAGCGCCGCCGCGTGCGCGGGCGACTTGTGGTGGCACAGGCTCGGCAGCCCGTGCTGGAAGCACCGCCCGCAGAACCCTGCCCAGCACACAGTCCAGTCGGCGTCAGCCGTGTGCAGATTGATGCGAGGTCACTGCTCAGAGGTAGTGTCACGTCATGTAGGTAGACCCAGTGTGGCTCGTGGTGTGCAGCAGCCATGCAGCACAGAGGCAGCGGGTCTGCTGAGCTGAGATGCTGCAGCAGTTTGCAGCGCCCGTGCCACCTGCAGCAATGGCGCGTGCTGAGAGACAAAGAACAGGGCCAGAGGTCGTGCTCAGCAGTGAGAGCAGGATGCTCACCCCCGTGCACGGCGCCCGCCACGATGTCGTGCGAGCCCCCATCAGGATTGGCCACATCGAAGGCCACCAGCTCGTACGACTCCAGAAAGTCCGCTGCAGTCCCCAGCTCCGCCTGCAGCCGGCAGGGTAGCTCTCTAGTACGCTATCAATCTCGCCAGGTGCTGCGACCATGATGGAATGCCCACGCTGCCCCGTATAGCCACAGCTTGATCAGCCACTTAGTCAAGCGCATGCAGCCGCAGCAGCATGGGTGCAGCCCTGAGGCGATCTAGTCGTGGGGAAGGCATCGGCGGGCTTGGTTGAGCCTGCAAGATCGTGCCTGGTGTCACTACACAGTGCTGCACCTGGCTCTGCAGGTCGACGGTGCGCAGCACGTTGCGCTGCGGCAGCAGCGGGGCATCGTTCAGGGAGAAAGTGGCGTCGTGCAGCGCCAACAGCCGGCCGCCGTGGCAGCGCAGGTCAACCACCGGGCTCCTGCGCGATCACGACTTCAGTTTGAAGTGCCATGTGTGCAGCTCTGTGCTGGTTTTGCTTGCAAGAGGTGGGTGGATGGTTGTCTGTGAGCAAGGGTCACCAGATGTCGGCAGCACGCAGCGAGGCGGCGGGGTGCGACCCATCTCCGGTGCTAGCGCTGTTTTCCGAAGCGGGAGCCAGCTTGAGCAGCTGCAGGGGTGGATGGGAGGTGTGATCAGCGCAATTGGCAGCTTAACTGTAGGGGTGCAAAGCCTTAGACTGCCCACCCTGTGGCAGGTGGCTCATGCTTGAATGCGTCAGAGCACCGGTGGCAATGGTACACTATGGTGGGGCACCTGTATGTCTCCCAATGACATGCCGGCAGCAACCGTTGCATTGCCTGCGGCTGCGACCGAGTACACCATCTCGCTGCTGCGCAGGCCGCAGCTGCCCAGCAGTCGGGGCGCCCCGCCGGGGCACCCTGCAGCACAGCGGCACCGTTTTAGGGCTCGCCAGCTGCTGGTGTCTCGGCAGCTGCTGCGCAGGCGCTGCTGCTCTCGACAAACGCTGCCAGCTGTATGCCCCATAATGACTCACCCCCTCCTCAGGAAACACACATGATGGTTTGACGACCTACCCGGCCCCACCCGCAGGTCACTCATCTATGGCGACTGTGTGGAAACCCAGCTGTTGGTGTGTCAACGGTGCTGAAGACTCCCGCATGAGGCACCTGTGTCGAAGGCGTGCATGCGGTCCGAGCATGCCAGCAGGGCCGCATCCTCTGTGGCTGACGGCAGGCCCGCAGCAGCCGCGGTCGTTACTTCAAGTGACGACACGAAGTCATACGGCACCTGTGGAGAGAGAGCGCAGTGCAGTGATGTGAAAATGACGTGTTGACGACCCAGTCGTGTGCACACTGACCCACAGACCGCCATTGCAAGGTCACTTAGTGGTCGAGGCACCGCGCCAAAACCTCGCCAGGTGTACAGCTGGCCCTGCTTCCTACTGAACTAGGGCCTTGGCGTCAGCCCACCTTGCGGGCACACGGCGGTAGCTGCCACTGGCGGAAGCACGGCGCCTGCCAGCCGTTGGCTGAGGCATACAGCCGCCGCCAGTCTGTGCGGCCGGCAGGGACTCCTGTGCTCCGAAGTGCCGGGCTGCTGCCATACTTGCAGCCATCCGCAGCACTGTATGCACGACAACCGCTGGCAGAGGGGCGCGGCGCAGTGGCAGCCATGGGGTCATCACCTGCGGCGGCTGCAGCAGCGGCGGGCGCAGCAGCATCCAGGCGCCGTACCTTCGCGGGCCGTTCCAAGTCATCTGCTGCAGGCCCAACGCACCGCTTCGCAACCGCGGCTGCTGGCGGATGGGGTGATTCCAGCTGTGAGGCTGCAGTCAGCATTGCGCCTCCACCGGGCTGTGGGCTGCCAGAGCAGTCTCCTGCTGACGCGACATCTGGCCGCTGTCGCTTACGCCGGCTGCTAGACTGTGTGGCCACGGTCAAACTGCTGTGTGCAGGTGTCCCTTGACTCGGGCAATCTGATGCAGCTGCTGGCGGCAGCAGCTGTCTGCGGGCTGCTGTGCCATATACTGGTGCCGCCGCCGCCGCCGCCGCCGGTGTGGAGTGTTTGGACAGTGCTGTAAAGTGCGTGAGGGGCCGCCGCCATCGCAGCTGGCAGAAGCGTCGCCACAGATGCGGTGCAGCTACATGCACACAAAACAGCATTTAGCACAGGCATGTGCCAAGCGTGATAGCGTTCTCACCGCGTCAGGACGAAGGGGCTGCTGTAGAGCAACACAAGCAACATGAAGATGACATCGCAATCACGATGATAAGCATGTCCACAGGAAGCGGGGCGTGCTCATTAGGTTGCAGGTGCAGATGCTGGCAACGTCCGTCGACAGAGCCCACGAGATCTGCTACAGCTGCCAGCACCTGTCACGTCCCGCAGGCGACGGCAGCAGGCGGCGAGGGCAGCCACAGCAGTGGGTGGCAGATGACCGCACACCGCCAGCAGCGCATCATCCGGCAGCAGCAGCAGCAGGCTGCTGGGGTCACTCAGAACCTCGTCACGGTGTCTGGTTGCAGCTTCAGCGGGCTCGCAGACTGTGTCACGCGGTGACAGGGCATGCGCCATTTCTGTTCTATGCGGCGCACTGTGCATCACTGCATATGGGCAGTCAGCGCTTTTCTGGCATGCGCGTACATAGCCTGCATGCTCCGCGACATGCGAAGAGTTTTGTAAGGTCTCGAGTGTATGCGACCACGGCGGTGCTGCCACTCAGGCTGCTTGATGTTGCATCCTTCGGACTCTCATATTATTCGTGATGATGCCCGAAGCTGGATGCCACGGTGGGGACTGCTGACTTGAATTCGAAACGCCACGACCCAGCCAGAACCCAATGCACCTGTTGTTGTCACTAGGTTTTGCTCTGTCGCTATGGGCTCTGTCGCTATGGGCCAAAGGTCCGACTGTCGCGCTGCCTGGATCACGGCAGCAGACCTGTTGTCACCCGAATCATGTGTGTGGGAAGTTTTGGCTTGATTAACGATCAAATATCCAAGTTCATGTTTTTTCAAGCCCGACTGTGATGGAATACGAAGCGTCGTCTCACGTTGTCGCGATTGTCAGTCGCTGCCGGGACAGGCCCGCACTGGTCAGGTGTGTGGACGTTGCAGCAGGTGCAGATTGACGCCCTTTGCGGCATGTTGGCGGCATGATCAACACTGAGGACGGGTTGTCGGCCACGATCGTGAGCAGCACTGGTTCATTAGACTGGTTGCAAACCAAATCCCACTCTGCTGTCCGTCAGCAGGCTCGGGCCCAAGCAGCAGAGCATCAATGGCAGCAGGGATGCCTGCAGCCGCAAATCATGCAAGCGCTTCGGTTGCAACAGCGGATGTGCCCGCGCTGGTGCGGCAGCTGGCCAAGGCGCAGCTGCGGGGGGCGCGCAGCGCAGGTGCCAGGCCCCTGCAAGTGGAGCCGCTCAAGTGCAGCGCATTCGGGGATGTTCTGCCCTGCCCAATACTGACGCTCTGCTGCAGCGAGCCTGTCCCTGCCATGACAATGACATCTCATCTGCATGGCGTCTTCCATCCTCATCTGAGTGGTGTCCTCCAGGGATACTGACAAGCGCTGGACGCATGCCCGGCGGCCAGCAGGACGCGCACGCCGAAGTGCGGCTGCTGGCGGCGCAGGCATTCCAGACGCTGCTGGACATGGATCAGGTGAGGGCAGGCCGGGCAGCAGTCCATCCAGCGTTCGTGTGTCGGCCAGCTTTCCTGGGCGCTGCACGTAGTGGTTGTCCTTGGGCGTGCACATTAATGTTGTATTGCTTGATGGCGTTGTAAAGCGATTAAGGTGCGCTCCTCTGTAGGAGGCGTATCCTGAGGTGGTGGCAGATGCGCGGGCGGCCTGTAACGATCGCAGCATTGCACAGGTGCGCAGCAAAAGCCCTACCTCTGCATGAGGGTGCGGCGTCATGCATGGAGACCCAGTGGCACCTTTGCTCACAGCAGCTTCTCAACGACAGGCGGCGGCGCGGCTGCGAGCGGAGGCCAGCAGCGGCGGTGCGGGGCAGCTGCTGCGCTTGGTCGCCGCGCTCCGGTGCAGCAGCAGCAGCAGCACTGTCGGGACTGCTGGTGCCATGCATCAGGGCGACGGCCCTGATGGCAGTAGCGGGCCAGACGCTGAGGCGCTGCTGTCTCTGCTGCTGCAGCTGCAGGTGCCCACCCTGCGGCGACCCAGCAGCTGCACTCTTACGCATGCACAGGCCCACGCACCGACGTCAGGACGTCTGCTCTGAAGCGGTCCCACGGCACATGGTGATGGGCGTCATCTGCTGCAGGGTGACGCGCAGCCGGCGCTGGACGCAGTCAATCGCTACAGGGTGGCAGCCGCGCGAGCGGCGGCAGGGGCGGCAGGGGCTGGGGATAGCGCCACGTTGGCTGACAGATGCGTGTGCGCTTCTGCAGCATTCTGTGGTGCCTTGGCCACGCATGCAGTTGTGTACAGTACACACTTATGCGCACAGCAGGGATGGGATCCTCGGTGTAAATTGGACCATGATGCTGCGGTTCTAATGCTTACTCCTCATCATGTGGGTCCTGCAGCCTGCCGGCGGCGCTGGTGCGGGCGTACGTCGCGGAGCCCGACGTGTTCATGCTGTCCAGCGCGCCGCCTGTGGTGTCGGTCCCCACCCTGCAGCACGGTAGCGGCGCCTCGGCCGCCTCGAGCTTTGCTGCCACCGGATGGGCCGGTCTCTCCAACATCAGCAGTGCCAGTGCGGACGGCAGCGTTGGCAGACACGAGGCCACTGCGGCCACCAACGCCACGAGCAGTGGCAGCAGTAACACAGCATTCAGTTGGGAGAGCGCCGCAGTTGCGGCTGCTGACCCCTTTGCCATGGCTGACGCCCCGCAGCGGTTCTTCAGGCTGTCTGCAGCGCCAGCAGATGCGCTGGGTCTGGACCAGCACTCGGACGGCCAGCTGCAGCTGGCTGAGGGTGCGGATGCCGAAAGCAAGCCAGCTGCAGCATCAACCACTGCGCAGTGGCTGGCACAGCAGCTGGCGGCCGCAACTGCCGCCCCCGCATGGCCGTCCTGCAGTGCTGCCGGCCGCACAGGCGATGCAGATGCTGCTGCCATGCAAGCTGCCAGCCATATGCGTACAGCAGATGGCATGCCATGCTTCTTTGGCACACAATCGCACCTGACGCTCCTGCAGAAAGCCGCAGCAGAGCCAGGCAGTGGGACCAGCTGGCAGATGAGCGGCACAGAAGAAGCAGATGGAGCGTCTCCGGCAGCACCCGGCACCCCGCAGCGGCACGCCGAGCCTCGCGGCCACGCCTGTGCAACAGCGGCACCAGCAGACTCCCAGGGGGGTTTTGGCAGCCCGCTGCCAGCTGCTGATAAAGCCGTGTATCCAGAGCCAGCGCCAGCGGCTGCAACATTGGCGGTGCAGTTTGTGACAGTGGACGAGGCGAAGCTTGTGCAGACGGCGTTGCTTGCGTTGCAGGTAACCAGATGGGCAATGCCGCCATTTACTCCTTCAGCTGAGTGGGTGCTCACTGCATGTGTGTATGCCAGACCCGGCCGGGAGCAGACATCGGGCCGGTACAGCACCAGCCCATGGCATGGGTGACGATGTGCGGTCCCGGAACCTGATAAGTACTTTGAGAACTGCTGAGCACTACGCTGTGCAACTGTTGACTGTTATAGGGTCGCCGGTCGGCACTCGCCCGCCTGGAAGCCTGCAGCGGCAGCGGCAGCAAGCGCACAGCTTCGGGTGCGCTGCCGCCGCCGTGGGCCGCGCTGCTGGCGCAGCTGGTGGCGGCCGCACGCCTGCGTGTGCACCTGGACTCCCTGGCTGCCGACGCTGCAAGTGTCGGCAATGGCGATACGATCTTGCAGGTGAACGCGATGAAGAAGCGTTAAGTTTCTCAGGTTATGTGGCGCACAAACCGCATACTTGCTGCATTTAGCGAGCCCGACTGTTGTTTGATGTCCGATCTAAAAGCGTGTTGGTTGGCGCGGCAGTGGACATAGAGTGCATGTCACGAACGAGGTGCAAAGGACGAACCATCTCGTCCAAGATAGTGTCTACAGCAGCAGCATCGAGAAGGCGGCTGCTGCTGTGCAGGGGTTTGGTGCAGCGCTGCAGCTGGTGCTGGCACGGCAGGACGCAGCACTGCAGGCGCTGCCATCGGTGTCATCACCGGCTCAGACTTCTGGCTGGGATCAGCGTTCTCAGCCCATCAGCAGCCCACGACTGTCGCTCATTGAGGTGTTGTTCGGACAGGCCTGAACTGGCTCTCACCCAACATGCACGTGCTTCCCATACAGATTCCCTTCTCGACTTTGAGTAGCCCCAATGCTTGATCTGCCCCAATGTGCGGTGGCATACCACCAACCTAAACCCTGGGCTGTGCAGGTGGTGGTCGCCACAGCCACTCTGCGCCGTGAGCTCCAGACCCTGCACGGCCTCTGTGGCGGCGGCAGCGTCACGGCAGGTACCATCTGCTCAATCTAACCATTGCAGATGGATCTCCTGAATGCACTACCTGGGCGCTGTCAAGCGGCTCCATCCCTCCGCAGCAACCTGCCACCAGGAATCTTACACGTGCAGGTCAGCCTGACTCCCATCTGGTCGTTACCAACGTTCATCACTGCAGGCGGCGGCCTGGCGCTGCTGGAGCGGCTCTGGCGGAAGCTGGAAGCCGCGGACGCTGCGCAGGCGCCGCTGGCGCGCTGGCTGCTGGCGGGGGCGCTGCGGCCCTGGCTGGCGGCGGCGCGTGCCTGGTGCTTCACCGCCGCGCCTGCAGCCCAGCCGGTGCGGCTGCAACCTGTGGTGAAACCCTACTCATGTTGCCGCGATGGCAACGCATGAGCTCTGATAGTTGAGCCGGTGCCTGCTTGGGCGGGCGTTTGCAGGGGGGTTTAGAGCAGTGCCCAGGCCTGCAGGTGGAGGCGCCGCCGTTCCTGGATACCATTGCGCAGCAGCTGCTGCACGCGGGGCGCCAGCTGCGGCTGCTGGCGGGGCTGCCCGAGCACGTCGCCGGGGACCTGGTGGCTCGGCTCACGGCGTCCGCCGCTGCGGAGGCGCAGTCAGCAGCAGCCGCGGCCGCAACCGACCCCTGGGCTGCAGGTGCGCAGGCTAATCTTCTGTAGGGACATTTGGGACCTGGTCAACGAGGACGCTCTCTCAGGTATGCACTGTCAGTTTGTTATGGATAGAGGAGCGTAAGCAGTGCTGTCGCGAGCCCTCCCGACTGCATTGAGAGCTCAGGGAGCTTCAGCCAGCATGTGGTTCAATGCACTGAAGGGCGCCGCGCACATAACTCTAAGGCCAGCCCCGCGCTCGGCTGCTGCTTCTCGACCAGCGGGCATGCAGTGCGCTTGCTTTCGCAGACCACATAACTCATAAAACGTCCCACCGCAGGGCCATCCGCACCCCAGTTTGCGGATGCCTGGGCAGCAGCGGCGGCGGGAGTGCAGGCGGCCTACCCGCTGCCCTTCACTCAAGCTGCGCTGACACAGGTGTGCTGCTCGTATGTGTGCTGCAGTCTGCAAGGTGTGTGTTATAGCACGCCAATGTGCTAATGCGTTGGCAGCATTCAAATCACCAGGTGCACACAGGTGCAATGGCCAACAAACACATGGGAAAGTTGTGAACTGTTCCTGCCATTTGCCAACTGTCCTCCCAGGGGACGGACGCAGTGTCAGCTGCTGCCTGCATTCTGTCGTATCCCCATGCCCCCGGCCTGGTAAAACAGCGCATCTGGCCCGGCGCAGGTGCAGGGGGTGCACCAGCGGGCTGCCGCCGAGCGCCGGGCAGCTGTGGAGCTGCAGCTGCGGGTGCTGGCCGACCGGCGTGCAGCTGCGGCGGGGGGCTTGGCCGCTGCAAGAACGCAGCGCAGCACAGCATCCCTTGCCGCCAGGTGGGTACACGCACTGCCCGCCGTGCGCATCATTTTTGTGGAGCAGTGTCTTGGGCTGGCAGCAGCATAGGCATTGATGCGTGCTGCTCGCCTGGCATCTCGAAGGGAGGGCACCAGTTGTGGTCCCTCCACAAGGGACAGTCTGCACACGATGATGTTGATGCTTGAAATGCGGTATGTGGGACTCCCAAGATGGTCTGCGCCGCTGCGTGTGCAGGCGGGCAGCCGAGGAGGAGGCCGCGTCTGCAGCGGCGGCGTTGCAGCAGCGCCAGCGCACCCTCCTGCAGTCGCAGGCGGCGGCGGTGGCAGCTGCACGGGCGGAGGTCGTATCGCAGCGCCTGGCAGATCAAAGGTGCTCGTGGGAGCTGGCACCCATCAATCATAACGGCTGGGTTCAATGGTTGACGCAAGGCCCGGGAATCAAGTGCTGCTTGGTTTCATTCAGTGGGATGCAGGACAGTCGAGTGTAGGTAACCTGCCCAGCATGTGCATGGGTTCTCCTGAACCGGAGACGTTCCCATGCACCGGAGAGCTGCGCCCCTTGTCCCGGTCATGCAGTCCACAACTGCATGGCGTGAATGACTCATCACACAGGGTGGATGACGCCGCTGTGCTGGCTTCGGCTCGGGCTGAGCATGCCGCGGCAGCCGCTGCACTGGCTGCAGCGGCGGCGGGGGCAGACGCGCGGCTGCAGGCAGCGCTGCAGGGCTCCGGCGACCCAGCTGAGCTGCGGCAGCAGGTACTTATAACAATTATTTGATTGAGCCCTCAACCCTGAACCTGGCACTGGCCTGTGCCCCATAATGGGACTGCGTTAGTGGTAGGTGCACAGGCCGTCCCGGCCGATTTCCAGTTACTGCTTCTGTTCCAGGCCGAGACAGCCGGACTGCCAGCCCTGGTGCAGCACGCCGCCTCGGTCGCTGCGGATGCCCTGGAGCGCTCCTTCTCAGTCGCAGGTGCGCCCTGCGTCCCGGAAAGTCACCCCATGACGTGTTGCAAACCCTCGCCTCGTCTTCAGTTCTCTATCTAGCAGCAGTACGCCAGGTGACGCAGCACCCTGCTGCCTTTCACGACTCGTCCTATCTAGCGTCGACGCTAGATCGGCCTTGAGCACTGCTGCGCCGGTGCATGTCAGTTGTCTACCCCCATGAGTCTGAGGTGCCCGCTGTGCAGGCGGCCTGTTTGCGCCGCCAGAGCTCCTGGCGGCTCAGCTGCTGGGCGGCGACAGTGGCAGCGCACAGCCAGCTGACAGCATAGCGGCAGCACCGTCGATGCTAGGGCTGCCTGTCGCAGGAGATGATCCGAGAGCTGGGCCCAGCACAGAACAGTCAGACTTGCCGGATCAGACGGTGGCGCATGCAGCCGCCGCTGTGTCTGAGGCAAGGTCTGCTCCTGAGCATGTGCCCGATGTACCGCTTCCTCAGCAGCCGCAGCTGGAGTATGCAACCAGAACAGCAGCGCAGCTCCCAGCAGCAGACGATGGTCAACAGCTGCCAAGCGATCCCGCTAATTCAGCTGCTTCTGCCGATCAGGCAGCACAGCCGATGCTGCCGCTGCTGCCGGTGGCATTGCCTTCAACACGCCATCAGCAGCTCCAGCAGCAGAGGGAAGAAGTCATGTTGCCGACAGCCGTGGTGGTGCGGGCAGTCATTGTGGAGCCCATCGCTGCACAGCACGCCTGTGTGAGCCGGGCCTGCCTGGGGTGAGCAATGACAGGGTTGGCAGCATGCAGACAAAATCCTGAACAGCACATCTCAGAAGATTCCACTACCTTGGAGCAACTGCGCTTGGCAAGGACGGCTGTATCTGAACTTCCAGTTCTCGCAAAGCTGGCCGTGTGTGCCGCTGCGCAGGGTCCTGTGCAATGAGCTGCAGCTGGGGCGGCACCTGCAGCTGCTGCGCCGGGTGTTCCTTGGGGGCGCCGGCGACTTTGTGGATGCCTTTGCGTCACGGCTGACAGCAGCCGCCGGGCCTACCGGGCTGACGGCTTCTGATGTGGATGCCGCGCTGGAGGATGCCATGCAGGTGCCTGAAGGTTTTGTAAGAGGAGCACCTAGTAAGTTGCAATGGCACATTGCGGTTTTGGTCAAGCAAGGTCAGCATGTACGGCAGGTTACAGCATGTGCTTGTCACTAGATAGGACATGATCAAATGAAAATGCCGCAGCCATCTGGTGAGGTGTCTTCGCAGGAGTCGTCCCTTGCTGGGGAGCCGCTGCTGGCAGGGCTGGAGGGCGACCTGCTTCCTGCTGCCAGCCGCCCCCAGCCGGTAGGTGCAGCACCCAGGTCAGCAGACGGGCTGGATGCTTTCGATCGTGTGGTGCTGCGGTGGCGGCTGACATGGCCGCTGACGGAGCTCATCACTGAGGTGACCGCCTGAAATCTAAAACCTGACATGCTGTGCATGGTAGCGTGGGCCTCAAGGCTGCACATGAGCACATCAAAAAGGTTGCCGCGGTGGACATGCGTGGGGTGCATGCGACTACTGCAAGTACCCTTTGTCGTGGCATTGGTGCCTGCAGGAGGACCTGGCGGCATGCAATGCGGTGCTTCGAACCTTGCTGCAGCCGCAGCGCATTGCGGTTGCAGCGCAGCGGCTATGGCTGGCGCTGCCGTCAGTCACGCCCACCGACTCAGGTATTGTTCATGCTCCAAGCTTGCAGTGGAGTGACTCATGTGTTGCGGTGATGAGTTTTCTGGCAGCACATGCAGAATGCTGGGAGCTGGATACTTCAGGAAGCACCCTGTAGCGGCTACCAAGTTCATTAGGTGGCGTATCATGCTACCATATTCATGTATGCTGCATTGATGCTTTATAGATACACCCTGCTCGTATTGCTCCTGGTTCACCCGGCAAAAACCACCTGGGCGCCGCAGATCCGAGCTCAGCGGCGCGGCTGGCATCGCTGCACCTCGCCAGGGCGCAGGCGGCGGCTGCGGCTGCAGCGCTGCAGGCAGAGGTGGCAGAGCACCTGCACGGGCCGCTGTGGGATAGACTGCAGCAGCACATGCAGGTGAGTGCTCTGGAGCCAGTCGCTGCTGCCATCCCTAACTCATGTGCATTGCCCAATGTAATATGCATTTGCTGATGGTGCCCTCAGGGTCTGCATTGCTGGATGGCTACCGGCCTGCAGCTTTGCCTCAGTCGGAAGGGGTTGCCTGCTGCCACGAGTCTGGTGACACCTGCATGATCACCTGACCGCCTGACATGCGCAGGCGGCTGCAGATGCGGCGGCCCTGGCGGCCGCCATACGCGCCTTCACCGCCGACGCCGCCGCAGCCGCAGCTGCCGCGGTGCAGCGGCCCGCGCATTTGGCGGCGCTGTCTGCCGCCGCCGCGCTGCTCAGCCCCCTGCAGCGCCTGCGGTGCGCGGGACTTGGCAGGCCTCTTTGCAGCAAGGGCATCGCTCCTGGGCAAAAGTCGGTGCTCTCTAAAGCATGCATTTCATCTCGGTCGGCCAGTGACATGCAACGAGCTGCCTGCATTCTGCTGTGCAGCCAATGCCGCACAGGCTTGCAAGGCTGGCTGTGGGTGTGGTGTCGTGTGCAGGGTGGCGGCGGCTGAGAGGATGCGGCGGGAGGGCCGGCAGCAGGAAGCTGCGAGGGATGCTGAGGTGTACAGCGCAGCGGTCGGCTGCGCTGAGGGCTGGGCTGCGGTGGAGGCGGCTGCTGCTGCGCTGGCGACTGTGGGGGTACAGCTGTAGTGCATGGAGACAGGTCTACAGCCACATGCTTGCTGCTTGCTGTGCTGCTGACGTTGCGATGCACGAAAAATAATGTAGGTAGGGATTGGGGCATTTTCCGTGCCGTGGTGCTAGCAGCGCTGCAATGGCCATCGCAATCCTGTGATACGATTCGTCGCTGCATTGCCAAAGCCTCGCATGCAACAGGAAAGGCGTGCAGATACAGCATCCGCGGCCTGAACTTGAGACTAGGCTGCAGCATCCGAAAGAAGCAATCGCACACTGCTCAGTAATGGACGTCTGGAGTTCACACCTGATGTGCACAGCACACTAGATAAATACGTTGCTGGTTGTACATGTTGCTGGGCATTCGTTGCACGGCCTGTGCTGCACACATAACCTGGTGTTCTAGTCCTACTGCTTACAAGGTAGGCAGTGGTACACAAGATTATGCACTACGACTTCCATGTGACAGATAGACTGATCACCACGCCGAGCAGTAGTGCCTCGACTCATACGATAGCATGTGCAACAAACAAATCACAGGTCCCTATGCACCACAATGCAGACAACAGGTATACACCAGCAGACACTCTTGTATGCTACATAGCCCATCGGCTGAATGCCCCCTCGCCATCTATATCCCTCACGTCCCCATACGCGCATACATTATTATAGCAATGTCGGTGCCAAGCCACATCCATCACGTAGAATAGTAACATTGAGCTGACAGCACGAGAAGCACGGGAAGTACTGTGCTGTGTCAACATACTGGCATGCATGGGCACTGGTGGCGAATGGAACTCACACGATGATGCACGTCATCCAAGCTTGGCAGGAACTCCATCAAATCCTGGAAGATCGCACTGGTTTGTACTCAAACGGCAAGGGTACTCAGACTGACACGTGCTGGCGTCGCATATATCATTGCCGCAAGTCTGCCCAGCAAATCCATCGCAACCTGTAAAGGCAGCAGCTCAGATGCAGTGGGCATACAAATGACTATTGTTGAGGGCATGCATGAACCAAACCAGGAGGCTCGACGCAGACATGCGTACCAAAGGTTGTGCTGGTGCAGATGCATGAAACGCTCATCAGTAGCCAGATGCTAATGCACTTGCATGAACCGTGTATTCGACAGCACTCTTGCCGTGCTTCTCGTCTTGAGGCATGCCTGCTCCGGGTATGGGACTCACTGCAAACGAAAGTGGAGGCCAGGCAGCGAAGGCCATTGGCGCAGAAGAAGCAGAAGGGGTTGCATGCGCCACCCTTTGCCACTCCTATATCACACGCTGCACACAAGCAGGAGGAGCAGCGGGATTAACAGCATAGGCCTCATTCCCGGGCAGCTGCGAGAAGCACAGTCCAGTGCTGAGTTTGAGTAGTTGAGCATCTATTGCTGCTCTGCAAAGCAAAGGCATGCGCATGCGCATGCGCGGGCATGCATCCAGTTGCTCACCGCAACTCCCATCGACACAGTTGAGGCCTCGTGGGCAGCCGCCGCAGGCAGCGCTGCAAGCTGCACCCCGTGGATTTCTTGTAGACGAAAAAACGGGACAGGGCGGCGGCGATGGCGGTGGGGAAGGTGGAGGGGATGGCGGTGGCTGCGGAGGCGGGCTTGGGGGCGGCGGCGCCGGCGGCGGGGATGGCGGAGGGGATGGCGGTGGATGCGGAGGCGGGCTGGGGGGCGGCGGCGGCGGGGATGGGGGTGGGGACGGTGGGGGTGATGGCGGCGGCGATGGCGGCGGGGATGGTGGTGGGGACGGTGGGGGGGATGGCGGTGCTGCAGTGCACAGCACATCTGGTGAGTGTGGCTTTCGCTGACCCAACCAAGCAAAATGCTGCCCTAGTACCGGCGCGCATGTGATGCCGCTCATGAACGACAGGGCTGGAAGCAAACCTGCACACGCACTCAACGCACGACAGCCACTCCCATGCAGCGCTGTGTGGTCCTCACTGGCAAGCGGGGTGGACAGCCGTGACAAAATTGCAAACAAGCAGGCACGCACTGCATATAGTGTGGGTGCGGTCCACGGCGCCGCCGACTGCGTGGGCACACGCTGCACGATGCCGCGCCGGCCTGGCTGCTGTATTGCTGGGGCGCGTCACAGGGGCTGCAAGTGCCAAAGCCCGCCTCCGCCTTGAAGCTTCCCGCCGGACAAGACAGCAGCACACCGCGCTTACCGGCATAGAAGCCAGGCCCCGGAACTGCAGCATTGCAACTGCGATCACTCCAACGGTGGCTGCCTTGCAGCTGCCACAATGCAAGGCAGGTGGAATCCAGACACCAGCGACAGGTCACATGATGTGTGCGCCGCTAAAAGGCTGCACCTCAGCAGGTCTGGCCATGCAACGTTTTGCATCCACAGGGTTTGGGCTCACCAACTTCGCAGCCCAGCACGCTGTACATGCTGGCATCCCGCACCGCCGTGCAGCAGGACGGCTTGGCATTGCCGTTGCCATTGATGGTGTAAGCGCACGTCAGGCACTGGTCGCCGTTACGCTGCATGGTAGGACGTACAGTCAGACGAAAGCAGTCCAAGGGAACGTGTTTAATATTCACATCTGGACTACGACCACACGTTGGACGTACAGTACGGAGTGGTCTGGCCACACAGGCTGTGACATAATGCCAAGGGGGATAGAAATATAATAGAATAAGTTTATTCCCTCTTTGTTGCCCCGCGCTGTTGCAGAGGCCAGCTGCACAGATTATGTGTCTGTCACGGCATAACAGGGGCTGTGCACCCAGCGCCACGTGCTTCACGGAAGCGTCAGCATATACATGTTGCTCCAGCTGAGATAGTGTACCTGCTGGCATCGCGCCATGTCGTCCTGAAGCTTCAAACTGCGAGCCCTGCCAGCACCAGATCGCACGCTGCGGGGCTCCAGCAGGGCTGACACCTGAGTGACATGTGTGGATGCGGTGCTTACAGCAAGCAAGAGGCACTCATAGTTGAAGGACAGTCGAATTTTGGCTCGCAACGGCTGACGCGCCGCAGGTTGCAGTAGGGCTGAAAAGGATCCTACCCCCGAAACTACACACGCAGCAGGTCCACGCTCCAACAGAAGCCAATAAACATGCATTTCAACACCAAACAAGCATCTGCACCACAGCGCACCGAAGGATCCTCGCTGCCGCCGATGACGCCTGCCAGCGGGCGCACTGCCGGGGCCACCGCCGCCGCGCTCGCCGCTGCGCACCCCACCAGGAGTCCCGCCAGCATCATTAGCCTGATTTTCATCGTGCAGCAGCGCTTGGCTGTGCAGGCGGTCCTATCCTGCGCCAGCATAGAGGCCGCACGTCACCACCAAAGAATCATGCAGCCTGTGCTGGGCCTGGACCGTCCATCCCGGAACCATCAGCAAAGCAAGCATACGAACTTTAGCAAGCATTCATTCTGACTGGCCCCACAGATCTGCCACTTCACCGGCCTTGGGCCGGATACGAGCGGAATAATACAGCGCAACGCGCTCTGCCCTAAAGTTGACAGAGGCCGTCGCACACCACTCTTATACACGCGCCAACGGCCATCAGCTAGACGTGCACGGATATACACAGGTTCTGACGCACTGACTTGCGCACCTCCGTGCGTTGACGGCGTACCCGGACTTTTGCCGCACGGCAGGTGCCGAAACCTCACGCGTCGGTGTGTTAGGTGATGTCTCAAGACCCGCGCGGCTGCATTGTGCACTCGCTAGTATAGGGATTGCGGATGCTGCAAAGCCACAGTGTGCTGCACCGCATATGAAGTGTGAGGCAGCGGATGCACATCACGCTGACACGTCATGCTAGCTAGATTGTCTAGATCGTGCCGTGTAGCGTTATGCCACATCATGCCACGCTGGCTGCCAGCACTGCACCGCCTGTCTGTAGAGATCCTGTGATCAGAAGGCCGGGTGTGCGGCGGCACCGCTCAATCAACAGCTACTTATCTCGTATGACGAGGAGCAGCCCACCCTCTGCCGGAACTCAACCACGAGGACACAGGGCTAGCATGCGTGGCAAACATGTCAGCCAGTAGCGATGCAGAAAGACATCCATCAGCCACGCTGCACCCTACTGCAGGTCGGTCATGCGGGTCATATATAGCACAGGTGTGCTGCAACATAACACACTCCACGACTTGATGTGAAGCATCACCCACGCACTGCAGCAAGCTATTTGGAGAGCTTACAGCGTGCCGTCGACTTGAACGCTGCCCCGCACCGCTCACCCCGTCCACACCGACGATGGACCGATCACCACCTACACCATCCCCTGCGCCCACCCAAAACCGCAGGCTGATGAGGCGCTGCTCTCGCTGCTGCTGCAGCTGCAGGTGCCCACCCTACGGCGACCGCAGGCGCGCCCACACATACAAAGACCCAAAGGCTGGGTGCGCTGACTGCCTTCGGGCGAGCACAAAGTGTGCGTTGAAGGGGGTTGTCTGTTGCAGGGTGGCGTGCGGCCGGCGCTGGACGCAGTTAGTCGCTGCAGGGTGGCAGCCGCACGAGCAGCCACAGGGGCGGCCGGGAATGATGGAAATACCGCGACCTCGGCTGGCAGGTGCATGTCAAGTACTGCTGTAGGTCCTGTGCCGCCTGTATTGTGCAGAGTACGCTCACAGTACGCCCTGCACACTCAGCTGAGGTGTGTGACTGCTAAGGCAGCTTGGATGGACCAATGCTGTTGGCTGCTCAGCTACCTGCAAAATAACCGAACCGTGCATGCTGCAGCCTACCCGCCCGCGGCACAGGTGCGGGCGTGCGCTGCGGAGCCCGATGTGTTGATGCTGTCCGGAGCGCTGATTACCTGTGGTGTCGGCTCCCAACCTGCAGCACCGTAGCAGGGCTACGGCCGCCTGCGCCTCTGCTGCCGCAAGCTGGAACGGGGTCCCGAAGCTCAGCAACGGGGTTCTGAGTGGCAGCGCTGGCAAACAGGAAGCTGGTGCAGTCAGATGTGCCAGTGGGCGTGGAGATAGCAGCGCAGCATTCAGCTGGGACAGCGACGCTGTTGTGGCTGCGGACCCTATCGCCGCAGTGGGTGCCCCAGAGCGGTTGTTCAGGCGCTATCAGCAGCTATGGCAGACATGCTGGGCCTGGAACACAGCTCGGACGTCCGGCTGCAGCTGGTTGGGGGCGTCAGCACCGCCAGCGGCCCTGCTGCAGCATCGGCCGCTGCTCAGCGGCTGCGGCAGCCGCAGCCGCCGCCCCCAGCTGGCCACCCTGCTGCGTACTGGCAGGATTGCAGATGCAGGTGCCGCTGCCACGCTGGCAGCCGCCGCCAACAGGGGCAGCTATGCACGGTCAGCAGATGGCATGCCGGGCTCCTGTGGCCCACACCCGACGCTTCTGCAGGCAGCCGGCGCAAAGCCAGGCAATAGCACCGGCTGGGCCGACGCGAGCGATGCAGAGGAGCAGGGAAAGCAGATCCAGCAGCACCCCAGCATCCCGCAGTGAAGTCCTGAGCCCCGCAGCCAGCTGCATGCAGCAGCAGCAATGCCGACAGCGGCAGATGCCCAGGGCGGACTTGGCAGCACGCACGCTCCCCATGCGCTTGCTGCCAGCCGCTGATGCTGAGCCTCCAGCGCGGGTATTTGCAGAAGCGCCGGTGCAGTTCGAGGCGGTAGACGAGGCGCAGCTTGTGCACATGGCGCTGCTTGCTGTGCAGGTCATGGCAGATGTGCATTCGACTTGCCACCACTACTCCCTCAGCTGAGTGGCTGCTCACCGCATGTGTATATGCCAGACCCGACCGGGAGCAGACATCAGGCCGGTACAACACCAGCCCATGGCGTGCGTGAGTGACAATGTGCAGTCCCGGCACCTGACAAATGCTTTGCCAATTGCTGAGCATTGCAGTTTGCCACTATTGAATGTCTCAGGAACGCCGGTCGGCGCTTGCACGCCCTGAAACCTGCAGCGGCAGCGGCGGCAAGCACACGGCTGCGGGCCGCCGTGGGCCGCGTTGCTGGCGCAGCTGCTGGCAGCCGCACGGCTGCGCATGCAACTGGACTTCATGGCTGCGGCTGTTGCACCCATCAGCAACGGAGGCGCGGTTCTGCAGGTACACACTGTAGTTGGCTGTCAGAATGAGACCTTGTCGAGAGTGACAGCTGTAAGGGCACATGCTTGGGTGTTGTGGTGGATTGACTCTTCGGTGCATATTCATAGTCAAAAGCTGGAGAGGTTCATAGATAGAGCAGCACTCTTGTTGTTGTGGTGCCGAGTTGCCAGACAGCATCCAGCAGCGGGAGCTGAATGCGTGAACCTGCTGCTGTGTAGGGGTTTGGCAGCTGGTGCTGGCGTGGCAGGACGCAGCACTGCAGGCGCTGCCGTCGGCACCAGCACCTCACGCTGTTGACTTGCCGCAGAAGCCTGATTTTAGCACCCTTCGCCTGTTGCTGTGCCGCCGCAGGTAACCTTGGCACTCAAACGGGATATCGTAATCACCTTCTGAAAGAACCACCAAGGGCCCACATCGCTATGATCTATGCAGTAGCTGCTCCAGGCCTCCAGCCAGGTGTCCTTGAAAGGGTTGGTAACATGAGCACTCCTATGTGCCCGGTCTACTCAGAAGCCAGCACATCACTACAGGCGGTGGCCTGGCGCTGCTGGATCGGCTGTGGGGAAGCTGGGAGCCGGGACGCCGCGCAGGCGCCGCTGGCGCGCTGGCTGCTGGGCGGGGCGCTGCGGCCCTGGCTGGCGGCGGCGCGGGCCTGGTGCTCCACCGCGACGCCCTGCTGCTCACATGCAACATCAGCCGGGTTTGCAGCGCTTATTCCGCAACTCTGGTTGGTTTGAGCACTGATCTTGTTTGGGAGGTGGCGTCATGTCACTCACAGGCTGGTTTCGTGGCTTTTGGGGGCAAGGCCGCTTGTGCGCCCAGAGGTCTGATGCCCAGCAGCAGCCCTGCATGCTGTGCCATCCATGAGCCTGCGCAGAGTCTTCCAACTCACACATAACATGCAAAATGTGCAGGGGTCGTCATGTTGAGCACGCAGGCCGTCCCATCCCATGATTGGGTGTACATACAGCCCTACAGGTAGTGGCACCGGCATTTCTGGAAGGCCTTGCGCAGCAGCTCCTGCACGCTGGGCGGCAGCTGCGGCTGCTGGCGGAGCTGCCCCGGCACATTGTCGGGGGCCTGGTGGCCCGGCTTACTGCGTCCGCCGCTGCGGAGGCGGAGGCGGCAGCAGCTGCAGCCGCCAGTGACCCCTGGACTGCGGGTGTGCAGGGCGGTGCAAACCTGCCCTCGTATCTCACCGAATTGCTTCCTGTTGGCTGTGATGGACATACTTTTGTAACGCGTCTAGAGATCTGCCACTCACATCGTGCATACATTGCTAAACTGGTTCATGCTTCAGCACGATGGGAACCACTCTGCGCTTTATGTCAGGTCTCATCATCGACAATCTCCCATCATAGGGTCATCCGCTCTACGTAGGCTCTGGAGACACCTGGGCGGCGGCAGCAGGAGCGGCGGCAGGAGTGCAGGCTAGGCTGCATGCGGCCTCGGCAGCGGCAGATGCCCTGGAGCCCTTCTTCTTAGCAGCATGTGCGCCAGCAAGCCAGCCAGCCATGAGCCCTTGGGAATGTGTAGGTCACCTGTGTACATCCAATCATTTGCTGGCCGGGCCTGCAATTGCATCAGTTGTGCATTGTGCAGCACCCTGCTGTCATGACAGTGCTGCATCAGCGTGGCGCATCGGGTGCGCCCACCGGTGGCGCATGGGGTCAATCTTTCAGCGTTTGCCGACCATTCATCCTGAACTCCACACATGCCTGCCATGCAGGCGGCCTCTCTGTCGCAGCCAGAGCTGCTGGCTGCGCAGCTGCTTGGCGACCAGGATGGCCGCAAGCACATGTGACTGCTGACAGCGCTGCAGGAGCAGCAGGGTGCGGCACAGAGCAGCCCAGCCGCGTCACACCAGCAGTCAGCGGCACAGCAAGCCGCTAATGCAGCTAACCTCATGCCACCGTCTGCCAGCACGCCTGATGTGCAGCTTCGTCAGCAGCCGCAGCTGGGCTCTGCAGCCGTCACGCCAGTGCAGCAGTCTGCAGACGCCGGTCACCGGCTGCACAGCAGCCCAGCTGGGTCAGGCGCATCTGCTGACCAGGCAGCCCAGCCAGCGCCGCAGCAGCTGCCTGCGCACATGCCGCCAAGCGTGCTGCACCTGCTGCATCATCAGCAGCAGCTTAGCAGCAGCAGCAGCAGCAGCAGCAGCAGCAGAGGGAGGAAGACCTGGTGCCAGCTGCCGCCGTGGTGCGGGCGGTCATTGCCATGCCCATCGCCGCGCAGCACGCCTGCGCCAGTCGGGCCTGCCGGGGTGCGCTCCCCTAGGCAGCAGCAAGCAGATCCTCAGTGCCAAAGCTTGCCGGTGTCTCACCGCCCTGTTCCTCGAGATTGAGGGCATGCTGCTGATAGTCACCCTTGCCGCTTCGCGGTGTCTCTCTGCGCAGGGTCCTGTTCGAGGAGCTGCGGCTGGGGCGGCACCTGCAGCTGCTGCGCCAAGTGGTCCAAGGGGGCGCAGGCGGCTTTCTGGATGCCCTTGCCTCGCGACTGGCGGCTGCAGCTGCCGGGCCCGCGGGGCTGGCGGCTGCTGATGTGTACGCCGCTCTGGAAGACGCGATACAGGTGCCTCAAAGCTACCAACAGAACTAGGGGTTTGCAGCAGTACATTGTAGACGGTGATTCCAGGGCAGCGTGTGTGGCACATACAGTGTCACTGCATTCGGATGAGGGCATTCAGAAACCAGATGCCACCACTGTATATCGCTTCTATCTGTAGGGGTCGTCGCTTGCTGGGGAGCCACTGCTGGCAGCACGGGAGGGGCACCTGCTTCCTGCTGCCAGCAGCACCCGGGCCATGGACACAGCACCCAGGTCAGCAGATGCGCTGGGCGCATTCGACCGCGTCGTGCTGCGCTGGCGGCTGGCGTGGCCGCTGACGGAGCTCATCACTAAGATAGCTGACCACCTGAACAATGAACCCTGGCAGGCTGTCCGTGGTAGCACAGCCCTCAGGCTGCAGATGAGCACCTGAGCAGGTTCTTCCAGTGGCTATAGGGGTGCTGCGGTGGATGCTGGTACTCTTTCTTATTTTGGTCGGTGCCTGCAGGAGGACCTGGCGGCGTGCAACGCGGTGCTGCGGGCGCTGCTGCGGGTGCAGCACGTTGCGACTGCAGCGCAGCAGCTGTGTCTGGCGCTGCCGTCAGCCATGCCCACCGCCTCAGGTGGAGTTCATATTTCAGGGTTGCGGTGGGGTGACTCATGGATCCTTGCAGCACATGCACACGGCTGTGAGCTGGCTACTTCAGGAAGCAATCTGCAGCGGCTGCCCAGCTCGTCAGGGGGCATATCATGCCTCCTCATGCGTGTGTGCGTTGTTGTTGCTTTATAGATACACCCTGCCCGCATAGCTCCTGGTCCAATCAGCAAGTGCCATCTGGGCGCCGCAGATCCGAGCTCATCGGCGCGGCTGGCATTGGTGCACCTCGCCAGGGCGCGAGCGGCGGCTGCGGCTGCAGCGCTGCAGGCAGAAGTTGCGGAGCAGCTGCACGGGACGCTGTGGGGCACCCTGCGGCAGCACACGCAGGTGAGTGCTCTGGAGCCAGTCGCTGCTGCCATCCCTAACACCCATACGCACTGCCCACTGTGATGGCGCAGCTGCGGAGGGTGCCCTCAGGATGTGCGTTGCTAGATGGCCAGTGGCTTCCAGCTGTGCTCAGCCCGAAGGGTTGCCTGCTGCCACCAGTCTGGTGACGCGTGCATAACCAACCATGACCGCCTGACATACGCAGGCGGCTGCAGATGTGGCGGCCCTGGCGGCTGCCATACGCACCTTCACCACCGACGCCGCCGCAGCCGCAGCTGCCACGGTGCAGCAGCCCACGCATTCGGCGGCGCTGTCTGCCGCCGCCGGGCTGCTCAGCCGCCTGCAGCGCCTGCGGTGCGCGGGGTTTGGCAGGCCTCATTTCTGCTGATTAGTGCTCTCTAGAGCATGCATTTGTTCCGTCAGCAAGTGACATGCAACGAGCTGCCTGCTTTTTCCATTTCATCGCTGCACATGCTTGCAAGACTGGCCGTGGGTGTGAGGTACAGGGTGGCGGCGGCTGAGAGGATGAGGCGGGAGGGGCGGCAGTGGGAAGCTGCGAAGGATGCCGAGGTGTACAGCGCAGCCGGTGGATGCGCTGAGGGCTGGGCTGCGCTGGAAGCGGCTGCTGCTGAGCTGGCGGCTGCATGGATACACCTGTAGTGCATGGAGACAGGTCTACAGCCAGACGCTTGCTTTCTTGCTTGCTGTGCTGCTGACGTTGTGATGCACGAGGTGTAGCATGCCTAGGTCGGGATTTAGGGATGGTCATGCTATGGTGATTGGCCGTCGCAATCCTGTGATACAATATGTAGCTGCATTGCCAACGTCTCGCATGCCACAGGAAAAACATGCACATACAGCATCTGTGGCCTGAACTTCAGACTAGGAGGGTGCTTGCTGCAGCATCCGAAAGAAGCAACTCTCACGCCGCTTAGTAGCGGTTGCTTTCATCAACGTCTGGCGTGCACACCTGATGTGCACAGCACACTGGATAAAGCGTTGCTGGTTGTACATGTGGCTGGGCATTCGTTACACGGCCTATGCTGCACATCTGACCTGGTATTCTGACCCTACTGTTTACACGGTAGACGTGCAGTACACAAGATCATGCACTAATAATGCTTCCATGTGACAGCGTACTCACTTCGCTGAGCAGTGCCTGGACTCACAGCATGTGCAATAAACAAATCGCAGGTCCCTATGCACCACAAAGCAGACAAGTATACACCAGACAATCTTGTGTACTAGTTAGCCCATGGGCTGGATGCCCCCTCGATCGCCAGATCCGTCATGTCCCCATACATCCAAAATAGTAATGGCATTCGGCCCGGGTGTCGGTGCCAAGCCACATCCACCACATAAGCAGTAACATTGGGCAGCTGACAGCAAGCGGAGCACCAGATCTGTGCTGTGCCATCGTACACTGGCATGGGCACTGTCGGCGGGTGAAACTCATACGATGAACATGTGAATCACAGCTTTATTGGTTGACATTTGTTGAAGTTGGTGCATGCCGTTGGGACAAAGATGGCAGAGCACGTGTTGGCGTTGCATATGTCATTGCCGCAAGTCTGCCCAGGTAGTCCATCGCAACCTGTAAAGGCACGGCAGCAGCTTAGGGGCAGTGGGCACATAAGTGAACACTGATGAGGGCACTGCCATGCATGGCATGCATGCACCCAACCAGGAGGCTTGATGCAGACATGCGCACCAGAGGTTGTGTTGGTGCAGGTGCATGAGTCGCTCAGTAGCCAAATGCTGATGCACTTGCAAACACCGTATCGCCGACAGCACTACTGCCATGCTTCTTGTCTTTAGGCATATCTGCTCCGGGCAGGGGACTCACCGCAAGTCCCGGATGAGCAGCCAGTGGATGAGCAGCCAAGGGATGAGCAGCCAAGGCCATTGGCGCAGCTGTTGCATCTGAAATTGCATGCGCCACCCTTTGCCACTCCTGTATTACACGCTGCACACAGGCAGGAGCAGCGGGAGTGACAGCATTAGCCTCATTTTCGGGCAATTGCCAAGAGGCACGGTCCAGTGCTGCTTTTGCAAGAGTAGTTGAGCATGTTTAGCTGCTCTGCAAAGCAATGGCATGCGCATGCGCGTGCGTGCATGATGGTGCTCACCGCATCTGTCATTGGAACAGGTGAGGCCCGATGGGCAGCCGCCGCAGGCAGCGCTGCAAGCTGCACCCCGTGGATCTGCTGGCAGTGGTAGACAGAGCGGCGGAGTCGGGGACGGGGGTGGGGACGGAGTCGGGGGCGGAGGTGGCGGGGATGGCGGTGGGAACGGTGGGGGTGAAGGCGGCGGCGGCGATGGTGGCGGGGATGGTGGGGGTAAAGGCGGCGGGGATGGTGGCGGTGAAGGCGGCAAAAATGGTGGCGGGGATGGCGGCGCTGCAGTGCACAGCACATCTGGTGAGTATATGTGGCATGCGCTAACCCAACCAAGACGCTGCCCTAGTGCCGGCGGGCATGTGCTGCTGCTCATGAACAGCAAGACATGCGAATCTGCACGCTCAACATGCGGCAGCCACGCCCACGCAGCACCATGTGGTCCTTGCTCTGCCAGGCAGGCAAGCATGCAAGCCATGTTGAATAGCGGACACCCGCAACCACATTTCGAATCGGTCGGCACTCACTGCATGTGGTGTGGGCGCGGTCCACGGCGCCGCCGACCGGGCACTCGCTGCACAATTTTGCGCCGGCCTGGCTGCTGTACTGCTGGGCTGCGTCACAGGGGCTGCAGCTGCAAAAGCCCGCCTCCGCCTTGAAGCTACCCGCCGGACAAGGCAGCAGCACACCGCGCTTACCGGCGTAGTAGCCAGGCCCGGGGACTGCAGTAAAGCACATGTGGTCACTCCAACATTGACTGCCTTGCCGCTGCCACCATGCAAGGCAGGTGAAACCCGGACATCAGTGATAGGTCATCATATGATGTGTGTACCGCTACAAGGCTGCGCGTTAGCGTGTCTTGCATGCACTACTGTCTTGCATACAACGGTGCTTGGGCTTACCAACTTCACAGCCCAGCACGCTGTACATGCTGGCATCCCGCACAGCCGTGCAGCAGGACGGCTTGGCGTTGCCGTTGCCATTGCCGTTTCCATGGATGGTGTATGCACATGTCAGGCACTGATCTCCGTAATGCTGCATGGTAGGACATACAATCAGACGAAAGCAGTCTTACGCTGGAGTAGTCACATCAATCATACGGAACACGTTGGACAGTCCAAATTGGTAGACTGTGCCAAGGGCAATAGTACATAACAGAATAATTTTACTCGCGTTGACGCAGCAGAGGCAGCTGGACAGCCGATGCTCTGGACACGGAATAACAGGGGCTGTGTACCCAGCGCCAGGTTCTTCACGGAACCGTCCGCATGTGTTGACCCATCTGGGAGAGTGTACCTGCTGGCATCGCGCCGTGTCGTGCTGAACCTTCAGACCGCGAGCCTTGCCAGCGACAGACCGCACGCTGCGGGGCTCCTGCAGGGCTGCAACCTGCGTGACACGCGTGAATGCGGTAGTCACAACGAATAAGAGGCACCAACAGCTGAAGGACAGCCAAATGTTGGCTCGCGAGAGCCGACGCGCTGCAGTGCAGTAGGGCTGACAGGGCTCCTTAACCCCGAAACCACACACGCACCGCATCCAACCTACAAAGAAGCCAGCAAATTCCGTTGCACCGCCAAACAAGCATCTGCAGTGGCGGCGCACCACGGGATCCTCGCTGCCACCGACGCCGCCTGCCAGCGGGCGCACTGCCGGGGACACTGCAGCCGCGCTCGCCGCCGCGGACACCACCAGGAGTCCCGCCAGCATCATCAGCCGGATCTTCATCGTGCAGCGACGCTTAGCTGCGCAGGTGGTCCTGCGCCAGTGCAGAGGCCGCGCGTTATCACCAAAGAATATTCAGCCTGGACCTGAACCGTCCATCCCGGAACCACCAACAGTGCGAGCATCCAGAGCATCGAGAGCTTTCTTCCTGATCCTTCTGACTGGCCTCACAGATCTGCCGCAACACCGGCCTTGGGCCAAGTACGAGCCGAATAGTACAACGCAACGCGCTATAAAATTAAAGGAGGCCGCCGTCGCACACTACGTACTCTATCTCACACACGCGCCAGCGGCCATCAGCTAGACGTGTACAGAGGCACACAAGTGCTGACGCAATGACTCGCGCACCTCCGTGCTTTGACGGTTTTACCCGCCCCAGACTTTTGTCAGACTGTTGCACGGCAAGTGCCGCAAACCTCAAACGTCGGTGTGCTGGCTAATGGCCCAAGACCCGCGAGGCTGCATTGCGTGCTTGCTAGTGTAAGGATTGCACATGCTGTAAGGCCACAGTGTGATGCGTCGCGTAATGCTTTGAAGTGTGGCAGCGGATGCACGTCAGCCCAACACGTCGTGCTAGCTAGATTATCTAGATCGTGCATAGCGGTATGCCACATCATGCCACGCTGGCTGTTCACATTATTGCACCGCCTGTCTGCAGAAGATGCTGTGATTGCATGCCGGGTGTGCAGCGGCACCGCTCAATCAACACTTACTCACATTCTCGCAAGGGATGACAGGGAGCAGACAAACCCTCTGCTGGATCAACACCGGAAGTGAAACGAAGTCACAGATAGAGCCCAGCATGCATGGACGGAAACGCTGCTGTCGGCCAGTGACAACGCGTACAGGAGTGCATCAGCCAGGCAGTACTCTACTGCAGGCCGGTCATTTACACAGGTGCTGCAAAATAGTTCAACGTGAAGCCGACCACTGCAGTTTCGACCACGACAAGTGACCACTGCAACGGTCCATCTGGCACCCCAGCAGCGGTCCCAGCATGTGGAGTCAATCTGAACGCTGCCCCGTATCGCTCAGCCCGTCCACACCTCCTCCTGATGGCCGATCACCTCCTCCACCGTCTCCTGCACCACACGCAGAACCACAGATGTGAGCTGAAGATGTTGGAGGCCAGGAAGTGCAGACGCCGGCGGCGAATCGGACACCAACAAAAGCAGAAGGGCAGAGTCGCTAAGATGGGAGAGCGCGTACGATGCAGCAGCTCGATCGACTCGTGTGGGCGACCCACCTGCTCGATGCTGTAGTCGTCGGGCTTGTCGACGAGCTCGGGGTAGCGGGCGCTGATGATCTTCTGCGCAGCCGCGGCCATCTGCTCCCGGTGTGCCCGCTTGCCCTCGTACCACTCTCGCCACTCCTCCATGCGCGACCGCCGGTCGCTCAGCAGGTCCGTGTCGGCCTGCGGGCTTCCAAGCAAATGTTAGCTCACGCACCCATGTGTCCGAGCTGAAACAAAGGTGCTTGCTGGATCACCGTACTTGCTGGATCACGGGTACCACTGCATGTATGGTGTGACGCTGCGTCGTCAAAACTGTTGCTCTTAAAATCAAAAGAATTGATCTTGAGGTTGGTGCAAGTGATGCACGTGTATTCGTCTGAGGGGAAGGGGCACTGTGTGAAAGGACGATGCACCTGAGCCATGAGCACGTCGTCCTCCTTGGCGTACTTCTCGGAGAACTTGCGCAGGTTGCGCGCGATCTCCTTCAGCTGCGCCTCCGACAGCATGCTCGGCGGCCGCGGCCGCCAGCTGAACTGGTAGAATCGGTCCCGCATAACCCTGCAGCCAGGGGAATGTCATCGTTAAACTGCAGAAGTGCCTTTGGACGCACAGCCCAGCGGCATTGCCTCCCTGCAGGCTGTTAGGCGGTCAGGAGCTCTGCGAACACACATGTGGGCACGGCGTAAACGCAACCCAATGCAGTAAGCAGATGCGCTCAGTTGTTTGCACCCCTGGGCCCCAGCCGCCCACCTGTACAGCAGGTTGCCGTTCCAGGACCACAGGTTGAAGCCGTTCTCCATCTGGTGCACGGAGGTGACGACGGTGGCGACATAGCGCCCGGTGGGGTCCCACTCGATGTCGGTGCACATGAAGTGCTCGCCGGTCGCCATCGTCTCCGCCTCCTCCACGTTGTAGAACTCCAGCTGCCCGTTCATTTGCTGCGCGGGCAAAGAGGATCACCAATTGTCAGAAACCATTTTCAACGATGCAGAAGGCCCCCGTCTGCGGGAAGCATTATACCTTGAATGACAAAACAGCAGAGCATCACCCAGCCAGACACAGCCCTGCGATCGTTGCTGACATTGCAGCAGCTGTTGAGGCTGACGCACTTGGCAAAACGTGCACCGTCCCGGCTATGAACTACAATGACGCTGCTACCGGCACTTGCAACCAAGCTGATACTCTCCAGCGATCTGGGACTGCAGGTTGAACAGCGACGCTGCTGACAAGGTTTAGAGAAGAAAGGGTTTAGGGAGAAACCCTGAACCCACCTTCAGGCCGGCCAGGACCATGTTCTTGCCGGTGGGGGACCAGTGGATGAAGTTGGCGGCGCGCGAGGGGTTGTGCACCACCGGCTGCACCGCCTTGACCGCCGACCGCACGTCCTTCATCTCATACACGCTAAGGTTGGGCTTCGGGCCGTCGCCGTGCAGGATCGCGAAGCGCGTGCCCTACAGCAGAAGGAACAGGACATGCTGGGGAGATGTGCAGGACACTGAAGTGAGCCCTCGGCTTATCTCAAAGTATGTGATGCTGGGGCTGTCTTTAGAGTGCCGTGCTGAGGAATGAGAGCCGGTGCAACGCAATGGGCTGCAGTGCAGCATGCAAACACAGCCAGCCAGGCAGTGCCGATGCGTGACACGTGTCTGGTGGTGCCAGCTTGAGGGGTTCAGGGACGCACGTGTGGCTCCCAGGCGAAGTGGATGATGCGGTCGCCCTTCTGCGGCAGCTCCAGCACCTCCGCCGGCACCGACCGCTCCTGCAGGAATCATGACAAAATATGTGATACACCTCCTGCTGTGTTGTTGCGTGCTGCATTTCAGTGTGCATGCGCTTGACGCACTGGTCACAGCGTTGTTCGTCTACATCAGTTCTCGTCACCAGTCTCTGGTGCAGGTGTGATGTCCAAGGATGGTGCGCAGCAGACACAGCTGTTGGCTGTGCTTTGAGTGACAGCAGCTCGGTAGCAGGCACCCCAAGCATGGCGGCATGCAGCCAGCACCTTGAGGCTGAACAGCTCGAAGGAGGTGTAGATGGACTTCTTGGTCTTGGTGAAGCGGTCCACCTGGACCGCCAGGTAGGTGCCCTGGGGGTGCCAGAACATCTGTACATCTGCACTTTCAAATCACGTAGTTGTCAGTCGAATGTCAAATTTATATTACACGTGCAAGTTCGTCCGTGGAGAACGCTGGCAGCAGGAGTCTAGACAAAGGCGCATGCGGTGCTCCCAGCTGCCGAGCTGAAGGAGGCAGCTGGTTCCAGCGTTACGGTGCACACCTGCCACTGAAAAGAGGTTCTTCTGCCGCAGCTCGGTGCGCTCAGGGAAGGCCATCAGCGACAGCCTTGCCGGCAGGTTGCCGCCGCCCTGCTCTGTCTGGTACGCACACCTGTGCAGCACAGAGGCAGGTGACAGTCAACAAAAATGCAGGCGAGAGGTGAAGCAGGCTGGGAACTGAGCCGCACCCTGCAACAGGTTTGAGCCGTTGTTGCTGGCTCCTGCCTGGGATGTGCAAAGCGTATTCCCTGGTGGCGTTGCCATGCAGAGCGCGAGCAGTGAGGGCAGACACCTCTGCTGTCCTCCGCAATGCATGGGACTTGGCTCGATTACAGGCTATGCCTCAGTCGAACAACAGGACGCCCTCACAGGATGGGATTGGCGGGCGGCCAGGGGGAAGTCCGCTATCTGGATGGCATCACACAGCCTGGCAGGGGCCCTGAAATGCGGTGTCGACTCACAGGATGGGGTCGGCGGGCGACCAGGAGAAGTCCTGCACCGCGTCCAGCTTCACCGACTTCTTGTCCAGCAGCCCCATCTCCGGCGCCTCGTACACGCTGATCGCGTTGCGCCCCAGCCGCGCAAAGAACCTGCATGCACCAAGTATCCACAAGTCCAATACCTGACCGGCGTAGCTTCGTGACCAGCACACAACCACGTGCAGCGCCTCACAGCTGCTGGCCCTGCAGACCATGCATCCACAACAGCGATGGATCTGGGGCAGGTGGAGTACAGCATCGTCAGCGGTGGCGCTGCACGAGAGGCGCACTTGTCCTCGCCGCCGCCCGCCCACTTGAACAGCGGCCAGTTGACGGCGCCGCCGGCGCCGGCCGCGCTGCCGACCGCGTAATCGTCCACGGGCCCCGCAAACGACCGCAGCGTCCTGCCTGCAGCTCGCGACTCACGACATTGGAGCGAAGACACCATAGGAGACAGAATCGCGGGATACCTTAACTTGAGGCTACTCCGACCAGATTGCCTTCTGTGAGGCACTGGCCTGCGTCTTGCGTTGCAGGCAGGACTCGCACAGCTGGCGGTCACAAATGCTTGAGGCATCCTTGGAGGTGGTACGAGAGACAGCGAGGCGGCATACCTGAGAAGGTGTCGAAGATGTTCAGCGTCAGGCTGGCCTTCTCACGGGGGCCGCGCGGCTCCTCCGCCGAGTAGGACACGGCATACTTCTCGTTGGGCGAGAACTCCATGAGCCGCACCTGCCGCAGGGTAGGCATGTCATTGCTGATCCCACAATCTGAGATAGGAAACACTAACGGCTTGGCTCAAATGCCATCATAACAAGGAACAGGGGCTCAGCATTGGCTCAGCATGACCGTGGCATAGCAGTGGCAGGCATAGCAACATCAACTGCACATACAAGGCTTCCTTGGGTAGAAGTGCAGCTGATGGTGTGCTGATGTTGTCAGCGGCGCACGTTGGGGTGGGACATGCGGGCGATGCGCTTCCAGGAGCGGCCGCCCCACACGGCGATGCCCTGCCGGTGGATGGTGGCCAGCACGCTGCCGTGCGCTGACCACTGCACGAAGGACTCCGTCCAGAAGGAGCGCCGGTACACGTCCTCCGGCTGCGCGCGCGCCGCGTCGTTCCACAGCACCTGTGCAGTCCGCAGTTGCAACTTAGGACGTGTAAGGTCGAAGAGAAGGCAGTGCTCCATGTCCACGAAGTGCAGCACAAGGCGCCTGCAGCTGTACGGCCACAGCTGGGCACTAGGCTGCAGATGTGACAGGCTGCAATGTACCCAGTAAGTAACGTTGTGCAGGGTGGAACAGTTTGGTTTGGCACGCACCTCGGTCTCGTCGCCGTGGCGCACGACGAACTGGTCGCGGCCCCGCGGGTCCATGAGCCACTCCTGCAGGTTCTCCTGCAGCAGCGCAACAGAAGCACAACTGACGTCAGTCCTGAGGCCACCACATCTGAAGGATGTGTGGATGAGCGTGGTCTGGTCGCCGCATGCTGCTGCTCCTCTCGGACTGCAGCGCTGCGCTTGTGAAGCCGCAGCGCTGCTCAAGCTGCGGTTTTGCATGCCCCACCCACCATGGGCTTGTACTCCTGGGGGGCCGCCTCCTGGTACTCGTCCGGCACCCGGTCCAGCTTGTCAAAGTCGTCGAACATGCAGACGACCCAGGTGTGGCTCTTGTCCATCTTGAAGCCGCTGGTCTGCTGCTGCGCCGCCTGCGCCTCCTGCTCAGCGCATGCAAGGACTGGCCTTGAGACTCTGCTGTCAGCAGTTCAGGATGTGCTGGACTACACCACAGCTGATGGTCACCGAAAGGCGTTTCTGGACGGCTGACATGCTCCGTATCCCCGGTGCATGAGCAGCACAACTTGCTGTTGCAGCACTCTCTTGACACCGCGCAACGCCGGCATACCTGCGGGTTGGAGAACTCCACAAAGGCGTAGCCCTTGGACAGCTTCGTCTCGGCGTCCACCGGCATGTAGAAGCCGCCCTCCGAGTTGATGGTGCCGATCTGAGAGTACACCTTCTGGATGTACGTCTCCAGCTTGCCAAACTTCTCAGGCGCGACCTTTGGCAGGTTGTCCACAACTGCACACCGTCAAGAAGCAAGTGATGGTAAATGCGTTGACAGGTGAATTTGTACCGCGATATCGCGTTGCTGTTGACTGCGTTAGCGCTGCTCGCACACTTCTCAGGCGCTCATCAGCAGGGTGCAGATATGCACGCTCACCAATGACGCTGCCAAAGCCGGTCTCGGTGACAACCTCTTCCTCATCGATCTCATCGTCGTCGGACGGGTAGCCAAAGTCGCCCTCGTCCTCCGGCAGCATCACATCGTGCAGGTCGAAGTCGTCAAAGGGAAAGCCCTGCACCACATGGCCGCATGTCACCAAATGCGCCCTCAAATACACCGCTGCCCCTGGCCTGCTGACCAGCAACAGAACGCGCATGTATGTTATGCTGTGCGTCGGGGCACAATGCCAGAAGTCAATGCATGTCAGCCTGAGCTGCACCTTTGGCTGCCCCTTGAACATCCTTTCGATCTTGGCCTCCACCTCCGCAGGAGACTCCCCGGTGTCCATGGCGCTGAGCTCCACCATGGCTGCAACCAGCTGCTGCTATAGGATAGATTAGCATACGGTATGCTGCTGTGCGTATGGCATCCAACGGCGCTGAAACTCACCACTGCGACGGCGGGAGCCGTATGAGAATTACGTCGCTCAAACTACAGCGACTTTGAAGACCTGGCCGATGTCGCTATGTGCCATTCCTCCGACAAGCTGCCCTACTCACACCTCCAAGCTGCCAGTCCAACCTGACAGTGTTGAGCGTCCTTACAGCGTTGAGGCGCCGGCCACACTGCAGATAGACGTTCCTCGTTCATCATCAGTCGAGACAGTTCGGATCCACAACCTGGTTGCTGGTTTCATCCGCAGTGTGATCCGGCGCAGCACAGGCGCAACCGGTAACAGCTGCTGGATCCTCCTCACCTCCAGCTCTTGGGGTCGCAACCATGAGCGCGAAGCTCAAGGAGTTGCAGGTGGGTGGGCCTCGTACAATTTGACAAGCTGCAAAAGTTGCAACCTGTACATGGACGAGCGTGATCCAGCTATAGCGTTGCAACGCATCGAAAGATGCTTGGAAGCAAATGCTGTTGTTGAACAACAGTCGTCACCAAGCCACACGTGCAGTGTTTGCCGAGCGCAGCCCTGCATTGCATGTGGCGCATGTGTGCAGACATGTCCTGGAGTGCACTGACTTATGCTTCATGGCCAAACACGTCTTGCGATACCAGAGCTATCACTCCTCCTGTCGAGACAGCGGGGCTCTGGTGCTGAACTCATATGTGGGCGGGAGGAATGGAGCCAAAGCGTTGAAACAGTGGGAGCTTCATGTCATGGCATCAAACCTTTGAGCACGCAGGCCAAGCTGGAGGCAGAGCAGGCGGCCATGGAGCAGGAGCTGGCGTCCACGGGCGGCGGCAATGGTGACGGTCCCAGCGGTAGCGGCGGCAGCGGTGGTGGGGGTGACACAGCGGTGAGGTCCAACCTGGCCGGTGATTGGGATGCAGTCCCTCGACCAGCTGAGCAAGTTTCATCATCCATGTGACCGCAGGATGTTGATGCACACAGTCATTCCACATCTGCAGGATCAGCTCTCAGTGCCTGGTGGCGTACTGGGCAATGTCATGCCCTTCTGAAGTGCACAAACAGAGCCTCCGCGGGGGACGAACCCCGTGCATTGCTCAGCACCCGAGCTCACACAGCACAGCACGCACGCAGGTGGACGTGCAGCTGCCGGCGGGGCGAGGGGCATATGCAGTGGATCCAGAGGGCGAGGAGGAGGCCGAGCGCAAGGCCCTGCTGCGGCGGAAGCACCACCAGCAGGTGCGCCTTGTGTCATGACGTTTGGGAGAGGTGCAGACGTTGAGGAGTGCGTTCACAGTCATATCAGTAGGTGCGGTGTGTAGCAGGACCAAACACTTCATAGAAGGCCTTGTGCCGCCAGCCGAACCACCCTTACTTACTTTGGACATGCAAAGAGCGGGAATGACAGCCCATGGACGGCTGAGGGTGCGTTCCTGCTGTCCATAACAGGAGGCAGAGACGACGCGGCTGTCTGCGGGCAAGATCGCGGCAATCGTGGCGGTTGGCGTGGTGGTCGCGCTGCTGCTGCTGCTCCTGCTGTTCAGCGGAGACTCGGGCGGCGAGATGGAGTCCACCCAGCCACTCACCGTCACGTGAGTGGGTCCATGGGTGCATTGACTGTGGTCATGCATGCAAGCAGCGCCCTGCTCTACAGCGGAGTCATGGCAGCAACATTGCGTATGTCTTGGCCTCGGCCACTGTGTCCGAAGACTGGTGCTGGTATCGTAACATTTGATGAAAGCTTTTGTGACACTTGCTGTTTTGCTCCACAGACAGCTCAAATCAGAGCGGCCGCAAAATCCCTGCCCAGACCCCTGGTGGATACCAGAGGAGTGCCAAGGTGCAGTTCACACACCTAAAGCTCTCTGAGATGATGCAGTGCAGAGCGTAGCGTCGTGCACAGATGCATTGCACCCAGTTGAGTGACATCCGTGGTCGGCAACCCACTGTTAAGCATCGTGTCATACTGCATCTGGCTGCAGGGGAGGAGCGCATCAAGAGCCGCTCGACATGGGACCAGTGCCAAGAGTTTTTTGACAAGTTTGAGTACACTGGTGCGCAGAAGCACGTGTTAGCAGGTTGCAGAGTTTCTCATAATCTGCTGTACATTTCAAGACGCAGCATGCACCACATCGTTCATTGTCTGTACCTGCAGTCAAGTACCTCAAAAAGTGCGACATCCCTATCAAGGAGGTGAGCAACACCTGCCTGCTTGCGATCAATGTCAGTAACCTTGTGAACGAACAGGGTGTCGTGATGCTGCTGCCCGTCGTGCAGGGCAAGGTGCCGAAGAACAAGAAGGGGAGGCGGCTGTTCGGCATGCTATTGTGAGGATGGGACGACCTACCGGCTGCAGCAGCTTCCAAGGCAGACCGCATCCCGTTGCAGCAGCCGCTGCTGTTCCTCATCCGAACTGCAGCAGCTGGGCACATCTTGCACCTGCCCAGCGCAGCCAGTTTGCTGAGCATGTGCGGCTGGCAGATTAGTACTTGGGGATGGGCAGCGTGGACTGTCACAAAACACTGCAGCCATGCACACCGCTGTTTTCGGGAGGAAGTGTGCTGATAGCTGATCGCACGCACTCCTCAGTGATGTCAAATGGATGTGTTTACTGCACGCGGCTCAGCAAGGGCAGTTCAACAGATGGTCAACAGAAGCATGTGCGGTCTCCCCTGGGTGCTTGTGGTCACCACATCGCGGTGCGTGATACGCTCTGCGAAGGCTGAAGCAGCCATCAGCAAGCACTGCAGAGCAGAGCAGACTGAGCATCGCACATGCATGTCCATACGCAGACCACCTCACTTTAGCTCACCCCAGTCAGCGGCGGCTGAACAGCTTCACTTCAGTGTATGCATGCAGGAGACATGTTTGCAGGTCACTGTCATGCCGATTCATATAGTCGTGGGCATGTGCTTCCAGTACGTATAGTCCTACAGACACACACTAACTTCGGTGTCGTCCGATGAATTTACAGGAGATGCCAAGGTGCAGGATGCACAACGACATCCTGTTGTGTTCTGAAACCTCGCTTATGATTCCACGGCTCCTCCGTCGTGCTTTGCAGACCGGCCATGCCATTGCAAGCAGTGCTCGGGCTGGCACAGCTACATTGCCCATGCACAACCTGCAGGCTTCTGAGTGATTGCTATTATCGCGACCCAGCGTAGCGTGAGGAGGCTGGAACGGACCGTCCGCCACTCAGCATCATGATGCACAGCGCCGGCGCCCTTCTCCGCACGGCTGGCAAGTGCACCGGCAAGGGAGCTGGCGCGACCGTGCAAATGCTTACTGCATCTCCTGCGGCATCTTGTGCAGCTCAAAGCGGTGCGCTTCCTGGGAACACGGCTCACGCAGCGGTCGGCTTCGCGACGCGGTGTGTGACACAGCTGAAGGCCGGCTTGAAGAGCTCCACAATGAACAGCGCAGCACAGGGTGCGGTGTGCGGTCAGACCGTGGCCACGGCCTGCAGCGCCAGCAGGCTGCATACTTCTGCAGCAGCGTCTGTCGCATCGTCAGCGCGCTCGCGCCATGCAGGCGGCTGGGCTGCGGGGGCAGCGCAGCAAGTCAAGGCAGCAGTGCGCCCCGCCGCACAGCTCCTCAGTTCCGAGCTGAGGGCCATCTTCCAGCCAGAGCACGCCCTGCAGCATGTGCAGGCTGCCTGCACAGCCGGCAGCGGCACTGCCGGGGCAGCAGCCGGCAGGGCGATGAGGGCCCGCAGCAGCATGGCCGCAGCAACGCCAGCAGCCATGCAGAACCCAGCAGCTGGTGCGAAGCGTGTGCTGCGGCCCCTGCAACCACCCAGGCTCGCATTCAGCCGAAGCAGCACACGGCTGCTGTGTGCGCCAGCAGCAAGCAAGCGTGGCGCGGCATTCTCGTGTCCAGCAAGATGCTCAGCTCGGCGGCAGGTGCTGCGCACCGGCGGGGGGCACAGGCAGCAGGCGCAGCGGCGCGGCAGCAGGCCCGCGCCTACAACGGCTACAGCAGGGGCTCGTACCAGTCGCCTTGGGCCTCAGTGACGCTGGGTCGCGGCCTGAATCCCATGCACGCTCTGTACGGCGTCATCGGTGCGCGCACTGACCCCCTCGACACCTCCTCCATGCCAGATGCCGACGTGTCTGCCCTTTCAGCGGCAATTGCCAACCACAGACGTCAGACGGCAGGATGGCACTCAGAGGTGTAAGCATTACTGCGCAGGTGTGAACGTCGCAGTGTTCTTCCTGTGGCAGACCAACCCGCAGTTTGCGGCGCGCAACTTCATGGTGTCGCCGCAGCACCTGCGGGACGGCCGCCTCCACACGCTGTTGACATCAGGTGCGGGGCGTTTCACGAGCTGAACAGCATGCCTACGACTTTATCTGCTGGCGATGCGGCTTGCTGGGAGCATACAGTGGCGTCAGCAGCATGATGGCTGCAGCGGCTGAGCATGGTGGTCTGCGTGCCTGCAGCCTTCAGCCATGCGGAGCTGTCTCACCTCGCCGTCAACATGATCACGCTGTGAGCTCAGTTCGCTTGCTGTACGACAGATGATGCAATGTCGCACTAGTGTAATTGGCTACCTTTTCCAAACTACACTGGAGCACAGCCTGGTCCATTGGCGCATGCAGGTATTTCTTCGGGCAGGAAATCGCTCTGCTGTTCGGCCCTCAGCTGGTGAGCTGCTGCCTGAAGATGTATGCGCTGCTTTACTCGCAGTTTGCAGCCGCGTGTGTTGGCACAGGTGCCTTCGTGTTGGGCAGTCGGAGAGGCTGAGGGGGTGGCTGGTGCATGTGCAGTTTCTGGGGCTGTACTGCACGGCGGGCATAGCGGCGAGCCTCTCGCACGTCGCCTGGTTCTGGTACAAAGCCGTCAGCGAAGGCGAGGACCGTCTCCACACCAGGCAGCACAGCCAGCACCACCTGAAGGAGTGCACCTCATCGTCGCAGATATAGTCGTCATATCTGTCTGAGGTGTCGTCAGATGTCCTTCGGCAGGCGGCCCGGACTACATGAAGGACGCGCGCCTGCGTCGGTCGCCGCCCGCCCTGGGCGCCAGCGGCGCCGTCAGCGCCATCGTCATCGCCGATGTGCTGCTCAACCCCTGGCGCTCGGTACGTCACAAGCCGCATCGAGGGTCCACAATTGCTTATGGTGACTGGCTGCACAAGGGGTCAGAGTTGCTGAGGCTCCTTCGGGGTGGCAGACCGTCAGGATCTTGGCTGACATGTGAGATGTGGGGCTGATGATTCAGTGTGATGATTCGCTCAACACCTCGCTGCCTGCAGGTGATAGTGTTCCCCATCCCGATCCCCATGCCGGCGGCGCTGCTTGGCGTCTTCTGGGTGGCCTCCGACGTCTCCGGCAGCATCCGGGTGAGTTGACGCGCGGAGGGCTTTTGAGGCCTCCACCTCGGGCACGTCGTCACCTCATCGTGTGCAGTGCTGCCGAGCACGGAGCCAGCGAAGTAGCTTACTTGCAGGGGGATTTACCCTATGTACTGCTCTCCTGGATCAGGTTACGAATGGTGGGCACCAAATCTGCCAAGCCGGTGCTGCACCGGCTGCAGATCCCGGATGAGGACAGCGCTCCCTATGCTTTTGGTTATCTGCCGCAGGGGACAGGCACGGTGGGGCATGTGGCCCACCTGGGCGGCGCTGCGACCGGCGCGGCCTTCTACTGGGCCTGGCGCCACGGGCTGCTGCGCCGGCGCTGGTGACACGGCGCACTATGGGTTTAGCACCGCCACCATGGGGGGGCTGTCAGAGCCGGGACTCGGGTTTCAGGGAGGGCGCACGCACGGGGCTTGGCCTCACGAGCAGCATGCGGCCAGCAGGCGCCACAGGGTCGGCAGGGCTGTGCAGGGCCAAAATCCCAGCGGGAAGGGCGTGCCTGTGCTGGCTGCACAGCTATAGTTGATGTTCAGTGGTACCACAGTGCTTTGTGACCAGTTGGGCATCGACAGTGCACATCTAGCCAGCTTGTGTAGCCGCAGTGTTCAGACCAGGCAGAAGAGTGCGCCTGACACAACCAGGTGGCAGTGTCGTACAAAATAGTCAGGGGATCTTACAGGCTGAGGGTTGATTGATGACGCTTGCGGGTAGTCACTGTTGTATGCTGGTGCACAAACAGGTCAGCTGGCCTGCCATGTGTACTTCTGTCCAGTCAGTGGTCGTGAGCATCGTGTCGCACTATGGCAGCTTGCGTGTGGCGATGACCACGCTGTTGCACCAACGGGCAGGCAGCCATTGTTTGTGACCAAGGCCAAGATGCAGTTTGCAAACCACAAGCTGGACGATTACAATTAATGTTGCCAAGTGTTCCAGGGCTCGAGTGCCAGCAGGCCCCCCTATGCCATCATGGCCATCTGCTGCCCCATTGTAGCTCCCATGGGTGACGCTTCTGCGTCTTGCATTGCGTCGTCTGACTCCTCCTGTGTCAGCCACAATGCATTGCCTCAACCATCAGTGCGAGGTCCTCAAATATGTGGCGAGACACTTGACCGGGCCTGACAGCAACCTGGGTCATGCCAGTGCCCTTTGGAACAGGCGTGAGACCTGCACTGTCAACTGTTCAAGGAGGTGTGTGCAGGGCGGCAGTGGCAACCGTTTTTATGTCTCCAAGGGTACAGCCCAAAGGAAGCATGGCAACCAGACTGCATGGCACCTGCGCTGCGGCATCAAACTGGTCGCCCAGCTGCATGCCGCTGTAGCCGCCGCCGCCTCCTGGCGTAGTCTGCTGTTGCTGCTGGCCGAAGCCGCTGCCGCCATCGAAGGGCGTTGCTGAAGGCATGCCTGCCTGTTACAGGGAACACGACCAACATGTCAGTCACCATAGCTGCGAACGTAGGTATGCCAAGGACCCCGCTATTCTGAAGCCGCCCGCTGCATAGCCAGTTGCCAGCATGACCCTCGGCACGCTGCCCCAATAATGCACCTATGCTCGGCCCAGTCCCCACCTGCTGCTGCTGCTGTTCTGACATATCGCCTGCCACAGGGAGTGCCTCGCCTTCAGCCGGGCCATCGAACTCGATGGGGAACTTCGTCACCCGCGGCTTGTCTGCCAGGATGTTCCGCATGATTCTGCAGCGCACGGATGACATGTTTGTCAGCCTCGCACAGTGACACCTGCACATCACAGTCGGATGTGGATGCCAAGCAACGCTGAGCGAAGCCGGCTTTGCATCAGGGACGCAGCTGCGAGGCAGCAGCTGGCAACAGCACCGCAGCGCCCAGTAGAGCCGTGATACCGACGAACTTGCAAGACGAGCAGCCTGGCGCTGGCAACTCTGCCTGCACTTGCAAGGCGGGCCCCACTCACTTGTCGAACTGCGGCACAGCTGGAGGGCTTTCCCGCAGCTCCGCCTCCTCCTCCGGATACTCGTTGTTCACATAATACCCTACCCGCACAAACTCCTGCAGCATGACAGCAAACCGCCTGCACAGCTCTGCTGTGGGCTCCAGCGTCGTGTTCCCGGCAGGTCAAGATCACAGATGGTGAGCTGTGCTACACACAGACTACCCTACCTTGGTGTTGTAGGAGCATGTGAGCAGGATGGCTGTGATGCCCAGCACCTCGCCCTGGGGCAGCTGCGCCGGATCTGGGTTGTTGGCCTGCACTCACCGCACACACCCTTCAGTTTCATCACATAGTCGACACCAAAGCCAAGCCAGTGCTGCGCAACCGACTGTCCTTGAACAGGAAGCCTTCCGGCGCCCCTCGGAGCCTATCGTTCGGACGGCTACCGCTGCGAAATCTGATGGCAGATATCCTCACCTGGAACACAAAGCGGTATTGGCCGGGCACCACGGGGCCCACCAGCACGCTGTCCAGCACCTGGTCGTACTCCTCTGACTCCGCATTGCCGATGTAGGTGAGCCGCCACTCCAGGTCTGCAGCGCACAACACTTCCAGGTTGAGCGTCATGGTGTGCAAGGGCAAATTATTGCAAAGCCAACCGCCAGGGCTGCAATTGACCCCACATAGGTATTTCCTTCTGCCAGCGCCCGCAGCATGCGTCTACAGTACTCCCAGCCGGTCGCTGCCTCTCAAGAGGAAGCTGCTATGCTGAAGGCTTCCTGCTGGCCAGTTGCTGGGCGACAGGCCTGGTGCACGCAGCGAGGTGCGGCGCCCATGTGTTGCTGACAGGCCTGGTGCACGCAAGCCTACGGTGTTTGCCGACTGCTGCGCTGATCAGGGGCGAACTAAGTGCCCACTCCATGGTATGTCGGCAAAGCATGGCCGAAAGATCAGCCCAGCACGCACAGCATGCTGCGTGTTAGGCGCACGCCATGCACTGGCCCACGTCGAGCAGCCTGAGACAACTGCAATCCGTCTGCAGTCGAGCTGTATGCGCACATTGCAACGCAAGGCTGCTGCACAAGTTCGGTACAGACTTCGGGGTTGGTTTGCCATTGCCGCGCAGCTCGACATGAATTCGCAATCCGCACATGGCCCCACACCATTTCATGCAGTTGCAGCAGCACGGCACATGTAGACAGCCTGCCGCACGTACCGTCTTTGAGCGGGAGGATGCACTCGTACTGGATTTCGAACTGCAGCGGATTGGTGAACTTGGCTGGGTTGTCCAGCACATCCACTGACGTGATGAGCACAGGGCACGCCATCAGGGGTGCAGCTTGCTGACTGCAAGCGCCCAAGCTGTTTACGTAGCCTGATGGTCAGTCGGTGGGTCACCCAACTGCTGTGTATGCTTTGAATTGCAAAGTACAATTGACTGGTCACTGCTGTCAAGGCTACGATACAGCAAGTGCAAAGGTTGACATGGACAAGCGTTGCGCTAGAATGTGTCTTGCAGGTCAAGGCTCTCGATGTGAGCAGCGAGCAACCTGCTAAATGCATATTTGATGTCAACCTTGGACGAAATACAGTAGCTGCTGTGCAAATCGTGGAATTCGGTCTTTGACCCCTTCTGTCAGGGGTTGGACCTTGTCTCAGCCCTTCACAGCCCAGATACACCAGAGATCCCAGCTAACACGTCTCTTTGCAATTGATTCGTCTGTTCAGTTTCGGTAGTCTGGACCTTTTGTGGCCATTGTGAGATGAGCTTGCTGACAGCAGGATCATACTTGGCACTTTACAAATCTCTGTGATGGACACTTTACACATGCAACATATTGAGACGACCAAACTCTCAAGTCTAATAACGATGGAGCAGTATCCAATAACACCCAGCTGTGTTATCGACTTATCATGCACGCAGGGTGGCAGTACTTCTTCCACAAAAGCAGGTTTCACTTGTTTCATCTTCCTCCCCAACAATGGTGATATTGCGCAGGAGTGCATATCAGCTCTTCAACACAGGGACAAATGAGCAGACATATACAAACAATTGCTGGCACGAGGCGTGCACTGCAGGTTGGCATATGGCTTGTGATGCCTCGTCATGGCACAGAAACGTGCTGCGCTGCAGCATGTCACGCGAGCAGAATAGGTAACAGATCATCAGGAAAACAGAGGACATGCACGCGGCGGCAACCACGTTGGCAAGCTAATGGGGCACGCGACAATACAATCCACCCAGATTCGGCCAATACACGTCTGGTGTGCTGCCATCGCACTTCTGCATGGCTAAGCCTTAAGGCAAGGGCCCATCAGTGCTCCTGGAGAGCAAGTTCTTATGTGGGGTCTGCACACCTGCAATGCCATATGGCTGCGCCACGCCACGCACGGCATTGCAGCCGATACCACCCGGACCTCAAGCGGATCGCGTGAAGGGCGTATGGCAACATCTCAGGTGCTGTGGGCGTTCAGTCGTCCAGACCCGCATCTGGTGGCGGCACACGCAGCTCCCGCATTGATGACGGCAGCACGTCCAGCGACAGCAGCTCCGCATCGGGGTCCTGTGCCAGCAGCCGACGCCAGGTTAGGGTGCTGCCAATGAGCCCGGCGGTCGCTGCTGCCGGCATGCGAGCTGTGCGCAGCATCTCAGCAAGCAAGTACCACAGGCATCAGCCGTGTGAACGGCACCTGAGCGCCGAGGTCAAGCAGCTGCGCCTCCGTCCTCTCGCCTGCCTGCTGCGCAATGAGGTCTGCAGCGCAAACAGGCCGCTTGCATGACACACAGACGCACAGCAGAGTGGGTCGGCTGCGCCGGCTGTGTTGACAACCATGACCCTGCACTGAGATATCATACCTGCTATGTGCCAGATGCGGACTGGCATGGGGTGCGCCGCGATGTTGAGCATAGCACTCTGCGCAAAGGTGTAGATCTGCCGCCACATCATGGTGCCAGTCTGCAGAGCAGGCACTCAATCGTGTTTCTGCAGCTGCTGCCATGTTCTTCAATCTCATCCTTGTGCAGGGCTGTGCACATGCCGCAGCACAGAGCGCATATGGCGACACCTCAATTTGTGAGCTAGTCACCACAAGGTGGCGGCGCTGTGCGACCTTCAAGGCCCGTGTTCCAGCAGGTGCATGCTGTTGAGCAGTCCAGCAACAGCAAAGGGTGTTGCAGCCCGTGCCTTGGAGTAGATGCAGTGCTCATCCCGCAGCGTCGCCTTGTACGCCTTCATGATGCCCTCGAACTTGGCCATGCCCTGCGCCAGCGGCTCCGACACCTGCATGTCCAGTGACAGTCAGAGTCGCCAGACAGCCACCCGCCAGACAGCAAGTCCCACAGTCTATGCAAGTGACCTTGCGGACACGTCCTGGTTGCCACAGCATAGTTACGCCGGTCAGGGTTTGTAAGTTGTTGCTGGTTCTCCACTGCGGCATTGAGGCGTCCTCAATTTGGACACTTCCTGGGGTTCCTGTTCTCCTGATATGCACGCCATGCATGCCCCATGCCTGCAGCTGGGCGGCCAGGGCGGCGCGGCGGGCCTTGAGGCGCCCGGTGTTGACGAAGTGGGGCACGCGCAGCGCGCAGATGACGGAGCGCTGCTGCGGGGAGAAGCCGGCGGCGGTCGCGAGGCGCGCGTCGTCGTCGTCGGGCGCCGGGCCCCGGGGCTTCGGCGGCGGCCGGGTCCGTGCTGCCGGGTCCGCCAGGTACATGTGCCTCTGCACGTCCTGTCGGCCAGGGGCAGTGTCACCATGAGATGGGGCTCAATGTACACACTGGGCAGCGCTGATCAGTGCTTTGCGGCAGGTGACCATTGGTGACATTGCGGCCCCGACCCTGGTGCCGTGTTATGGCGCTGTGCGCCGATGTCGATGAACCAGGGTGCTGGCAGGCAAGTGCCCCACAGACTATAATGCTTTCAGTGCACAACTCATGCCACCGTGCTGCATCCATACTAGACAGCGACTTGCCAGCAGGCGTCTCGGACCCAAAAAGGTCGTTTATAGGAAGTACCTTGACACGGTCTGGGTAGCCGACCTGCACCGCGGTCCACATCTGCAGCGCCTTAAAGAACAGGCGGCTCAGCCGGCGGCCCGCGGTCGACTCCGGATTCCCTTGCCACTGCTCCAAGCATCCTGCGCAGCCAGCGGGCTACGGGGTCATGTTGCGGTTCAAGCACATTCCACGCGGGCGACACAAGAGGTGGCAAGCCCATAGCGCACCCTTGAAGGCGGTCATGTACTGCCACCACAGCTGGCCGATGCGCGGCGGCGGCAGATCCGCCAGCTGCACGGCAAACAGCGCACCCGGGGTCACCTGTCCATGGGGAGCACTGGGAGCGAGCCAACGACCACTGTGTGTCGGACAAACTCAGACCCTCACAGCATGGATCAATACATGGCCATCAACTCTGACATACGGAGGTCGCCCAACCTTGTTGCCGTTTTCAAACAAATGTAGTCATCAACGATCTGAATCTGCTTTGACGGCACCTGGCGGCATGTCATGTGCTCCTGGTGGGCCGGGTCCACGGTGAGCACCGTGGTGCCCTCCAGCTGCATGGACTTGAACATGAAGGTGCGCGTGTCGTCGTCCATCCACCGCGTGTCCGGCGTGTGGTGGTCGTCCGGGTTCTCCTGGTCCTGCAGGGGGAACAATAAACATAGTGACAGCGACCCTGCCTGCAGCATGTAGCTACAGCTGAAGCTGTGACGCCAGGCCCTGTGCTGGCGGCCGACGGATCATAGAGGCCTCAGCCGCCACAGTGTGCCCACAGCCCTGCATCGCCCGGACTCGTGTGACGAGAAGGGACCAGTGCTGCTGGCAGCTTGCAGCTTCAGCGGCGGCCGAGGCAGCTGTGGGAAGCTGTGGGACACAGAGTGGCAGCTGGGGCCCAGAGGTGCAGCAAATGGGATGCCTCATGTCATGCCAGACGCGCGGCACAGCGTTTCATCCCGTACCTTCACCATCTTCAGCTGCTGCAGCTGCCGTGTGAGCTGCGCCACGGTTGCTTCAGCGGCGATGAGGCGGCCCTGCAGCAGGGCATGCGAGGTCTAATTTCCACTCGACAACTTCGGCTGCATCATCATGAGCATGCCTCCATGTTGCTATCATATGTGTGTGTAACAGTACAAAGAGAGCAGGAGCACACCCTCTGACGGTCCCGCCAGCGCTTCTGCGGTGTCGGCTGCCCCTGCTTGGCCCTACCTCTGAGCCTGCCCGAAGCTGAGCCTGCTGCGTGGGCCGACGGCGACATGTGCATCTGGTCGCCGCTGCCATCCGCTCGCTCAGACCCGCTGCTGCTGGGCGGCTGCATGGTTGAGGGGGGCGCTGCTGGCGCGGCTGCCGCCGAGGGAGGATCGGGCGGCGCCTGCAACTCTGGAGCCGGCTCTGCGTGCGGAGTCTGCGACACGGCCTGGATCGTGCCGGCTGCACCCACACTCGGCTGCAGGCCCGCATGTAGCGGGGTGGGCAATTGCTGCGGCTGCAGCCGCGGTTGCATGAGCGCCAGGTTGGCGAGGTAGGCCTGATCAATCTGCGCACTCAGCCACGCTGGCACAGGTCCAGGTGCCGGTGCCAGAGCGCCGGGCAACGCCTGATGCGCATCCAGACAGCAGGGTTATTCAGCATGCACCCCAGCTCTTACCGCCAACCACCACTTGCAACGGAGTCCGTGATGGCCATGCCTCAGCGCACCTGCAGCGCGGCACCTGGGTCTGGGTTGCTGCCTGGCTGTGTCTGCGCAACCTGCGCTTGTTGGGGAACGTCCTCGCCACTGGTCACCGGGTCAGAGGCATCGCCGGAGGACAGGAATGCGGACGCCATCTCGGATAGCCAGCCCTCGCTACTGCTTGGCTGCGGCCCAGCACCCTCGTCGGCACTGGCCCCGCCAGCACCGTCTTGCTGCTCCATCCTATCCTGACTGTGCATTGTGTGCAGGGCCTCCCCAACGCCGGGACCTGCGCTTGTGCACCACGGTGACTGCCCAACAGCTCGTAACGACCTTGCCTAGTCTGCAGATCAGAAGATGGTGAGAACTGGGAGTCTGGCCAGCAATGAGTGCGTGATGTGATGACCTAATACGTACGGGCGACTTCGCACCCACCTGGGTCGCACGCGCCACTCTGTCGTGCTGCGAGATCCCTACTACCAAATCCCGTGACAGCGCAGCGTTTGGGAAGCTGCTTCAGTATATGCAGCCTGCGGGGGGGTGCATGCAGACAGGTAAACATGCCAGCTGTGCCGCAGCCAGCCTGGTTCATCACATTGGCCACCAGCTGCGCTGGGTTGCTTGGCTTGCAACATTAGCATTTGTTTGTCAGCAGGCCTCATCATCAGCATCACCCTGTGCCAATGAGGGTACACCGTCATGGGGTCAGGGGTCTGACGTGACAGGGTGAGTGTCGTGGGAAGCTTAACAGGAGGAATATTCTAGTGCAAGTTGTGAGGTTGGTTGTGCGGCTGTCACCATGCACCAACATCGAACAACGTGCACAACCATGCGCCTTCTACCACCAAGCAGGCATGCGGATATCATCTGCGAGACACCGTGCCTTCTGACACTGCCTGATTGTTACACTCAACATCACGACGGACTGCAGTCACCATTGTCCAGAAATTTCATCACACGACACGAGACAGAAAATACATCAGGAACGCACACATCCACCCACCAGCATCATACAGCTGGAGACACAAAGCACAATAGCTGAGCTGCCGGTGCTCGATGCTCCATAGCAGGTGGTGCTGCAGTGAGGACAAGCACATGCACGCCAGTGCCAAGAACTGCGGAGACAGGCGCTGCTGCTACTACCGCCACATCTGCGCCATTTCCCAGGCGCAGCTGCAGGGGCAACAGCACTGAACTCCAGCCGCATCAGCCGCTGGCCCATCTCCTCAAACCAACCAGATGTGGCTCCAGCACCCGAGCTGACCAACTGCTGACGGCTGCTCAGCCGCTGCTGTCGAGCAAACCGCATTTCAGCACATGGCAGAAAAGCGCTCACAGCTCCTCCTCCTCATCCTGCAGCAGCCACCGATCGAAGCTCGCGATGATACAGCTGAACCGCACTGTGGTTCGCACGTTGGCACCTGATGCCTGCCACAAGCAAGCAGCACTCCACCCGACAAAGCATGACCGACAACATGCGGGATCGATATCAAAAAAAGCCGCACCTCGTAGTCCTCCTCCTCGGCGGACGCGTCCTGGTACTGCTGGTACTCCGACACCAGGTCGTTCATGTTGGACTCGGCCTCCGTGAACTCCATCTCGTCCATGCCCTGCAGCAGGCGGCAGGCATGTCAGTGCAGCTGCTGTCGGCTGTCAGGTGGCAGCTGAGCAGGTCAACTTTCCCGCCACGTCAGGACTTGCAGTGGTGCAGCAGAGTGCCGTGCAAACAAACTGCAAGTGCTCAAGGGCGTCACACCTGCCATGGTCCTGCTGTCAGACTCTCAGCATGCAGGATAGCCCACGAGTAGCACCGCACTGGCAGGCAGCTGGTACAGGGAGGGGGGGACCCTGCTGGGAGCGCACCTCGCCGGTGTACCAGTGCAGGAAGGCCTTGCGCCGGAACATGGCGGTGAACTGCTCGCTGACGCGCTTGAACATCTCCTGGATGGCGGTGGTGTTGCCCAGGAAGGTCGCGCTCATCTTCAGGCCCTTGGGCGGGATGTCGCACACCTGCGCATCGTTGCAGACGCTTTGCATCGGCAACAGCGGGGCGACTGCACCGGCTGTGGTGGTCTCTCCAAGCTCCGAGCGGAGACAAGTGCCACGCAGACGGCGCTGCAGCTGACAGCATGACAACCCCGGCCAGCTTGTCAGACGTCACAGTGGCAGGGTCGGGCTGCAACAAAAACGAGGTGCTACGCTTGAGGAGAGCGTGATAATACACATGTCAGCAGGGAAAGTTCCTATTGATGCATGTGAGCACCGCTCTGCCTGCGCCACCCACCGAGGACTTGACGTTGTTGGGGATCCACTCCACAAAGTAGCTGGAGTTCTTGTTCTGCACGTTGAGCATCTGCTCGTCCACCTCCTTGGTGGACATGCGGCCGCGGAACAGGGCGGAGGCCGTCAGGTAGCGCCCGTGCCGCGGGTCCGCCGCGCACATCATGTTCTTGGCGTCCCACATCTGCCGGAGGCCATTCAAACTGTTCAGACAGACATCCTGGGTGCTGACGATTGTCTTCGATGAGCCGCCAGCCGCAGATGTGTTGCGCAACATGAGCCACCAGGTGTATCGTGAAACATCCTTGTTGTGCAGGCAGTGCTAGGTATGACCTCCAAGCAAGTGCGCTGTTGCAGTATGCCACGATTCAGCAGCCATTTGCAAGGCACTGGACCAGCCTGCCTCATACGGCCACGGCTGGGCAGCACGCTGGCACACGCTGCTGCTGCGTGCTGATGCATGCTGTCGTTTGGGCAAGGGTACCACGACTGAAGTCCACAGTAGAATGCCAGCGAACAGCACGGGGGGATTGATCAGTCACGCCTTAGGCGGCACCTGCTGTGTGAGCTCGGGCACGGTGAGGGCGCGGTACTGCTGGTTGCCGCGGCTGGTGAGCGGCGTGAAGCCGACCATGAAGAAGTGGAGGCGGGGGAAGGGGATCAGGTTCACCGCCAGCTTGCGCAGGTCCGCATTCAGCTGGCCTGCGGTGCGTGAACACATTGCACACCGTCAGCAGCAGCTCAACAGCACAGCCGTATCGTCAGGCCTGCTGATTGCAGCTCTCGCGCACCAGCAGACACCTTAGGCGCAGCGTTTCTTGATTGCGCAGAGCGCCACGTCTGGCATGTGCAGCATAGTGGTACCTTTTGAACTCTGTCAGGCCAGGGGATCGCAAGGCTAGAGTATTTGAACGCGAAGTACCTGGGAAGCGTAGGCAGCAGGTGATGCCGGACATGACGGCGCTGATGAGGTGGTTCAGGTCGCCAAACGTGGGCGTCGTCAGCTTCAGGGTGCGGAAGCAAATGTCGTACAGCGCCTCGTTATCCAGCACCTGCAGAAAGGGTGTGGTGATTTCATCTGCAGCAGGCATTGAGGTGCAGTGCATGCAACATAGCTGCTTCAGCACATGCGTCAGAACGAGCCATCAGGGGCTGAAGCCAGGTGCACAGCGGTGGTGCAGTCTGGAGCCCAGGGGCTGCCACTCACCACGCACTCGTCGGCGTTCTCAACCAGCTGATGCACCGAGAGCGTTGCGTTGTAGGGCTCCACCACCGTGTCCGACACCTGCGGGCAAACATGTGATCCTGAGGAGGAGACACGGCAGTTATTGGTAATCTGGTACACATCTTCTGTATGCTGTGCTGACTGCATGCATGCATGTGACACTGGAGCATGGAAGCAGGCTGCTGGCAGCTGGGCGGCACCTTGGGGCTGGGGACCACGCTGAAGGTGAGCATCATGCGGTCGGGGTACTCCTCCCGGATCTTGCTAATCAGCAGCGTGCCCATGCCGCTGCCGGTGCCGCCGCCCAGCGAGTGGCACACCTGGAAGCCTGCTCAGGGTGCAAAATGGCAACAGATGCGCAGAAGAGGGCTGATGTGTGGCAGCAGCACAAGTACGAGTGTGTAGTGAGAGAGGAGATCAAGAAGTGGCCACAAATTGGAGCTGGCAGCTGAGTCCGGAGCAATCCTTGCACCCAAATCACGTCAGAGGCCTTCATGGGGGTCAGTCTGTAGGGAACGGCCAGGGCCTGTGGGCGGGAACCGCACCCTGCAGGCAGTCGCAGCCCTCGGCCTCCTTGCGCACCACATCCAGCACCGAGTCGATGAGCTCCGCGCCCTCCGTGTAGTGGCCCTTCGCCCAGTTGTTGCCGGCGCCCGTCTGCAGTGGGCGGCAATGGTGTCAGCATTGACGCCGTGATGCGGATGTGGGACGATGGGCACAGCAAGCTCCCCAAACGGTGGCAGTTGGCAGGAGGTGATGCAACCAGACAGCGTGCATGCCGAGCCAGTCAGAATGAGGGATGCTGGTTGCACCTGGCCAAAGACGAAGTTGTCTGGGCGGAAGATCTGGCCGTAGGGGCCGCTGCGCACAGAGTCCATTGTGCCCGGCTCCTGTGTACACGCGGCGAGCACAGGAGTCAGAGGTGTGCTACCATGATGTGTGAGGTGAACAGTGCATACCCTGTGTCTGTATGACGCCCTGTATTGCATATGGGCAGTGCCTGGGGACACAGTCGTCTGCTAACAAGTGGTAGGGCACTCATTGTGCATCACTCGCTGCTGCTACTTGTGGTCAGGTTCCTGCTACAGTCGGTGCAGCATGTCGTGGCGGCTGCTAGTGCATGCAGACGCATCACTAGCAGTTCAGCGGTGCCGGGTCCATACCAGGTCCATGAGCACGGCGCGGGGCACATAGCGACCGCCCGACGCCTCGTTGAAGTACACGTTCACGCGCTCCAACTGCAGGTCCGACAGGCCCTGAAGCGCAGCATCAGCAGTGTCAGCGCGTGTGGCATCCTTCGGTGCAGGGCGGCTTCAAGAGGCGTGAAGGAAGCAAGTAGGACAGGCTGTGCTCGGTAGCGCATAAACTTGGCCTGAGGCTCGCACCTGGTATGAGCCACACGCATCGACGCCGTGCTCATCGCATATGACCTGTGGACACAAGAGTGTCACACGGTCAGCTGCTACGTGAGCTTACCTGTTACTCTCATGACATGGCAGGCAAACTGACGCATTGCATGGCAGGTGCAGCGCACGTCCGGCAAGCACTGCAAGAAGCTCACCTCCCAGAACTTGGCTCCGATCTGGTTGCCACACTGCCCGGCCTGCGCAGCAAGTGCACAAGGCAGATGTGCGTTACCTTTGACGACGCCCAGCTTGTCAACATTGAATAGACCCCTGTGCTGCAAACGCTCCCAAGGCGGCATTTTGCAGGAAATTGTGTGGGCCAAATCTGCGACGTTCGAGACCCCCAGAGGACAGGTTGTGACAAAGCACGATACATTCAAGCTGAGGGCGCTGCCCGATCAGGCCAAGCCCCTCCCAGGTTCAAATTTCACTGCTGCCCAGTGTGTGCCCAGCAGCATGGTCGTTGGAGCTGCTGCACCATCCCCGCAGCAAACAGCCCATCTCAATCAGGCCTGGCAGCAGCGCAGGCCGCAAGGAGTGGGACCCTGACGGTGCAGGGCATCTTGCAGTCATGCCTAGCAAGCTCTCGCTCTGAATGATCAACACAATGCATACGACAGCAGCGCCCGGGCCTGGAGCGCCAGCAGTTCGCATCACGACCGGGGTCACAAGGGCCTGCAGCCTGTATAACGCAGCTGTGCGATGGGCAGCCGAGGTCCGAACCAAAGAGATCTGTTTGTAGCTGGTCTGCATCACAACTTGCTTCAACGCCTACACGCGGGCTGTGCGGCCACGGAGCTGCCAGGCTGCCACCAGATGCGCCTGATGGGGACCCGGCCGGCCCAGCAGCCTCTACGCCTGCTTGCCAAGCCTGCACGCTGCGCAGCTGGTGCCCCAGTCTTGGCCGCCCGAAGTCGCTTGCCGCAGCATCTCACCTGGATAGCAACGATTTCCCTCATGGCGACCGGCTGCCAATAACAGCAGGCGTCTGCGGGACCCGGCGGCGGCGTCAGACGGCGAGCGGACGAGTGCCTTGGGTGCTGATCGCCAGCCCACCTGTTCTCATATCCTCGACCCCAGGTTTTGATTCCAGGGGTTATGAAAATCAGAGTTGGGTACGGGTACGGCGCGGGGTTGCAAGGTAAACCCTGCCAGGAACTCTGAGCTGTCCCGGGGACGACCACAGAAGCCAATTACCACTCGCAGGCGGCCCCAGCGATTGCGCAGACAGCTTGCCCGCCTTGCAAGCGCTCACGTACGCGTTTGCAGCTGCCTGTGACTCCTTCGTACTGACAGTGTCACCATTGCCTTCTGGGCGTCTGGCAGTCAGAAGTGCGCAGCAAGCGCCTGCTGACAACGTGCTGGACCTTGCGTGCAGGACTGCAGGCGGGACAGCCGGACCTACAGCAAAGATGCAGGCTTGCAAGGAGCCTCAGGCAGATCTGAGGATACCCGTGACCATGCTCAGCGGCTTCCTCGGGTGCGTTGGCTGAAACTCGCGTTTGTGTGACTTGCACCCTCTGCTGTGGGCCCTGACCCGTAACGCAGGACCGCCTCTCTGCTGCGCGATGTCAGAGCAGGGTGACATACTGCGAGTGGTCTGGGCATATGCCCCGCGGGTCTGAAGGGGCGTCGATGCTTGCAATCATGATCGCTGGCCGCGCACACTATTCTGTTTGCAAACACACCGCGCCAAGCTACACACCTCGTTGCATCTTCCACGACCGTCTGGATGTGGCACAACACGCTGTTCTTGTGGGCGCGCCTGAGTTGAGCTGGCATGCCACCCACAGGGCCGGCAAGACAACGCTGCTGCGGCACCTGCTACAGGACACCTCGCACGGGCTGCGCATTGGGTGCATCGTCAACGATGTTGCAGCGGTCAACATTGACGCGAAGCTGGTGCGCCGCGGCCGTGGCGGCGGCGGCAGCGCTGGCGGAAGCGTGCCTGCTGCCAACATGGCGGACACCATTGAGCTCGCCAATGGCTGCGCATGTACGATGCCCAGCGTCGCCCATCGTTCATTCTCACCAATTATGCACTTTCATACCAAGCAGCACATACTCATATGCACAGGCCTGCTGTCCTGTCAGGATGCATACGGCAAGGTTACATGACACCCTGCAACCCCTGCACCAGGAGTGCTCATTCTTGTTGCTCCATCTGCAGGCTGCAGCCTGCAAGAGGAGCTGTTCGTGTCCTTCGAGGCGCTGCTGGCAGTGAGCGATGAGCGTGGCACTCCATATGATAGGTGCTGGCATCTCTCGGATGTATGTGTCACCTTCGATAGCAAGAGGTTGAGGCATCAATGTACTGCGGCAGACTGCATCGCATGCTGCTGGCTTGGGTGCCCAGGCAGCTGATCAGCGCAACCGCTGCAGCTGCAACGTGCCGCATACTGTGTTCGCAGGCTCATCCTGGAGAACTCGGGTGTTGCGGAGCCGCACAACATCCGGGACCTGTTCCAGGACTCGGCTGGGCTGCCCATCATGCAGCGCGTGCGCATCCTGCCTCTGTGCTGCCAGCTGCACAAAGCACCGCTGGCAGGGGTGCTCCTTTGTGCATCTGCCAGCTGGTTCTCAACTGGCTGCCTGTTGCACTGCTGCACCAGGGCCCATCTGGCAAGGCTGTGTGCAGCCTAGCCACCTGCACCGGCATCCGACATGCAGATCCAGCTGGACACGATGGTGACGGTGGTCGACAGCGCGACCTTCCTGCCGGCGTACTCGACGGTGACGCCGACCGCGATGCACCCCGACCTGGGCCCCAGCGGCAGCCTGCGCCCCGTCGTCGACCTGCTGGTCGAGCAGCTTGAGTGCGTCACGGCTGTCTGAACCTCCTTGCTACCAGGCCAGAAACCAGCACAACTGCAACAAGCAGTACTTGCTTGCGCCAGTTACAGTATGTTTTGTTGCACACAGCATCAGCCAGCGTTGCAGTGTGCATGACAGATGAGCTCGGCTGAGGCTCTCTGGATGTGCTGCTCGCCCGCATGTCTCCTACTGATGCCACTCAGACCCTGATCTATCTGCTATCTGTGCATGGCTTGAGGCTGAGTCTCAGGCAGTGTGTGATGCTGAAGCAGGTTTCCCAGTTGTGAAGGTGCTACTGGTGGTGTTGCAGGTGCGCGGACTATGTGCTGCTGAACAAGACGGACCTGCTGGCGCCGGGCCAGCTGCCGCCGCTGCAGGCGGTCGTCTCGTCCATCAACCCCCTGGCAACGGTGGCGCCCTGCGCCCCTGTCTGCCGCACCATCATGTCTGAGCACCGCGCACTGTGGTTTGTGGTTCTGGCTGGTAGCACGAGCAGGGCCAGCGCTGCATCACACCGGCAAATAGCAAGTTTGTGCCTGTCATACGCCTGATGTGACTCGCCTACCGCCGCAGCTAATGCACAGGACAACAGCCTCACGTGGGCATACTGTTTGCAGGTCATTGCCTGCCGTGACGGCGCAGTGACGGCGCAACAGGTTTTCGACCGCCCAGCCAAGGCGCTGGCGGCCAAGCTCAACATCGAGGCGCAGCACCGCGCTGCAGTCGCCGTTGCCCTGGCTGATGGGGCGCAGCCGGCCAAGAAACCCAAGGTGCTGTGGCTGAGAACGCCCTCAGTGCTTTGTCCATCCATTTGTCGGTGCATGGATGTGCACACCACCAGCCTGTTGCAGGCAGGCAACTTGCAAGAAGTTGTCATGCAATTTGGCGGAGACTTGTTTTGCAGTCTTGCTGTTGGTCGGCAGAATGCAAACATCATTGCACTGCAGACCGACACGAGCGTTGCTGGCAGTCACGCCCATGACAATGGCAAGAAGCACACCTCTGGAGCAGGGCAGGTGCTCAACTGTGGTTGAGGCAACATGTGTGCACATGACAGTCTGGCTGCCGCAAAATTTCTTGACCTACATTGGGGCGGCCCTGTCTGTGGAGCTGAAGCCCATGGCTGGGCGCTGAGTGCAGGATCAAGAGCATAGCCACAAAGACGACCAGGAGGGCGCGCACAACCACCAGGACAAGTGCGGGCACGACCATAAGCACGAGGAAGGACACAGCCACGACCACGACCATGGCCACGGCGACAGCCACGGCAAGACGCACGACCATGGCCACCAGCACGACCTGAGTCACGACCATGAGCATGGCCACAGCCACGGCCACGACCATGATCACGAGCACGACCATGGCCACCACCACGGCCACGACCATGCGGCGCACCAGGAGACGACGGCGAAGCAGCGCTTTGGCATCCGCAGCTTTGTCTATGCGCGCCGCCGCCCGTTCCACCCGCAGAGGTGAAAGTGGTGTCCTGCTGAACCACAGCACCCGCCTTGTTGTCTGGCCATGTGACAGCTGTCATATTCTCACGCCACACCAAGTTTCAAAGTGAAAGTTGTCACAACATGGTGGTCCTGACCCCGAGTCCATGAGCCAGATGCCCAGAACCTTTACCGCTTCATGCTCTGGTGCGCAGGTTGCAGGACCTGGTGTTGCAGTGGTTGCCGGTCAAGACGATCAAGGCCCTGCACGGCGAGGCGGTCACCCCAACGCAGGGCGCCTCTGCCATCAAGATGGTGAGGATCCACCGACATGTCTAGCAGCAGCTGGTGCGAGCAGCTCACTGTGTTGCCGAGGTGGCGGGAAGTCCACCAACTCACTGAGCAGTCTGAGCTTGTCTACAACATGTAGGGACCTCCGTCACTATCTCGACCCACGGCTGGCAGCACTCCAATTTCTATCTATCGTTTGCTGCCTGCCCAGCCAGATCGTCATCTCGCCTGTGGCTTGCAACATCTGCCTCGAAGTGTAGCAGTCAGAATGATACTATGAAAAAAGTTGGAGCGCAGCAGACTAATGGTGCTCTCAGTGGCTGATCTAGGCCAATCAGGGCCAACTGCGTTAGCAACAGCTCGCCAGGGCATACCCAACACTTGCACAGTATTGCTCACCAACAATGAATGTTCATGCTTCAATCAGGTGCTGCGCTCCAAGGGCTTCATGTGGCTGAGCCACAGTCACGAGACGGCCTTCTATTGGAGCCACGCCGGGCAGCACTTCGAGATCCGTGACGAAGGCGACTGGTGCGAGAAGCCGTGCTGTCCTTCAGCAGTCGATGCATGTGCTGCTCGTCTTGTCATTAGCAACGTTCAATGCACTGAAAGGCAGCAGTTGCAGCACTGTCTGCGTATCCACCCAGGACGAGTAGTATAGTTACACGCCAACTGCTTTCGTCTGGGACAGACGTGCACAGCGACGTCTCACGCAATGCATCTGCAAATGGCACCAGAGTGTGCTGGCTTCGCAGCACCCGGCGGTCAGCCAGGCAGCGACTGGCCATCAGGTTGCTATCAAGGCAGTTGCTCGACGAGGCAGAAGGCGCACTCAGATCAAGACACTGCCTGTAGGTGGGATGCGGTGGAGCGTGGCCTATGGCCGCCCGGCGAGAAGCAGCGCGCCACCATCATGTCCGACTTTGACGGCGGCCCGCACGGCGACCGCAGGTGCCACCGCCGCTCCCGGGCCTCCTGACCCTGACAGACCTAAGCCGAGCACATTCAGCGCAGACGAGTGCACCACCATGCTGCACCTGCTGTACAGTTCGCCGCCTCACGCACGTCTTGCGCCCCACCTTTTCGCCTGCTAGATATGACGCTTATGACTGCCTTTACCGGCAAGCGTGTTTTGTGATCTGTTGCAGGCAGGAGATTGTCTTCATCGGCGCCCGGATGGAGAAGGACTGCATCGAGACGCAGCTGGATGCTGCGCTGCTGGGCGATGACGAGATGGCGGCGTATACAGCGAGATGGGAGGTGTAAAGTGGCTGTGGCGCGGCTCATGTTTCAAGCGCACGGGCAAGTCGGTTACACATACACATCCTGCGCCGTCTGCTAGGCATGTCTGATCTAGTTTCTTATCGTTGCTGGGAAAGCAGGTATTGTGCATGTTGGGCAATTGGGCATGGTTGTTGTGGAATGATGTACAGCTCTCAATGACTTGATGTCAATGGACACAGCAATCCCTGCAGCTGCTCTGTGTATTGATCTGCTACTGCTGGCTTTCAAACGGCCGGGCAGTCTGTGCAAAGGCGGTGCGTGGACCACCAACATCTGTATGTGAACGGTAGCGCGGCATGACTGCGCACTCACAAGCACATAAAACCACTACTGCCGAGAACTTACTGGCAACAACCTCTTATTGCCCGCAGGGTGCCAGCTGCGTGGCCAACCGCTGGCGGTCAAGTTGCTATAAATGTGCCGACAAACTTAAACGCGCACCGGTTTCGATCCGGTCTATAAACTTTCAGCTGCCAACTATTTGAACCAACGTAACTTCATTGACACTGCTGGAATACACTCCAACTGCAACAATCACGCAGCTCACGTTTGCGTCCTGCATGATGTGCGTCACTGACAGAGTTTCCGCCGCAAGCCAGGTCGAGTTGGCATCTGTTGGTGTGTCAACTTCGTGATTATCAGTTGCAGCAGTAACCAAAGGTGCAACGTGATGGCGCAACACGTCATCAACCTGAGCGGTGTCAGACAGCCACCCAGTGCATGCTGGCTCAGATGTCAGCATGGGGGCGTTGCCTTGCCATTGCAGGACACCATGGTGGCCACCTAGTAATGGCAGCGCTGTAAGGCCAAGCCGGCCGGACATTTCTAAAATCGGCACTGTGGGAACCGGATCAACCGTGAAAGGCCGGCAACTTAGAGCTACTATAGCCACGTTTGCAATTTATTTGAAAGACAATGCATTCTTTGAGCTTGCCAGCTGATGAGCATCATTGCTTTTGGAGCAGAAAATTAGGGTTTCGGAGGCATGCCACTCCATGTAGTCAACCACTGAGCGCATCCGAAACTATCAATAACACCAGTGGCACAGCAGGTTTTGGTTTCACACACGCACCTGTCGTGGACCACGTGCTCGTGGCCGGGCCGAACACCTGCAATCAGCACAGCTCAGGGTAGCTGCATCCCAAGTCTGCTGGCGCTGCGAGCATTGCCAATGGCATGCGCGCTGCCACACGGGCCATGGCAACGTGCACCGTGCTGCACGACTTGAAAGTGCGTAGACAATCGGTGGTGTGTAGTGTATACATAGCTTAGGCTCCGTTACACAGGCAGCCAACGCCATGCTCAGAGAGTCTGTGCCAGTTCAATGCTGCAAGTCCCTTCACATCAATGCATTCCATTGCGGGTGACGTACCTCAGCAGTGAGGAGCCATTCGTTTTACGTAGGCACGACCACCAGCCCACAGCACCTTCGAGTTTCCCAGCTTCACCTGGTCGTGTCGAACAGTGCCAGCAGTTAAAGAACTCGAAGACCGGAACGTGGATTTTTTTCATGGGCACTCTTGCTGACGCTAGCCTCGAAAACCACCTAGACAGGCTCGTGCCAGCCCAGCACAGGACAGCAGCGGACGTGCACGCAAGTCGGAATGTCGTGCTGACGCACGGTTACGTGATTCGCGTTCCATTCTTAGGTTGTAAGGCCGCGAGCGGGCGACTTGCTCGTTACATTCCGGTCTTAAACATGTAGAGGCGCGCACGGCACGCTTCACGATCATTCATGTCATGCGCAAAGTGTGCCCGGCAGCAGACCCTGCAGCTTTGCGCCGCCTTCAGCCTCACCAGTGTTGCTCTGTCGCGGGCCACAAACGGTTGCGCGATGCCGCCGTCCCACAGCCCAGGCTCTGCTGAGCGTTGGAGCTCGGCGTGCGGCGGCACTTGGTCGGTGTTCTCGTTGCCACCTGCAAGCGCATTAATTCATTGATGCACCCTGTCAGCACTGACACTTGTGTTGTGACCAGGTCCAAGGGGGGATGCCCAAGAGGCGATCCCAAGGATGACCAAGTCGATGCTCTGATAGAAGGAGGTGCAGAGGACGCGCCTTGTCATACTGCACGCAAGGCAAAGAATGCCATGCCCCCCTACCTATTGCATGCACAGATATAGATGCAGCAGTTGTGTAGTGGCAGTGAACTGCACAAAGCCATGGTAGCACGCACCCCCATGCGGCGCATGCTGCGCCATGACACTACTATTGCAGAACATATTGATTTTGTGATCATATGGCGCTACTGTCCGTGTTTCATTTACTCATATGACCTTGCTGGTTGGTATGTAGACATGGGTATAGCGTTACAGAGTTGATGCAGGCCGGTCCTACTATGTGGGTGTACCCACGATCCAACAACACTTCAAAGTCAATGTGCAGGAAGCAGCAGGCTAGGGAGCAGGCACAGTTGTATCAGCATCAACCTCTGTTGCTTCGTATGCTTGACATGTACTAAATCGATGAATCTATATTCCATGATGCTTACCCGCCGTCTTGTCAAGCCATTGTCTGCAGGCATAGAGCCTATACATGCTATGACCCAGCGTCAGCTGCGCCACTAGAGCGCCACATGCTTAGCCGATTACGATTGTGCTGGATGAAACACCGCCAAATGGGTGGGGTAAAATATTGTTGTTGCACGTCGTGTCGCATGATGGCGCATTGGCAACAAGAGGAGATGCGTTGCAGCTCAGCATCAAGGAAGCACCACTGCCAAGCGTTGGTTGGAGATTGGCACTTTCGTCCTTTCGTTTGCCATGGTGCCAGCATTCACCCAGCTTGTTGCTCCCGGGAACAGGCGTTCAGCGGTGACGACTTGGCTGCCTGTAACCAGCCCTGCAGATGAAGCACATTCGCATCAGTTACACATCAAGCCCGCATGAAGAGTCAATGCATCAGCCTGAGTGTCAACATTGCCAGCACTGCTTAGCATGGCCAATAACAAGGGGGCTAAAGATGATGGGGAGCATACCAAACCCTAACGGTTGGTTTGAACCGCCAATGACCAGGCAAGAACCATCTGAAGTGACACAAGTGTGAAGAGATAAGACAATAACAGTCATGATGGCATCATCGAGCAAGCCAAGCTGCAAGTGGGACCGACAGCAAGCCGCACATACAGCAAAAAGGATGAGGAGCAACCACGAGCATCTTGTGCTCGGCGTGCAAGTCAAACACAAAATGCAAGTTCTTGGGGCGGCAACTTGCCTGGTAGGGAGACCGCCGAGCTGAGGATACGGGCCTGCAACATGACACAAGACGTTGAGTCTATGGCAGCCGTAAACTTGCTCTATGCCTTCGCACACCCTGAGACGGCCTGCCCTACCGCTGCATGAATGCAGCTGCTCGACTCTTGGAGCAGCACTGTTGATGAGGCACCCTGGTCAATCGGCTCACCGCTCGCAGTGCTGGTATGGTTGTGGCGTTCCACTTCAAAGTCCCTTCATCTAGTACCTGCATTGGCACGCGAACAACAAGGATGGTGTGTTGCAAACTACGTGCATGGTCGAGATAATCATTCGTTGTGCGATAGGGATGCAAGCACAAGACCCCAAAGGCAAGGCCACAAGGCATAGCTCTTGGAGTCTGCTGTCCAAATGATATCACAGCAAGCGTGCCTGGACGGTTGGCAATACTGCGCCAGTACCACCAACGGCCACTCCGCCCACCAGGTATGCTCTTGAGTCGCGATTGCAGCTAGCCAATGTGGCAAATTCTGTTTGTACCTGTGTTGAAAAGGGTCTTTGGTCGGCAATCATGCAGCAATTGCCATTGAGTATGTTTTTTGTTGCGCCAATGTGGGGATGGGTGATGTATGTACAACAACGAAAACCCGACCTCAGCCGGCGTTGCGACCCACGCATTAGCCCCCGCCTTGAAGACGAAATGGACGTCAGGATCGTTGGGCCTCAGGGTCGCAACAAGCGTGCCGCTATTCAGTACGGTCTGCACATGCAACATAAGGCGAGGTGACTCTAGCATCCTTTGAGCGCGCTGTGCTTGGCAATCACATCTGAAGTACTCAACCCTTTGCTGTTGACCAACATGTCAAATGGACAAAACACACCAGCTGAACAGACTGTAGGCCGGCGAAGAAGGTTTCGGTAGGCAGGCTTGAAAATGCATCGTAACGGTTTGTAGTTGGATTGAAGAGTTCACAGCTAATGGAGACTTCATTTGTAAAGAAGTTACCGTTGTACCCGCTGCAATGCAGTGGCCGTCCCTGCGCACGTTATTGTGCCCAAGCCGTCACCAAAACTCCTCTGCAACGGTGGAAGACGTTGGCTGCAAGCAGGGCGCATGGGAATGATCACATATGACTCACCTGATACAGCACGCTGCCATGGCGAGTGCGTTTCGTGTTCATTGCCGGTGCCGCTGTCCATGTGTTGGTCACCGAGTTGTACACCTGTAAGTTTGGGAATGAACAAGTTTTTGAAACTTTATTGTTTGAACAAGCACACATTGCATTGAGCGGTGTTTCTTTTGGTCATTGTTCCGTGCTAGCCCTCGGAGCAACGAGTACTCTTGCAATTTGTCTTGCCTCGCATATGCTGAGTTCATCCGAGTCATTTTGCCCTCCACAAGCGAGCGCAGCTCCGCCTGCGGCCAGGCGGGACGAGTTAGCCACAAAACCGCTATGCACTCGTCAAACATATGAGTGGACAACCATCAAGTTCGAGCATGCAGCCACATGCTGAATTTGTATACATGTATCAAAGCGGCAGCTGCCAGTGCGCTGCAGAGCGACAACTACCTGGAAGCGCCAACATTGTAAGGCCGACGCGAGGCACGGATGCTCCTGTATGAGGCAAAGTATCAAGTAAAGAGCACACGGCCAAATTTGCACGCACAAAGTTTGTGTACATGATACTATACTTCGCAACCCCTAACAAGCACGGCCTACAAGTGATGCTTTTGTCAACAACACATCAGACAATGTCAACGACCGTCCATTCATCATTGCGAATGCGTTTCACGCACCCGTGGCAGACCAGGTCTCGGTGAAGGGGTTCAACACCTGCATCAGACAGCAAAAGCACGAGCCAATGGGACGTGCAGTGCGTAGTCCGGTGCAGTGAGGCAACATGTCCGATGAGGTTGTAACCAACACATGATTAAGGTGCTGTCTTTGTGTGGGCAATTCATCACATGGCCGCATGCTAAAAATATTGGAGGCATTGCAAAGCTCGCACACGTGCCTGCGAGGTACCAAGTAGTGTCTCCGAGGCATCTTGGCCACCAGCCCAGAGGACCAACGAATTGCTCAGCTTGACCTGATCCAAACGATGGCTTCCACAGGTTGTGTTTCAAGGTGTTGTTAGGCACAATTGAGCACTGCAGGCTAGGCGATTACGTCCACTCAATAGCAAGGCTACGGGTCCTCGGTGCAACCCCAGTGCAGTGCTAATGACTAGCAGCTAGTGCTGCGGGGCAGGTGGTGCGCTCATGAGGGCAACTGCACAACTCTCACAATTAGACCTTACCAGGGCTGCTTGCTCACGGTATGCCAGCTGCGGAATGTTGCCGTTCCATTGCATAGGTTCGGTCGACCGTTGGACCTCAGCATTTGGTCGATCATTGCGAGCATTGCCACCTGTGAGCATGGACCGAGCATGTCAATGCTCTCATGAGAACAAGCCAGGACAAGCAGTTGTCTGCACCCTTTTCGACTGCAACCAGGACACATGCGTGGCGTGACACCTGATTCTAAGCAGAAGGTGCATGTGCACGACAATGGTGTTTTGCAGCAAGCACATTGTACCGTTTTTCAAGCTGCAAGTCAAGCAAATGCGTGATATTTGCTATGCCAAAAGCTTGTGAAGAAATCTGCAAACACTTCTTCCTACAGCATTTGCCACAAGAAGTTGCCAATGTTGTCATTGCATTACGCAGATCTCAGTTTGTTTGATGTGCAGGAGCCAGCATGGAATAGATACACACCCACAACCAGGGTACTGAAGAATGGAACTGGCGGTGGCGGTCGCGATGGGGGCGGGGCAGGCGGTGGCGGCCGGGGCGGCGGTTTTGGGGGCGGGGATGGCGGTGGCGATGGGGGCCGGGCAGGCGGTGGCGGCCGGGGCGGCGGTTTTGGGAACGGGGATGGAGGCGGCGATGGGGGTGGGGCAGGCGGTGGTGGCCGGGGCAGGGATGGTGGTGGCGATGGGGGCGGGGCGGGCGGCGGTGGCCGGGGCGGCGGTTTGGGAGGCGGGGATGGTGGGGGCAATGGGGGCGGGCCAGGTGGCGGCAACAGCGGCAGCACTTGGGGAGGCAGGTTTGTCAACGTGGATGTTGGTGGTGATGGAGGAGGGGCAAGCGGTGGCAAGGGCGGCGGCAGCTGAGGAGGGGATTCTATTAGCGGGGATGTTGGTGGCGATGGAGGATGGGCAAGCGGTGGTGGTGGCGGCGGCGGTCGGGGAGGCGATTTCGGCGCCAGGGATGGTGGTGGCGATGGAGGAGGGGCAAGCGGTGGTGATGGCGGCGGCAATCGGGGAGGCGATTTTGGCGGCAGAATTGTTGGTGGCGATGGGGCCGGGGCAGGCGGTGGGGATGGCGGCGGCAGTTGTGGAGGCGACTTTGGCGGCGGAGATGTTGGTGGCGGTGAAGCAGGTGGTTGTGGCGGTGGCGACGGCGGCGGGGATCGTGGGGTTGTTGGTGGCGATGCAGGCGGGGCAGGCGGAGTTGACGGCGGCAATTGGAGCAGTGGACCCGGCGGCGGTGACGGCGGCGGTGTTGGCAGCAGGTGAGGCGGCGCTAAAGGGGGTGGTGGGCCTGCGATTCGATCAACATACCCCTCTTGGTGACTTCATATTGGATACTACCCCAGCTGCAATCTGCGTGCCACGAAGCAGGTGGCCAAGCAATGTGTGGCAAGGGATAAAGAGCTGATCAAACACCTGCTTTAGTGACCGTCCACCATCATAGTAGAGCGCATTGTAGTTGTGACCTTACCCTTTACGTGAATAGTCCTAAATGTAGACTCACCGCATGTGGTCCGTGCGGCGTTGACTGTGAAGCCCCGTGGACACAGGGCACACTGGCGCTGGCCCGCGTCTGCTGAGAAACGTTGGCAGCCTTTTGCAGAAATCCCTGTGCACTGCCCGCACCTGAAGTCTCCACTCCCCGCTTTTGCGGTGCCTGCAAGCCACGCCAGCCACCATGAACTTCGTTGGCAATGAAGGCCCCCGAAAGCAACACTGTGCGCTAACTGATATGTCGGGATGCCTCCAAGCACAGGGCCACTTCACAGCTGCTGATGGATGGTCCAGTGTTGTACTGCTGTGCATGCCACTGACCTGGTGGGCATTTCTCGGGCTTGTCCTGGTGACCAGGTTGCATTCCGGGACCGTAGCTGATGCACGCCGTGTGTGCAGAATTCACACGCCTGCCAGGAGGGCAGGCCTTGCAGGTACGCCGCCGCTCACTGGGCTGGTAGGTGCGGTCGGTGCACTTTGCACAATCGGCTTTGCCCGCCCTGGCCTTGACGCTGCCTGCTTTGCAGGGCTCGGCCCTCCCAGACTTGTGCAGCTGGTAACCAGGTCCAGCGACTGCACCGAGCATGCAAAGCCGCCATCAAGGGTTATTGATATTTACATATACAACTACCCAAGTTCCCTGAGATGCGGCAACTTGCTGCGCCCTACCCATACCAAGAGGACTGGCGTAGAATTTGTTCGCTTGACGGACTCTTTGATATGTACTCAGCGTGATGATGGAAGTACAAAGGCCGTCAGCTCACCGACTTGGCAGCGCTTGATGGCATATGCGTTCGTGTCGCGGACAGCCGTGCAGCAGGAGGCCTTGGCGCTGACCTTGTTGACCACGGAATATGTACACCTCAGGCACTGCTGCCCGTGTACCTGCAATGTAAGAGGAAGCAAATGCTGGCCCTTCTGCCCCTTGGCATCATACAGCACTGCTGTGCGCACACAGCACGTGCGGCCCGCACATGCGCATATATGGTGCATCCCCCACACTATCGAGGTTTACATCTGACGGCGTGTCATCTGCGGGTGCTGTACATGCTGTGAAGAAGGCCAGCAGGAAGCTGTCGTCACCTTGATACAGTTTGACGTGTAGCGGTCCAGCTCTCTGCATCTTGCCCCCCCTGCGACAGACTGAGCCTCGCAGCGCGTCATGACGGCGGCCACCTGCGACAAGGCAGCTTGGGGTGTCAAAAATTGTTCAAATCTTGCTTCATCTCATGCGCGGTATACACCGCCGGTCGTGCCATTGTCCATTCGTGACGACAAAGCTTGGAGACCGGGGTTCGGCCCATGCATGGCGTGCGTGGTGCAGCCGTGAGTGCGGATGTTGTCCTCCAGCCATGCACCTTGCTTGCGTGCTCATGAATCTCACGCAGCATGCCTGTTCGAAGCTGCAACGCAGACAGTGGACGCAGGCATCAGCGCTGATGCAGGGCGCTGTCTGAGGTTTCCGGAATATTGCAAGAGCACGGCCACCTGCGGATCGCCGCGCCCGCCCACGACTGTCAGAGCCCGTGCGCTACCGCGATTCTGGGAATGCGTCGTGCCGCTGTGGTCGGTCACTGGTTGCGTTGTTCTGCCCCCGACAACGGCAGCCGCCCCTCCACCGGCGGGCAGCAGCCCTGCCAGCAGCAGCAGCAGCCATACGGCTGCTTGTGATGCAGCGCCTGCCATGGCTGCGAGTCAGGCTAAGGTCTGATCATCAATAGACTGGGTGAATGTCGTTGTGCACGCGTTTTGGGACAGATTGTAACGGCAGATGTGACACCGCCACGTGGCACTTACTAATGTGTCGTGACTTTTGACAAGGGTAATACAAAGCCGCTAGGCCAGTATAATCATAGACTCTCAACACAACCTCGGCACAGGCTGGAACCGTCGCACGGTAGCTACAGTCAGACTGTCCGCACACCCCGAGCTCATGAGCTGGGCCTAGCGCTAGGCAAGTTTGGACATACACCCTTGGTTTTGAGCATCTGCACTGCCCCTGCATAGTTGCTCATGACACGCAACTCACCTCCGTGATGCGGTACTTCAAAAGCTGACAGCACATTTAGCACTGAAATGAGGTTCGATTACCAAGCGGCTGCTTTCGAGCAGCCCTTGTAGGCCATACTGAACAGGATTCCACGACCGCCACGGCACAGTTAGCAATGACAGCTCACAGGCTTGCGGTCACGACACGCCACCGTGGCAACATCCTGGCGTGACGAGAGCACGAGACATGTCACATGGCTGGCAGTTGATGTTGCACTGAACTGCACTGAAGCCAAGGCCGCGACTTCACAGTTCACGCTTGCACGAAAGCACATTCGCAAGCCCTAGAGCCTCTCCCTGAGGAGCTGGCCTCCGTTGGTCATTGGAGGCCCCTGCGGGCACCTGCGTGACCTGCCTGTGCGGTGCGATTGCCACGCTTCGCAGCCTGAATCCCTATGCTGGCCATGCTATAAGCTATTGTTTGCGGGATCCGGTGCATGTCAGTGGGTCTCCCACGCCTGCAGGTAGAAATTCACAATGACCAGTCCTGCAGCGGCAACCCTGGCGACGCTGCTCATCGTCGCAAGCACTGGCGTCGCGGCGCAGCATTCCAACAACCTGGCGTATCTGTCGCCAGTGGCAGGACATCCGGAGCTCGGCGAAACCGGTTAGCTAACCAGCGCTGGATCTGCATATGCATCTGCACGCTGCACCGCACGGGCTGGCGTGCAAGCACGCACAGCCATTGGCGCTGCCCTTGTCCGAAGCAGGATGCAACCATGTCACACGGGCCCTCGGGTTGCGTGTGTACCGGCTGCAGCCTGCTGCAGCTGCTCGTGAAGATGCTTCTTGCCATGCGCAGCAAACCTCATATCCGTGTGCGTGTGCAGAGCCGGCCGACGCTGCCGTGGGGCGGCGGCAGACCCGGAAGCTGCTGCAGACGCCGGCTTGGAACGGCGCAGCCAGTGTCAATCACGTCCTCTTCCCTCAGGTGCACAACTTTGCAGGCTCCGGAAATCGAGTTGTTTACCCAGCTGGAGGTGCAGCACCTCTTGCCTCGGCCTGCACGCGTACCCTGCGTCCTGATAAGCGCCTGCGGTCCTCGATATGCAGCTCAGGGCTCAGTATGAGGACTGCTCCGCATGATCAGAAATGCTGAGTCATCACTGCCTGCGCTTTGCGGCTGTCCACCCTCATCATCTAGCTGCGATCGCACAGCGACTTTCCAGCAGCTTTGTCGACATCAAGATCAAGCTACAGGTGCCTTATCAAGCAGCCCGCACCGTTGCCCGCATGCACTGCATGTTGCCACCTCTGGCACATACAGCCTGTCAGGCGGCCGCCGCAGCAGGCTTGCTGCGGGCACGTTGAGGCTGCGGTGGCTGCAGTGCTGCACCACACACCCCTCCGCTATGTTGAACCGCAAGGCATGGCCAGGCCTTGAGGCATGCCGGCATGTCGGCACGACACAGTTTCACCGGCCAATGTCGTGTCTTTTCACCAACATGCGCCACGCCGCCCTTGGTCATCACTACTTGCAGCAAATTTGCTTTTGCTTTCAAGAGGCATTGCGCTCGGTCTAGACTGCAATGCCTCCGTCAGCCCGAAAGCCGTCAAGCGCTGCCTGGTGCAGCATGCACTGCAGCTCTGCTGAGCCCACCGAATCCCCAGGACTCTGGCGGCAAGCATCGGTCATGGGCACAACACGGCATCAGGTCAACGTATGTACACCACTCACATTGCGACATGACAGCAGCATGTGCTTGCAGGGCGTGGCGTCTGGGGACCCGCACGCCACCTCGGTCATCCTGTGGACGCGCATCGCGCCCCCCGTGGCCGGCACAGCGACGCTCAACTACGCGGTGGCCACCGACAGCGCATTCACAAACGTCGTCGCGCACGGGACGGCAACCTCCAGCAGCGGCGTCGACTACACAATCAAGGTGCATTTGTCGCCTTTTCTCCGCTGACGACCCTGCTGCCGGTCCTGCACGTGTACACAGGCTTGGCAAAAAATGTGCAGTGGCGGCTTGGTCAGAGTAGTCGTGGCGGCCTGCATGCTGGATGCTTGAAGTCCTGCTTCCTCTTGTGTGCGTCCCATTATCAGCATCTGCACTGGGTCCACCATACATGCGATGCAGGTGGAGGCCGTTGGCCTGGCGACCAACACCAAATACTACTACCAGTGGCGCTATGTCCCGCCCACTGCCTTGACCACGCACGACCAGTAGGGCCCACGCCATGCGCTGCAAGGACACTCTCAGGGCACACGCACCGTCGGCAGCCGTCTTGATGCTTGCTGGGGCTGTGAGTACAGTAGCAGCGCTCCTGTGTGCACCTCTTGCTAGCAGGCTCAACGCCAATCCATTTGCTGCAGGTACTCAGCTAAGGGGCGCACCCGAACGCTGCCGGCTGCCACTGAGGACATCCCGAGCGCCCGTTCGCTTTCTTCAGCTGCTCTAACCTGGTGCACGCCCGTCCATCACACCACTGCTTGGGAGGCCTCCTCAACATGACCGCCCTCTGATGCTCACCCCGTGTGTCAAGCAGCCCACATCAGCGACCGAAAGTCGTGCACACAGACTGCAGAGTGCGCCTTGGCTACAATCTGACCCCAACTAGTTATGTAATTGCTTCTGTTGCAGCCCGCAGCGTACTTCACGATCTACAGGTGCAATGACAACAGCAGCAACATCGGCTAGTGCCCTGCAATTGTACACTTGTGTTCAATCATTTCAAAACACGCTGCAGCATGCCCTCTGCTTCGGCCATATCGTACTTGTGCACACGCAGGCAGATTGCTCGTTTTGCCGAGTTCAACCAGATCGACTACAACATCCACACCGGAAAGTGAGCACAGCATGCAGTGCCAATACAAACCCCCTGTAGCATGCAAGCGTTGAGCTCCTCGTGTGTTGCGGTCGCCAAGCGTGCCCAGCCAGTCGTGGGGCAAGCGACAGCGCGATTGTGCTCGCAGTTACATCTACGAGGGCAGGGGGGCAGGCGCCTTTGCATTGCCCGAGCGGGACCAGGTGGCGCGCACCCATCAGCCCGACAAGGAGGCGACGACACTGGCAGACTACCGGTGAGTCCGCAAGAGGAGCTCTTAGCTGGGAAATCAAACTTGGTGTCATGGAGTAGCAGGCACAGCACACACAGCGGCGGCCACAACGCCAACTTGGCATTGAATGCGAACCTTGCGCACAACGTCAGCACGGAAGCATCATCACCATTGAGCACATCTCTGCTTGCAGCACCCGGTACAACCAGTACAACAGCGACGTGGACCTGAAGGCCATGCGCGCCTCGGCGCCGCTCATTGCTGTGTGGGACGACCACGAGTTTGCCAAGTGAGCGTGACATCTGCACCCATGCTCACCCTGACTCATGCTGGCTGACAGCATGTGCGAGCCCCTCACTCCTAGGCTAGGCAGGTTGCCTAAGAACCGCTGTTGAGCTCTGCGTGAACTGCCGTCCACGGTGTGGACGGTCGCAGCAAGCAGGTACAGCTGTGCATTCTAAAGGAAGCCGCCTGTTGTGCACAGGGGCGCCTGGAGCGACGGAGCGGAGAGCCGCCAGACCGAGGTCTCGTGGATTCTGCGGGAAGTTTACGCCAGAAAGGGTCAGGCCTCGCTCGCTTTTGACATTGTCTTGCTGAAGCACTTGCCAAAGTCTACCGACACGCACCCTGACTCTGCGCTATGAATGCCATACCTGCATTGGTTGAGCAGGCAAGGCTCCTGCTGCACTGTGCAGCTGCCTGGTGTCAGGCAACGACCTGATGGTGCTTGCGCATGCTGTGCAGCCTACTATGAGCACATGCCCATCCGCCCAGCGACCACTACCAACCAGGTGGCCAAATGGCAGCAGCGGCTTGACCTTGCGCTTGGGTGCCCACAATGGCCCAGCTCATGACTGCTTTTGAGATACTGTTTCGTACATACGTTCGCCAGAACCATGCTGTCAGTGCTGCTCTGCAGATCTACCGTAGCTTTGACATCGGCAAGCTGATTAAGCTGTGGATGCTGGACACCCGCGTCACGGGTCGCTCACAGCCGAACGCAACGGCAGCTAATGTGAGCTGTGCTTGCGGCGGCAGCATGAGTGCATCATTGTCTGGCAGCAGTACTGCGTGGGTGTAGGGGTCATGGCCTAAGCGGTAAAGTAGCACGACCGTCAGCAGGCCATGCTCAGCAAGAGCACATGTGATGCCTGTGCATTGACACCGACTGTGCTGTTTACTGGGTGTCGTGTCAGGCTCTGCTTGACACTGCCAGTACAGTGTACTATGTTGGCAGGGACAACCTGAGACTCTGCGACTGCAGGACCCAATGCGGACGATCTTGGGTGCCACCCAGAAGACGTGGTTGAAGAACCAGCTGAGGGCGGCCAACGCCACCCATACCTGGAAATTCATCGGTCAGCAGGTGCGCAGTGTGGCAATCGGTGCTAAAGCTGCCAGCCCTGCCTGGACACGGAGTCTTGTGTTACGGTGGTGTCTCATGTTGTGTAACACCCGCTCTAGCACGTGCTGCTCTTCGTGCTGCTCTGGGAATGTAGCAATGGTGAGCATGTACGGGCAGCAGTGTTGACGCCACATTCTGCTTGTTTGGATGGTCAGGTGCTGTTCTCACACAGGTGTGACACCCCGTCTGCGGATCAGGTGATGTACAATCTGCAGTAACGCACATGTCGACCTGTAGCATCATCGTGTAGCGTAGAGGACACCTGAGTTCACATGGGCCATCTTCTAGTTTGGAATTGACCCTTGCATTTGCTGGTGCAGTGGGACGGTGAGGCATTTTGAACCTACCGGCACCTCAACCACAGTCATGATGGGCACTGATGGCTTCAGCACAGCTGCATCTGTAACGTGTGTAGCAGCCTCCCTTGGTGCGGTGTCGATGAGCTCAAACCAAGTGTCGTTCGTGCTTGTTGGTTACAGGCAAGATCAGAAGGACATCCTTGCGCATCTGAGCACCAACAAAATCTGTAAGCGGCATGCTTGGCACGACAGCTTGATGAGCATGTCACCAGTTGCATAGCATCCGACACATCCCTGAACGCGGCTGACTGAGTGCTCTGTCCTTACAGCAAACACCGTGATCCTCACCGGCAACATGAACAGTCACTGGGTGATACGTCAGAGCATTGTGCAAGCTGGACTGTGTTGATCCCTGCCAACGGCATTTGATAGCTTGCAGTGACATGCAGCGGCAGCAGCAGACACTGTGCCAGCTGCTCATACAAGGCAGCTGCTATATGCAGGCACTGGATATTCCGGCACACCCATGCCCGAACGAGGCTGGTGGGCACAATTATCACTGCTGTACACAGTTTGCGGTTCATCATCACTCAGCAGTCTACTTACGACATAACTGCTGGCCTCTAGCCTCATCACATGCTGAAATGCTCGCAGGTTACAATTACAACCCTGCAACTGGCGCCGGCTCCGTTGCCGTCGAGTTTGTGTCTTCAAGTGTCACGGCTGGCTATGGGTAAGCTAAAAAATTATGCCTTCTCCCAGCCTATCTACCGCAATGTCCAACGCTGCGCAGATGCACATTGAACATGTGCTGACACACTGCTTGAGAAGTTGCCTCAGGCGTGAAGATGGCATGCCTGCTGGCAAAGTGTTGGAGTTATATAAATGAAAATGAGTAGGATTGCGGGCTGTGCGACGAGGTGACCACGCATGACTGCTGTGCTGCAGTGGTCCCAACGTCAACCGCACCACCGTCGAAAACACGGAGGCGAGGATCAAGGCCGCAAACCCACACGTCAAGTGAGCGCATTGAGTGCATATGTGGTGTTATATCAAGGCCACGAGCGATGTGGTCCGTCGTCCAGCCACACATGTGCATGGCATCCAACTCGAGCGGAGTAATACCTGCAGCCCAACTGCATTGGCGAAGCCTAGCAATAGTGGCACCATGTGACCACACCAGCAAGGCAGATCTGATCGGCCCCCTGCCCGTGCGTAGGTATCAGGAGGGCGGCTACAAGGGCTTTTCCATCCTCACTGTCACGCAGACTCATGTAAGGAATACCTGGATCTTTGAGAAGTCGCTGTGGAACAAGAGCAGCAGCCAGCAGGTGTGCAAAGTGCAGTACCCATCAATGCCATTCTGAGCCAACATGTGCTTTGCTGCTCGCGTGCACTGCCTTCCTGGCATCCTCGAGCAATGTTGGCGCGATTGCTCGGTGCAGATCATTGGGGAGAGCTGGCGGGTGAACGTCAACTCCAACCATTTGATCAAGGCGTAGGCGGGGATGTGTTGTCGCATCCTGCCGTTGCCAGAGCAATGCGCACCCGTGAAGCAACAAAAAACCAGAAATGGGATGTGTCAAAGATCACTGCCAGAATATGTAGAGCAGTATAGTATGCAAGGGCTTGGATTCGCATTGTGTTGAGTTGGCATGACATGTTGAGCTGGACAGCGCTTCAAAATGGGACGGATCTGCTATGAAGTATTGCATGTATTGCAAGCAGCTAGCTAGCTTGCGGAACCAGCTGCCAGGCATTCTTGACTATTCTACGCCTTGCCGCTGCAAACATGTCGATGCAGACACTTGCAGCGATTCCATTTCATGCATATCTACCGTAGAGCCCAGCATCTAATGCGCATAAATAATTATATCTCGGCTGCGCATAGTACTATGCGCACCTAAAATCCAATTTCGAGCCGGTGCGCATTGGGTGCGCAAAGCCGGAATTTAATTTGATTTTGGGTGCGCAATGGGTCAAGAATTCAAATTTCGCTCAAAACCAGGTCCCAGCCGCACATCTTCCCCAAATTCGCAGCTGAGAGCTGCAGGTGTCCTATTATTGCCATTCGAGAACATGTTTCTGCACGTGTTTCGAGAGCAGGACTGCAGGGCATTGCTGGTTGCCATGTTTGAGTGCAGCTGCGCGGTGCTGCTGAAAATCTGTTTTTGGGGTGCGCACAGCCGTCAATAAATTGACGATCGGCTGCGCAGTTGTGCGCATAAGCCCAAATCAATTGCAATTACTTGGGGTGCGCATTAGATGCTGGGCTCTACGGTATGCGACGGCCATTCCAGACTGTTACACAAGGCTTCCTGAGAGCTTGAGTGGGCCCTGCCTGCGGGTGGTCGAACAAGAGCAAAGGCAGCCCTAAAGCGTGCCTACTAAGCGGAGCGGAGACCTGGGTGCTGAATGAGTGTTGAAGTGGAGTTGGTACCAGCGCATGACCCTATCACAAGTTGGAGCGACCGTGCGTGAACAGAATTTCGACAGGTCTTGAACATTTCTGACTGAGGTCCAGTCACGACAAGCAGCACAGAGATCACAGTGCGCTGCATGACAGCATGACTGCCTGAGGGCTGAGGCTGCTGCGCTGCTTCCAGCTGCTGCATGCAGCATGTCCTCCTCAACCTGAGCATTGCTTATCCAAACCATCTTCAGCTCTTCACACAGCTGAAGATAGATATGTGAGGTTGCAAAGTGATTGTGGAAAGAAGGGGCCCGTTGCGACTGGTGCAAAGGCGATGCAACCTGATCTGTTTGATGCAATGGTATCGCTCGCCTCCTGTTGGCGCATCTAGCGCAGCCACAGGCTTCATATTGTTAGCAGTGTAAACCACGTGCTGACCCAATCACTTGCCAGCACCGGGTCGTCTGTGCGACCTGGCTAATGCTCAAAACATTGAGCCATGCTGCACTGCTCAGCGCTCACAGCACACCAGTGGCATCTGCTGGCCTCAGAGCACTGCAACGGTATGTTACAGTTGCACGGACGGCCGAGCGGTCAGCTCAGAGGTGCGCTCGCAACTGTCCAGCCCAAGGGCAGCGGGCGCAGTCATGGACATCGGGAGGTCAAGCCCGACGGGCTGCTGACCGTGAGCATGCCAACGCAGGAGAGAGATGATTGCACAGAGCCTGCCGGCGTGCAGAACGGCGCCTGGTCGCTGTCAGTGGTGCACCCAGCTGGCCCAGGGCACGGCGCAATGTATTGCACCGGCCAGCATCATCAGCAGCAGCAGCTGCAGGAGCTCCAGCACCAGCACCAGCACCAGCGTGCGCAAGCCTCGCATTGTGCTGATCGGGTGGCTGGGCGCGCAGCAGCGGCACTTTGACAAGTGCGCTGCTGTGCTCGGCCCCGCGGCATTACAGCATCGCATGAGCCAGGCTACACCGGACTGAGTTTCACAGCAGGCTGAGTACGTTGAACTTGCACGAGAACTACCTTAAATCTATTAGCAGCCGAGCTGAAGATCACTCCTGCCACTCATTTGCACAGGTATGTGCAGCTGTGGCGGAAGCTGGGCCATGAGACTGTGGCAATCCGACCGCCAACGCCCAGCATCCTAATCCCGCCTGTCGGCGACTGGGTGGCGCGTGACTTCATGAGGAAGATACAGGCGGCGGGCAGCGAGAAACCCCAGCAGCGCGTGTTGTTCCACACATTCAGGTAAGCCTTCAGCTGCTGATACAGCAGTGCGGCAGGGCATGACATGGCAGCGCTGATGCACCTGGGTGAGTGACACATGCTGCGCTTCGCGATACCATACGAAGCATGTGCTCCACAACATACTTGCCGCAGCAATGCAGGCTTCATATTCCTGGGCACGCTGCTGCGGCTGGCGGCGCTACAGGGCCAGCACGGCAGCGCACAGGCAGCCAGGGGCTTGAACAGCGTCGCCGGCATTGCAGCACCACACCACGAACACAGCAATGGCACCGGCAGCAGCAGCAGCATTCATCACCATGTCGATAGCTCACTGGCAGCAGCATCAGTGGTCTCGAGCATCGGCCGCATGGACGGCATCGTGCTGGACTCCGCACCTGCACCCATCACCGCAGACATTGCTGCCAGGCAAGCGGCCACACTGCCGGCAGGCACGTGCTGTGTGCTAGCCTGCTGCTCTGCATATTTGTCTGTAGTCGGGCAGCAGCAGGACATCACATCTCTGGGTGCATGCTCGCGTTCACGACCTTGCAACCGTAAACTTTATCTTTTCTAGCGTGGTCGTTGGGGTGCAGGGGCTTCACAGCGGCAGTGCTGTCGCAGCCGGCGGCCGGCATCGAGCGGCGGCACCCGCGGCTGGTGCGCGCGGCTGCCGCGCCGCTGTCGGCGCTGCTGCGGGCGCCGCCCATCGCGCGGCGCAGCGCCGAGGTCAGCAGCAGAGCTCACGCCCGTGGCAGGGCCTGCCGACCTTATGCCTCTGTGACGAAACAACATGGCGCATTTCGGCACCTGAAATGGCGACGCTGCAGGCTTCGCAGCCATCGGTCAGGCTGCCTGCCAACCAGGTCGTAACGCTTGCACCTCATGATGCTGGGCGCTGGGCACTCTGCGGACCAAGTGTGCTCGCTGGCCTCGGTCACAGTGCATTGGCCATGCGAAACAGTGGCAGTGGCGGTGCTGCAGCCAGCGCTGCCTGCCACCGAGCCTTCACTGCTGGCAGGTGTCCGAGCATGCGTGCCAGCATGGCTGCTGCTGTTTGTTCAGGTGTGGGCGGCGTGGGGCATCGACCTGGCAGCGGCTGCTGCTGGGGCGCCCGCGCCGGCGCTCCTGTCGGCCGCAGGCTGCGCAGGTACCGGCAGCGAGCCAAACCCAGGCAGCTGCATCAGTAGCAGCGGCAGCCGCCAGCAGGACGGCCGCAGCGACAGTGAGCAGAGCGGCAGCGGCGGCGGCGGAGCAGGCAGCCGGCTGGCGGCGCTGGCGGCCGCGGCCCCCACCTGCCCGCAGCTGTGCCTCTACTCGCAGGCGGACGTGCTCATCCCGCCGGCTGACATCCGGACGTATGCCGCCGCACAGGTGACCCGCCTTGCCGCTCCACTGCCTGTTGGACACTCATGCAAGCAACACAGCACACGCTTGATGGGTGCAAAGATACAGTTGTGTCCTGCTCTGGCTGTTGCTTTCCTGAAGGGCTGGCGGCTGTGGCTGACGGATTGCATTCTCGCTACAGGAGGCAAGGGGTGTCCAAGTTGGTCAGCACTCGTGGCGCGACTCGGCCCACTGTGAGCACTACAGGGTGCACCCCGACGAGTATGTGGAGCAACTGCGCAGTTTCACAGACCTGCTGCCGCAGTGAAGGTGGAAAGGTCTCGGCACCCTGCCATGATGCCAGGCGCAGCTTGGTTACCACACAGCGTCATTGCTCACAGGCCGGAAGGTCTAGTCAGATTGTCACACATTGTGGGATGCGCATGATTCACGACCTCTGAGCGGTATTTCGTGTGACCTTTGCTGTCAAACCCTAAGATACAGACGTGTGTTCTGCTCAGTGCACACTCTGGCATCCTGATCAGGCATCAGTGCTCACTGGGCATGCCCACATCTGATGAGAGCACCCAAACAGCTGGCAAGGCCCTGATTCTCATTCGTTCATCTCTTCAGACTACAACCGCTTTCCGGCAACAAAGTCAATGGGCAAACAGTTCACTGTGTACAGAATTTCAAGCGCTGGCGGTCATGAGGGCTGATGAGGGTGCTGGCGTCGATGGTTAGTGCGGTGCATCGGCAGGTGGTTGCCATGCAGGCTCGCGTCTAATGTCACAATGCACGGGCGCTCCGGCTCTCTCATACCCATAATGGCTGGTGTGGGTGAGGGACGGGAGTCGTCAGGGTCAGAAAATTGCGCCGCCAGGCGGCGGCTGGTCACCAGTGCCAGCAGCAGGGGTAGCCCGACTGCGCACGAGCGTGTGGTGGCGTGGCATGGCTGCGCGACAAAGGCGGAGGCAGCCCCCGGAACACTGTCGAGCATGGCGCCTCTGCGCATTGTGTGTAGCACTCCTCAAGCCCGGCTGCTGCGACATTCGTCACAGCATGACGTACTCCGCCTCCTGCGTACGTCTTGCGGGAGTTGCGCCCTTGGTTTCTGCAGCCGCAAGCAAGCAAGTCAGGTTGTGTCGCAGGGCCCACAGCCTGGAAATGCGGACAGGCCATCATGCCGCAGGATGGTCCACTCTACATGCAAGACCATGAGCAAACCTGCGGCATCGCAAGGGGCATATCAGGGTGTGGGAGTGGTGACAGTCACCTTCAGTGTTGTCGTCTGGCGAAGGGTCGGCTGCAGCGCTGCCCTTGACAGTTTTGTGTGCACCTGCCGCGTCGGCGCCGCCGCTGCTGCCGGTGTGGTGTTGCGCAGGCTGGCTGCCTGCACACCCAAAGTGAGGCCGCGCTTGCGCAGACTCGGGCGCTGCTGCAGTATTGGGCGAGCCCTCATGGCCTTCTGCTGTGCCTGCGAAACAGGCAGCAGGCTCAGGTTCAACCCACACAACCCTGCCGCCCGTCAGACATCAATGCGTCCATCATGTATGCAGTACTGCGCCAAACATGTGCACCTGGCGCAGAGCGGTGCGTACGGAATCCAACGAACAACATCCGCCCCAGCACGAGCACGGTCAACAGGTCGACGAGGCAGTTCACCAGGGTGTCTACATCAGGAAAGCTGACCTGCATGGGCAGACAGAGCACAGCCTGGGTGTGCTGGACTTGCAACAATCTGGCAGTTGACACGGATGCCCTACCCTACCCTACAACAACAGTGCAGCACATGCGACAGGCCAGCTGGTAGCAAGGAACGCTGCACGTTTGGGCAAGAGATCTAGCGCCGCCTGAATGAGGCACGTAACTATGTGAGCGGCAAATGCATAGCTGCTTACGCTCTCATAGAGCTGCCCTTGGCAGCGCTTTGTTTGGCAGCAGCGGAATTGTGCAAATGTCTTTGAGAGTACACCTGACAATGACGTGATATTCCGTGATCCCACGGACCAACAGCAGAAGCGCACCCAGTCAAGCCAGCGTGGACCGGCAGGTAACCGGGGCTCAGGGCTGTAGCCGTCCCAGAACGCGCTCTCTTCGTGCAGCAGGTTGCCCTGAAGCGCTGCGGCGCACCAGTGCCTCCAAGAAGCACCGCCCCGGGCAGTGCCAGGCGGCGGCGGGACATCCGGCAAGCCAAACACTTGCTGCTCGGATGTGCCGGCCGCCGTAAAGGGGTTAAACCCATCCAGCTCGTCAAGGGTGTCCAGGGCAAGCCACCTGCAAGCCAATGCATAGGATGTTGTCATGGAGTGTGACATCCTCACACTAGAGTCAAGCATACCCCTCAGCACTGTCAAACATACCGCTCAGTTCTGGTCTATTGCAAACTGCCCGATTTGCAGCAGACTCTAAAGCAATCGCATTGTGGGGCTATGCTCGGCCAGAGTGCTTCTCTAAGCAAAGAACACTGCAGCTTGCCGCTGGGCTCATTGCTTCCTGCCCGTCACCTTCGGATGGAGTACTCGGCCCAGTCCACCTTCCCGCTGCCGAACACTGTCATGGCCGCAGGCCTCCAGACGTCGGAGCTGGCTCCTGCTGCCGCACCGCCAGCGGAGCGCGGGTACACGCTGTTGTCCCCACCAGGCGCGATGGCAAGGCACACGCCGAGGCGTGCAAGGCGCTCCTGCAGTGCCGCCCAACAGTCGACCTCGGACTCAGAATCCTGTGTGCACAACTACACGCCAATTGCATGTATGTATGTCTCGCAGGTTGCTCACCTCGGCGTTGCGAAGAGCGCCTGCTCCTCTCGAGCTTGTCAGGAACTCGGCAGCATGGGGCGGCAAGTCAAGGGCACGCGAGGTAAGGTCGAGGGTGCCATCTGCGCGCAACAGGCGCGGGCTTTTCAGGTTACAATCTGCAGACGCAGCTTCCACGTCTCTTGGATTGATTCGCTGCTCATCATCACCAATGGCCTGCTATGGATGCTGCTTGCTTATGCAGGTGACGCGTGTGCCGTTGCAGCCAACTCGCGCCAGCATATATCGAATAATTCGACTGTGCTTTTGGAAAGGCAATTGGTTGGGTGCCTATGATCACTTGCCAACCCGCGCACCAGCAGCGAACTGACACGGCCGCGCTCACAACTTTAATGTGAGTGAGTTCCAATGAACATCGTCCGCACCTACATCAAGCCATGCCCAGAGGGGTAGCGTCAGCTCGGCAGTAACCCGCCCAATGGCAACCGACTGCAAGATCTCAGCTGCGGCAGCCTCTGTTGCATCCTCATGTCCAACAATGGTCAGCGTCGACGGTTGCACCTGCACACAGTCACACTGATATATAGTCGGCAGTGTGTGTAGCATGCCGTGTTTGTGCAGTCCATGCTGGGCAACGCAGCAATCCCCAGCAGTAGCTAGCGTTAGCAGCTGCCACATATTCTCAAGATCAGTATGATGCCACATCAGTTTTCCAATGGGCAGCTAAAGACTGTGCCTGCACCGCGATGGACACATTGTGCACGGCCTGCAGGTCGGAAAGCAGCCGGCCCTCATCAAACCACTCCAGCAGGCGCATCTCGCGGAGCGACACTGCCATGCGCAGCTGGTCGTCGTGCTGCGTTGGTGCCTGCTGGCCAGCATCCCTGCAGCAGCAGAACCAAACCTGGGAATAGACAGGCAGGTTCATGCCTTGTACATATGTGTGGCACAAGCAGCTGGCAGCACAGGCACGCAGACAAACGGCGCTTCTGCACCCACACTTGGCAACCAGAGTCTGATCTGCAGTCCAGCCTTCGGCAGGCGGCACCTCTGAGAGCACCTGCCATATGCGGCACTGCGTGCAGAGTCGACGGCCGACCGCACTGCAGCGGCGCTGCGTCCGGACACTGTTGCCTCGAAGGGCCAGTCGCCCCGGTCCAGCTTGATCCCGACACCCTGGTGCTCCCTCTGCAGGCAGCGGAATGCAAGGGTTGCCAACTGTGCTCCTCGATGCTTGCGTTTGCGCGGGGAGCTGAGATAGTAGCACGGTCAGTAAGGCATTCTGATGACATGCTGGCATCTGCTGGCTGTGGGCTTTGCTGTGTGCTCAGTATGTTTCTTGCCTTGTGGGCAGGCGCGTAGGCTGAATGCAGGGGGCGTTTTGAGGGATTACGGTGCACAGAGCACCCTTGGCTGCCACACCTGCAGGCGCCACAGGTGTGGCTCCAGCCGCGCCGCCGCGATGTCCGACAGCTGCAAGCGCCATGTCAAATTGTGCGAGTCTTCATCGAAGGTGACGCGGTCGTCAGCATGGTCGAGCGGCCGTTGGCCTGCCAGCAGCATGCCAGCAGTGTCGCCCGTGGACCCTGCTGCCCGCTCGGGTGTCGCTGAGGCTGAAGCGCGGTCTGACGCGGCACCAAGCTCCAGCCCCACAGCTTCATGAGGATCAGCAGCGGCGATGCTGGCAGGCCAGGTCTCAGTGTCGGATCTGCGCTGTGTTTCAGGCTCATCCCCGGGTGCAGCCGCTGCGAACACAGCAGCAGATGCCTCTGCCGCTGTGGTCGCCACAGCTGTTTCGGGGTGGTACATGGCAAGCGCCGCTACTGGGTGGCGTCCCGGCGTCGCCCTCGCCTGTGTGTGACAGAGGAGGGTGAATATGTAAGTTCACCGCTTCAGCCCACTGAGACACGCTGTGTCGCCCTGACCGTCCACTGGTGGGGCACACGACACATCCGAGCCGCAGCTGGCATGTTCAGGAGCAGAAACGTCATCAAGCAGGCTCGGCACGGGCTTGGAGTGGCTGCGACGACGGTTTTCGTACTAGTTTATAGCGTCTGGCAGGAGGTGACTGGTGAAAGGAGTGCGTGCCAGTGTAGAACTGGCTCGATGTGGCTCGAACAGCCATTTTGGACCAGCTGCACAATGCACGGAACCCGCGCAAGAAATGACACTGTAGCCATCTCTTGCCGCGAGCAACTGCTCAAGTTAGCTACAACATCCATCTAGTGATCTCGCAAACGGGTTCCCGCTCGCGACCATGGTTGTGACGTGCAGTGCATGCACTGCTGATGCTGCTCACAATCTAGATCGAAAATCAATGTTCACTCTGCAGCCTTCGGCATACATGCCTGGGCTACGTGCGTTGCCGCAAGTCCACACGCCGTTACAATCATCACAAGGCAAGCTGCTCCTGCGGTGCGCATGGCGCTGCGATCCTGCTTTCCACCCGTCTGAACGTCAGGCAGCTCGCTCTGAACGAGGGCACCTACGTGGCTTGTCCCGCTGTTCTGCTGCGTCGCTGGCAGTAATCAAAGCACCAGTATATATGTTGCTGAAAACTGGAGAGAACCAAAGATTGGACCTTTCGCGACGTCTTCGGCGAACGCGATTGGCCGATGTCGCAGGGCACGTGACTTCCTGGAGGGCAGCAGGTGCCGCATCCGGAGGTGGCCAATGCCAGTTGGTCCAGGGGATGATAACACTGCATCATAGCACTGCATCTTCGACGTTGTGCCCAGCTCGGTGCGCGTATGTTTGGCCCATAATGAGTGTGCCGGCACGTGCACATCGGCGGCGCTGGAGGTGCTGCGGTTCAGACTGCTAATGGGCGACAGGACCCATGAACCAGGCACAGTGCCTTCTGCGCAGCGTCTCAACCAGCGGCAGTCTGACACTGGCAACGGCACATACCCACCGTCCACAGCAGAAAAGGCCATCGTCAGGCGTGCGCCCGCGCAGGATGCAGCATCCGGAGGAAGCACCACACCGAGGCGTGTGACCCAGTTCCTGGCATTTCCGCATGCGCCTCATGTCAGCAATGCAGCTGTGTGACAGGTCTGGTCAGTTGCAAGGGGGGACGCTGGCTGTCAGGCCTGCAACCTGAGCTGATCAGATCACTGCTTGTCACCAACATCCATGGCGAGCCTCACGCGGTGGTTTGACCGGCTTGTGGTACTCTTCTTCATAGCGCACATCCCAGCCACGCTGTTCTTCGACTCGCAAGCAGTCCTCCCAGCGCACTGGTACCCAGACTGGGCCATCCGGACCACCCAGAACTACATCAGGGACTTCGGCGACCCGCTGGTGAGTGCTGTGCGTGCCCCTTCGCGCTTTGCGGGCCCCACGAGCTGTGCGTTGGGGCAGCTGCGGCAGCTGGACGTCCGTGCTTTGGTCAGACATCTCCCACCATGCAGCTTGATGTGAGGGGCTTGCTGCTGACACCGCAGATGCGGGACATGCCGCCCTGGTTCAAGTGCCTGGTGTGGATGGAGGTGGCGCTGCAGCTGCCGTTCTTCTTCGTGGGCGCGTACGCCTTCCTGCTGCGCCGCAACTGGATCCGCGCCCCCGCGCTGCTGTACGGCATCAACGTGGCGTCAACAATGGTGGGCTGCTCTGCAGTGCTGTGCCAGCTGCCACGCCTTCTGCTGGTGGCGGCTGGCTCTCCTCATTCATCGGAGCACGTCTTGTGCATGCTTCCCCTGCGCGCAACCGGGGCAGCACCATGGTTTCCCACACATGCGGCTGCCCTGGCCCAGTTGACCTTTGGCCATGGCGCACGCGTGTGTCGCTGCTCACGTGGCGGCGCACAGTGTTTACAGTTTGGCTGGGACGTGCTGGAAGGCAGTGATGTGCAACTGCCGCAATCGCAATCCGCAGTGTCCCTCAGCGGCGGCCTGCTTGTGCAGGTGCCCATCCTGGGGGAGTTGGCGCTCAGCCCACGGACGGACTTCAACAGGCCCGCGCTGCTGGCGATCTACGCGCCTTTCATGCTGGTTCCGGCAGGCATCGCTGTCAGGATGGCAAACACCACGAAGCCGTTCGGCAGCGCTGCCCGGCGAAGAGGAAAGTCTTTGTAGCTCAGGTGTTTCGGGGACCAGAAATGTTGCAATACAGGCTCAGGAGTTTGACCTGGCTTCACAGTCAGTGTAACCATCGTCAGCGATCACACGCAAAAGAGACGGCAGTCAGCATTGCCAAGCACTCATCAGTAGCTAACCATCACATGTGACCCCGCTACCTCTCACACTCTCAGTACTACATTCGGTCTTCCTACTTCGTACCCAGCATGCAAGTCTTGCTGCAGGTACCCTGCAACTTTGCACTCTGCTCCCAAATGGCAGCTTCGACCTTTGATATCTCGATCCTGTGCTTCGTGAGCCTGACCGCGGCTTTGTTGTCTATCCTACCGTGAGATCTGCTTCTGCAAAGTGCATTTCCGGGCCGCAGGCACCAAACAGTGCAAGGACAGATCCATAAGTGCCCGCGCCAACCATTGCCCACTGCTACTTCTGCTGATGAGGCAAGAACTGCTGCAAGCGCTGCCCCCACCCGCCACCATGCTGCAAACTTCAAACGCCGCCTGCCTCTGCCCCTGTACTGCATTCTGCTGCCTGCAGCTCAACAACGCCCACCCCGCAGCAACGCTGCAGCCGCCGCAGACTGACACCGGCTCAGCCCCGCCGGTACCGGCTACTCCCTCACGGCGGGCGTGTTGCCGATGCCTAGCGAGGCGCGCTGCAGCGCGGTGTGCGGCACCGGCGACGTCGGGTTGGCGCTCGGCGAGTCCCGCTGCAGGCCGCGGCGCGAGCCATCGGGGTCCACCACACGGTCGTGTGACCTGCAGGTTTTGCGTGGTGGAAGGTCACCAGGCATAGATTCAGCAGCTTGGGGCTTCATGGTTCAGGAAGTCGTGTCAAAGCCGTCAGGTCCACTGCCTGGTCTTGCAACCCGGGCCACTTGACAGCAGCACCTGCGCTACAACTGCGTCAACTGGTGATTGTGGCCATGCCACATCTGCCATCACGTGTGCTGTTGGCATGCACCGCATGGTGTTGCTGTGCCACCTGCGGCATGTGGTCATGGTGCAATACGAGATCCAAAATTCGCCGACAGCATCGACTGGTCGGACACGACAGCTGATGAGCTGCTGATGCTACGCCTTGCTCGCGACTGCTACCCACGTGCACAGCCACATGTCCTGGTGCACAGGTCGCCACTCTCGCAAGTCGTGCGTAGAGGAGCTGGACTGTGGACCAGAAGATGCTCAACCCGCAGGGCTGTGAAGCTGCCAGGCCAAACACCGGATCACCCAGAAAGCTTCCTGGAGCCCAACGAGTGCTGCCAAAACTGCTCCAGCGTGTCTGCCGCACCGCAAGTGTCTTCAGCTGCGCACCCGTGGGAGCCGGTGCCGGACTGCGAGCCGCGTCGGGCGCCGCGGTGGGACTTGGAGTGGGACGCGTTGGCGAAGGCGCCGTGGAGGGAGCCGTCCCTCCAGGTGGCGGCGCCGCCCCGATGCACGCTGCCCGCCACGCTGCCGCCGTCCCAGCCCCGCGGCAGCGGCTCCGTATCCACATCCTGCGGATCCAGATGACACAGTCGTCAGTCGAAGTGCCGGGGCGATCATGTGATGCTGCTGCGAAGTTGCACGACCCTGACATGCTGACACAAGTTGACGGTGCTGCCGAGGTCTGAACACTCACACGCTTCACCGTGGCCCTATACACGGCGAACCTGACGGCAGCTCAGCTTGCTGCCTGAGCACGCTGAAGTTCGGTGTATGACAGCAGGGTTGCAGGTGGAGCGGCTGGCATGCGTGCCCATGCCCTGAAAGATTCCGCGCACCTGCCAGTAGGCGCCGTCGTCGAACAGCTGCACGGCCGACAGCCGGTGGCCGGCAGGGTTCACAGCCGACACGATCCAGCCGGCGATGGAGCCCGTCAGAATGGCGATGGCGACAGTGCACACGATGGACGCGATCTGCGGAAACAACAGAGAACATGGCATCAGCCCAAGAAAACGTAGGATCTGCGATGGGGGCTGCATACCTCAGCGGTTGACACTTGCAGCCTGTGTGTACTAACGACAAGCACAGGCGTATATGCTCTGCAGGGTGGGGCCGCTTGCCTCGAAGCCGAACTGCGTGCCATGGCTGTATGACAGCTTGGCCTCGGCCTGCCCCAGCGAAGCGAATGCAGCGACCAGCCCACCGATGATGCCTGCAATCAGGCTCCCATGCACAGCGTCAGGGTGGGCATAACATGGCAGGTGCGGGCTTCAGCTCGTGAGAAGGGAGGCAAATGGTGGTAGCTGCCGAGATACAGACCATTGGCCGCAGCCGCACCTGGCATGCCGTGCAGGTTGTGCACGCCACACCTGCAGCTCATGAGAAGCGCCGCAGTCAAAACACACCACCGGTTGCACCTGGTTTCGAGCGCCTGATGCATTGACACCTCGATGCTGAGTGCGCTACTTGCCGCTGATGGTGTCGGCGTGCGGCGTCTGGCCTGCCGACACGCAGCCGTGCACATGTGGCAGGGCGGTGGCTGGAGTGGGGAAGGGAATGAAGGGCGCACGTGTCGCCAAGGCCGATGGTGCGCTCCAGGAAGGGGGTCAGGAAGGCGAAGCCCAGGGTGGAGACGGTGCCCGCGCCCAGGCCCACCGTCAGCGCGCCTGCTAGGGTTTGACACATGCATCAGGTTCTTGCATGGGCCGAGCCCGCCAGAGAGGCCTACGATGGACATCGCGCCTGAGCCCGCCTGCCACTGGGCACCCACCCGCCAGCCAGATGCACCACCGTTAAAAAGGTGAGTAACCATGCGATGGGTCGGAGGAAGGAGTCACTGCAGCTGAGGCCGCCTACAGCAGGTGGCTGGCTGAGATGCTTTGTGCTGAATGGGACACATCGTCACCTCCGAGGGTGAGGTACAGGTTGGAGGCGGCGCCCATCGCCACGCCGCCCGCCAGACTGGCGTTCTGGATGTGCATCATGTTGAACCTGCACAGCACCACATGCAATGCTGCAGACTCGGTTTTCATGTCGTACATGATGCTAAAGGGGTGTGCGGAGCCCGCAGGCATGTGCACAGGCTTTGGTCTGCATCGGACGTGACATACACAGGGAGCAGGGCAATGGCGCACTTGTTGCTGATGAGCGCCGACACGGCAAAGGTGGCGAGGCAGGAACCCAGCAAGCTGGTCACGGTATTGACGATCACATAGAACTGCTGGCTGCGCAGCAGCGGGTTGATCTCCAGCGCTGCAGGGCATGTCCAGGGTGACAGTCATGGGAGTGTAGCGAGCACACACCATGCAAGTCATGCTACCAGACTACTGCCTTCTGATGCTGTGAGCAGATAGGGACTAGCTGATCAGCTTCTGGCACAGGCATGCTGCCACTGGAACTACAATAGGACATTGTCGTGCTTTTGGCAGCATGTTGGCACCTGTCTCAGGTGAGTAGCTTGCGAGCGCCGAGTTGAAGCTGGGCCAGAAGATCCAGAGAGCAAGTGTTCCTATCTGCAGAGAGCATACAGGGCCAAGGTTTCGTGAGCATTATAGCAGTGCCATTCATGCCTTCAGCAAAGACATTGTGCGCTCCACTCCGTCACACCCTGGCATGGCATGAGGTGCAGTGACACATGTGACACTGTCTGCAGCCTTGGCGCACCATGCTGAAGACGTCAGTGTAGTAGCTGCCGGCATTCTTGGTATTGATGGATGTGTAAAATTCCTGCTTCCTGTTGCCAGGCATGAGTTGTCAGGTCTGCTGAGCAATGATCCTGGAGTGTGAGCTCTGATCTGCGCCAACACAAAGTATCATAGATTTGCATGATAAACTCCGGCGGACAGCAGTGCCGAACCTGGAGATGAAGTAGCTGGCTGCGAGGCCAAAGTAGGCACCGAAGGCGTGGATGGTGATCGACCCACCGATGTCCAAACCCTACAGCGTTTTCGCCATGCGTCAGATGACTGTTCGTGCGGCTACTGATGCAAGGGAACACACCAAAACTGAGTGTGTCCCTGCTCCTATACCAACCGTTCACACTGGCGGCCATCTGCAGTGAGACATCACCTTGAATGCGGTGAAGACCAGCTGCTGGTTCATGGCGTAGATGGGCACAAACATGACCATCAGCCACAGCACCTGCGCACCACTTCCCACTTGTTTGCAGGGAGACCTCAAAGGGCTTGATCCTTGCACCGATGGAAAAGGCATACGTCTGGAGGTGACACGTTGCAATTGCATGATGCTGGGGCTGACCTGTGTGGGCGTGGCCTTGCCAATGAAGGCTCCAAACACGATCATTGCTGAAGCCGCACAGAAGGTGGCTGCACACATGAGCGCCATCTCACATCACGAATGGCACGCTTCAGCATGTACACACAGGGCTGCGCATGTGGGGAACGCAGGCGTTTGAAACAAGCCGATCACCATCAATGAGGAGCGGCATGTCTACATGGATCTTCCTATCGCCCTGGTTCTGTTCAGTGTTGCCCCACACAATCTGCATGAAACCCGTTTCAGTCAGCACATTCGCAGCACAGCATCATCCCCATGCCAGCACAGCATGTACCAGGTGCATTGTCATCAGCAAGGGCTGCACCCCTGACACGCATGTGCTTCAGGATGTACTGCAGCATGCAGCAACGCGTGGCCGATACCTGCTGGAAGAGCCCCAACCCCAGGATGGCCCACACAATGACGAAAGCAGACACGAAGAAGTTGAAGGCGATGGCGGAGTAGGAGTACCGCCGCAGGAAGGTCATCAGGCAGCCGAAGCCGATGAACACCATGATCTGCACCCAAGTTGGGTCGCATTTTTCAGGAAGAAACTTGCCGCCGGCACTTTGGCAGTGCACTGGGTACCATGGCATCCCCACTCAAGGAACGGGCAGCGGCTGTTCTTCTGTCTGCTGGACAGGAAGCGCAGGACCGCACCTCGACGCCGATGAAGAAGTTGTAGTACCGCTCGACCTGGTCCCTGCACCCAGCCGAGGCTTCTCCAGTTGTTTGATCACACAGTGGTGGGAGACTACACCAGAGACAGTATGCAAGGAGCGCCAGGCAATCTGGGCGTGCGCTTCAGGTGCACGGCCGTCAACTCACTCGAACTCGATGCCGGAGGAGTAGCGCACGAAGACGTAGTACAGCGGCAGGATGAGCAGCAGTAGGCCGCCCACCGAAGCGGAGAAGGTGGTGCGCAGGTTCAGCGTGTGCGCAGACTCGGCGCGGAAGTAGGGGATGCCCGGCCTGATGCCCTGCAGCACAGCAGGCACACAAATGGGTCACCCGGCACACACTGCTGCTCAGCTGCATGAGGGTTTGGCACTCATGGGTTGGAGCCTGCGCACAGCTGCGCTGGCGGAATGGCATGCCCAAGTCTTTCTCTGCTGTGATGACGGCCAATCACCGCACCACTGTGCAGGGCCTCCTACATCAGCCACGTCTTGCAGGAAGTGGCGCATCGTTTTCGTGACAGGCACTACAACAAGAGCACACTGCCGTGCTCGGCATGGACCCACATGAGCACAGCACATGGGGCCACATGGGCGGCGACGCGCCGCGTCAGCACAGCCGCTGCCGCCAGTGGAGCGCGTCAGCCGACATGCAAGCCGACTCAGCAGCTGGCCTGGTGGGTCGATGAGCGGCAGGTTGACCGCTGCGTGGGTGCAGATGAGCGACCTGCAAAGCTAGCGTTGCATAGCAGCCGAGCACTTGCCTTTTCCACATCCTCCTTCCTGGCATCGACCGCAGCGCCCATGATGGCTGTGGCTCAACAGCTGCCCCCACGCGACAGTCTCGCCACAGCAGCCGAATCCCTGTACGCCCGCCTGTCATAAGCGAATGGGGTGACAGTCAGACGAAGTTGGGACGGGGTTCAGACAAGAAGATAGTTTGGCTGCCGTGCTGGGAAAGGACAGAAAATAGGGATTGATCGTCAAGCAGGCAGAACCGTGGTCCACGCATGCAGCGCTGAAGCTGAGCATGCTCATTGCAGGCACATCAGATAGGATAACGCACTCCTCGCGGAAGCGGCGGCTGCTCAGAGCTTGGCCAAGTCCTGTATCTTCCTCGTCAGCAGACTGGCAAAATCTGCGTGCAGCGCAGCACCACCTCAGACGTCGCAGCTCCAGGGGCCCATGTGCAGGCACGGGTTGTAGCGCATGCAACGGCCACGGCCACTGAAAGGGTCCACCTGTCCGCCGTGCACCTCAGATTGCAGTCTCTTGGACCTGCCGCAGCTCACTCCCACCTGAAACCAGACACAACAGCCACAGCGCTGCGCACCCCGTGGGCCCCTATGTCACATGCGTCAGCGAAAGTGACGTTGAAGAGGCCCAGCCGCCTTCTCAGTGGGGTCCCACATGCCCCCGTGGTGCCTGCCCACGTGGTGCTTTCCTACCAACCGGCGCTGTCCCGGCTGGGCTGAGGCGCTGCAGGCCTCGTAACGATGGTTCGTGATGATAGCTAGCATGGCACGCAGCTCTGACGGGGTCAACAGCAATGACTTGTTTATACTTTCACATCTGAGACTGTGATGCAAGGTGCAGCTGTGGACGGTGTGGCACTCTCAATGCCGCCTGCCAGCGGCTGTTGCGTTGCGTGAAAATCTTGACGAGCTAATCTTCGGCCAGACCTGGTTGTGGGCAGATGTGCGAGTTGGTGCAGCAGATCAGGATCTCAATCAGTCATCACAATCTCCCTGCCCGCCGATGTGCACACGGCGGCAACAGCCAGCAAGAGCTTCTGAACAGGCCGTGCAACGTCCACTGTCAGCGTACTCTTCTCTTGTATGCTGCGATGAGTTGGAGTACATTTGGCCTGCCAATACAGTGTCCACTGCTAGCAGGCGTACAGCAGGCGGGGACCGAGGTGGTCAACACTTATGACTGTTGCGCTTGATGCTTGCCTTGACTAAGCGCAGGTTTCAAAAGACGTCAGACGTGACAGAACAACAACGAACCATATATTTCTGCGAACGTTGCAGCTTGGCATGCTACAGATGTGAGGAATGTATGCCACAGACCGTCTTCTACCACGAAAGAGGTTACACTCCTACTCACTGCAGTGTCCTAGCACCCTTGGGAAGAACCACGTACCAGCTTGTGCACCAATTCCATGATAGTCCACTGCTGTCTCCCTGAGTACATGTTGCGGCCTGCTGCCAAGCTCGCACTTTGTTCCTTCTGTCTCCGGTTTTACATATCAGGCGCTACATGACTGTGGCGCCTATGCCCTGCCTTACAACAGCGCTGACAGCTGCTGGCCCCACTAGCGTTTCCTTCATCAGGTGGCCACTGCCTTGCCTGCGCGCACTGCTGATGCCCCTTTCGCTCAGCTGCTGAGTTCAGCTGCAACTCAGCACTGGTGTGAACTGCTCCCGGCACGCGGCCACGCTTGCCGGTGCTGCAGGACCGGTGGAGCACCGCATGGCTGGATGTCTCGGGCGGCCGCGGCGGCCCTGCTGGTGCCGCCGCGGCCGCCGTCACAGCCCGCTACAGGGGCTGGTTGCTGCGGCTGCGCCCAATCAGCCCCAGGGCAGCGCGTCACTCCATGAGCTCCTCGGCGACGTCGTCCTCGTCCTCGTCAGCGTCGGCGTCGGCCCAGTCGTCGGCCAGGCGGGAGCGCTTGCCGTTGGCCGGCGCGTCGGGCGGCGGCGCGCACGCGTACTTCAGTGTCGGGGTGCCCAGCTCGTCCTTCACCGACCTGCGCACGACGTGGGCAAGTGAGATGGTCAGTATCTCGGGCAGCAGTCAATACAAGAGCATGGGGTTGTGTGCTACGCAATACCCTCCGGCCCTGCTGGGGGGTCCCGTCAGGCCTGCAGGGAGCACGCAAGGGGGTTATGCCAGGGCCTCGAAGCGGGGGGTGCGGGCCCACCTGCCCTCCGTCCTCCGCTTTTTGGCGGCTGGCGCGGAACCCCTGCAGCAGTTGCGCAGGCAGGCCCAACATCAGTGCAAACCAAAGCACGGCGACCTGCAGCAGCGGCTGCGCATTGCCAGCCTCTGCTGGTCTGATCAGGCGCGCCAGATCACCATGTGTGCTGCTATGATAGCGAATCAAGTGACAAGGTCCTGCAAAAGCTGCACACTGCCTGCAGCTGAGCTCTCCCAGTGGCACAGATATGCCAGGCTGCCAGCTGGACAACCTAAAGTGCTGAGCACCAGGCTGAGAGGAGGCTCACGTGTCCACATCGATGGAGACGGCGCCGCCGTCCAGCAGCTCCCCCGCCACGACCAGCCGCGACAGCTCCGTGACCACGTGCTGCTCCAGCCACCGCCGCAGCGGCCGCGCGCCGAACCGGATGTCGTACGCCGCCTGCATGCCAGAGAGGATGCAGCGAGTCAACCCGGTACCCAAGGTGTCGTGGTCAGCCATGCGCACAGCAGCCGTTGCGGCGGCTGCTGGACTGGGTGTAATTGCGACATGCACCCTGGCTCTCAGGCCACAGTGGGGGTGTGGACCGCACCGAGGCCTCAGCGCCAGACAGCATGTCACACGCAAGATGGACACTGATGTCAGGTGCCACAGAGCACCGATGTATGTGTGTGCAAGTATGTTGGAGTGCCCTTCACAGCACTGAGGCTGCAAGGTGATGCGACGCACCTTGACGATGACGTCCAGCGCGGCGTCTGAGATGGCGAAGCCGATGCTGCGCGCCTTCAGCCGATCCGCGATGCCGGCCGCCTGTGGTTGCAGCAGGACATATTGTTGGTGAGGTCGGTCATAGGTCAGGCAGCATGGGCAGAGCAATAATGCTTTGCACAAGCACGCTTTAGGCAGTGCACACTGCAGCTGAGCTATCTGTATGGTGGAATTTGCTGAGCAGGAACCGATCAGGCTCAACCTGTGTCGGTCAGCGCCACAGCTACCCGCCATACAGACAAGAGGCCAGTGTAGCCAAAAGGTACCACCCTACTAGGTGTGCTCGTGGGATTGCGCAACTTGGCCTGCAGATATGCGGCATGCATGCAACACCAGCAGTGGATCCCAGATTTCCATGCTGCAGCACCTGCAGGCGCGCGATCTCCCGCAGCTGCGCCGGCGACAGCGCCTCGAACACCACCGTCTCGTCGATGCGGTTGAGGAACTCGGGACGGAAGTGCTGGTGCACCACCTTGAGCGCCAGCTCCTCCGCCTGCTTGCGCGCCTGCAAAGTATGGCAGCACCAGCGTCAGGTGCTGTTTACAGGAAGGTCCCTGGGCATTGGGAATGTTCGCAGGCCCCATGAGCAAGCACTGCTGCCACGAGTCCTACACTATTGAGACGCTTCGAGTGAACCGGCTCCTCCAGTAGAGCAGGAGACGCATTCACAACACGCAGCAAATGCAGCTGATCCTGCAGTCATGGTCATTGGACGCGCAAGCAGGCGAACTGGACGGTCAGCCTGTTTGCATGTCGGTGAACACGATGGCAGAACCCTCTCGGCAGTCTGGGCACGCTCACCTGTGCACTGCTGCTCGCCTCCAGCAGAGACTCCAAAGCCATTAAACCCTGATGAATGATGATCGGTGGGAGGTATATGGTAGGGCAACCCTGTGGATGGGCCTACCTGGTTGTCGGGCCCCGCCTCCAGCAGGAACTCGGAGCCCAGGTTGCTGGTCATGATGAGCAGCGTGTTGGCAAAGTTGACGGTGCGGCCCTTGCTGTCCGTCAGCCGCCCGTCGTCCATCACCGACAGCAGCACATTCATCTGCACCGCAGTGTATGTTAGTAAGACGCTGCACCAGCTGGATGCATCCTTAGACGATTGGCTCGTTCAACCCGAAAGTACGCTGGTAGCACGTCAATCTGCATGGGTAATGCCCTAAGACTCCCACAATTCGCCCTCAGGATATGCAGTGGGCAGTCCTGGGTTTCTGCAGTGGAGTGGCAGTCGATATGCCAGCTGCCACTGCAGAAGCCAGGCACAGCCACTGCATGCAAGTTGGGCAGGTGCCAGCGTGTCTGGAGACTTCACTGCTCTGGGGGCATGCCCGAAATCAACGGCATGTACACTCAGGAATGACAGCCACAGTTCCTCATCAGAAGCTGCTGGATGATGAAGCACTTACCACGTCCTGGTGCGCCTTCTCCACCTCGTCCAGCAGCACCACGCTGTGCGGGTGGCGCCTGCAGCACGAAGGGTACAAGATGTCTTTGCTTTGCTATTCAGCAATGGATACAGCATCAAGTCATGTTGGGAAGATGCATGCAGGAGCCCAAGCTCTTCACAAATCTATCAAGCAGCAGCACAACGAGGCATGCAGGTGCGGCGGTACATTTCAATGTGCTATCTACTGACAACACCATTGAAAGCACTCGTTCAGCACCACCAGCGTCAAGCCGGACACAGCTACTGATGGTGATATGTTCACAGAGGACGCAGCAAAACCGTAGCTATGTTGGTGTATGTGCAGACAGCAGCACGCACCTGACGGCCTCCGTCAGCTGCCCGCCCTCGTCGTGGCCGATGTAGCCGGGCGGCGCGCCGATGAGCCGCGACACGCTGTGCTTCTCCATGTACTCGCCCATGTCGATGCGGATCATCATGCGGTCGTCGTCGAACAGCAGCGCCGCCAGCGCCTTGGACAGCTCCGTCTTGCCCACGCCCGTGGGGCCCTGCGGTATTTGGATCGGTCAGAGTTCAGGGTCTAGAACTCGACACAGTGGTACAGCACTATGCGGCTGGAGGCAAATCTGAACCTCTGCCACGCATGCTGCCGCAACAGCTACCGCATGGCCTTATGTCGCTTGGGTGTCAAGCGGCCTGCCACATTCTGGATCTTTGGAGTGTGCAGTATGACATCAGGACATGCTGCCCGTCAGCAATGCAACTGACTCTGCAGGGGCGGCATGGCGCTCACCAGGAACAGGAAGCTGCTGCCACGGTTGCGCGCTGCCAGCCCCGCCCGGCTGCGCAGCACCGCGTCCGACACCACGTCCACCGCGCGGTCCTGCCCCACAACCCGCCTGCACGACAAAGCAGGCAGACCTCAGCCTTGGGTGAGCTTCGCACACTGGACACCAGGCAGCCGGTGCTACGGGCAACTTCGACATCTGCCCACTAGGGCATGGCAGCATCCTGGGTGTAGCCACAGTGCTTGGAGAAACCGGACATCCAGACTATAATGCTTGGCAACTGCGTGAAGGCGCACTTGTGCAGCTCCTCCCGCAGCCGCAGCAGCTTCTCGCGCTCCGTCTGCTGCAGCCGCGTCACCGGGATGCCTGTCCACCGGGCCACCACCTGCAGCAATGCATGTGGTCAGTGTCAGTATGGCTGCATGATGACGAGGGCCACAGCAGCATTCGCGGCGGCCACTGGCAGCGGTCTTGAACTCTGTCACGAATGTCAGCAGGAAGTTTCTACAGCCAGTCACTACTCATTGGTGCAGGACTCCGCTTTTCTTACTGCATAAGCGGGACCTGGCGCATTAATTGCTTGCGCACTAGGCCTCACTGGTGCAGGGTATGTCGAATGTACGGCACCAGGGAACCTTCAGCCTAGCATTGCACCTCTCGCGCAGTTCTCTAAAGTGGGAAGCTTATACGGGCTACGCCCAGCACACAAACACAAATTCCACGCGCTGGTCAACCCTCCAAGACGGTTCTCTGATAGTACGCTAACAGGACTACAGGGCAGGCGTCATAGCCCACCTTGGCAATCTCCTCGGGGGTGACCACCTCCGTCAGCATGGGGTCTGACGGCCGCTGCCGCTCCAGCCTGCCACCGCGAAAGCGACAATCCTCGACTACACATCGCATGAACGATGCACACCACCGCTGGAGCAGCAACTGTGATCACATGTATTGAGTGATGTGGGCACATGCTCAGCAGGCATGCAGGTGTAAACAGGCTTGGCCACCCACCGCCGGATCTGCTCGTCCACCTCCTGCAGCGCGCCGTACTTGAGGTCCGCCACCATCGGCAGGTCCAGCCGGTTCTCCGCCTGCTCGATGCGCACCTGTGTGGACCCAAGAAGATGGTGTGTGAGCATCCACTACTGCTTCAGCAGGGCAAGTTGACCCTTTGACCCATCGCAACCCATTGCAAGGCTTTGAGACTGGTTCAAACCCTATCTGTGTATGCCAGCAGATGTGCTCAGCAAACAGCATCTTTGGCGTTGCGGTGAGGAGTGCTCACACACGTCCCAGACCAGCCAATCGAGGGCTGCTTGCTCAAACATGTTCCTGAGTAGAAACTGGCCTAAGAGTGGCTGACTCTGGCTGCCATTTGCTCTGGTACTCTTGCACTTATGAAGAACACATCAGCAGACGAGCCAGGCGTGCGATGCCGCCAGGGCCCAGGGTTTAGAGAGCGCCCCACCTGCAGTTCCTCCCGCTTCTTGCGCAGCCGGCGCAGCTCCTGCAGCCGGTCGCGCTCCTTGTTGTAGCGGGACAGCAGCGGCCGCAGCTCGTCCTGCAGCGCCGCCACCTCCTTCCGCACCTCCTCCAGCCGCTCCGCCGACGCCTTGTCCTTCTCCTTAGACAGCGCCGCCTCCTCCACCTGGGACCACAGTGCAGAGGGGGTTTGCATGGTTGACAGCGGATGGTGCTCGAAGTGGGCAGCATCGGCTGGCGTGAAGCCAAGGGGCGAGCAAAGCCATGTACCGCACGGGTAAGTACTGCAGGGTGGCTACATGTCAAGAATGTCGGAATTTGACTGCAGACAAAGGCAGACTCCCTCAAGCTTAGATGTGTGTGGTACCACACACGTCTTGTTGTGAGTGGCAAGCCTCCTCAACCCGCGCCTCACAGACCACGAGAAGACTGCTGAGCCCCTTGCTGCAGGGTGCCTGCTTACTGCTTAGCTGGGTGACCAAATCGCGAAGCCCCCCCATCTGGCCAGCGCAGCTAGTCAAGCGCTAGGATTGTGTTGCGCACCTGGAGCGCGATGACGCGGCGCTGCAGGCGGTCAATGTCCTCAGGCACGCTGTCCAGCTGCACACGCATCCCCGAGCACGCCTCGTCCACCAGGTCGATCGCCTTGTCGGGCAGGAAGCGGTCGGTGATGTAGCGGTCGCTCAGCTCCGCCGCGATCACCAGCGCCCTGCGGTATTTGAGGAATTCAGTTTATTGATGCTGCACCTGGGACTGCAGAGCTGAATACAGCAGAAATCTGTGCTGACTGTGCACTGTGCCAGAGTTCTAGCATTGGTGCGTCAGACAAGGGGCCACCATCGCCGCGCCAATCACTGGTGTCCAGACAGCAGACCAGGCAGCAGTAGTTGCCAGCTATGTCTGCTAGCATGCATTGACCAGAAGGCTGGTATGGTGCATGCAAACACTAAGGAGATGCTGCGCATGGATTCTTGTCAGGATCCATCCTCAACTCAACTGATGGTGTTTGCAAGCATTCGCACCACACTGCCAGCCCATCGCAGCACCACGAGACAGTGTACAAAAGTGCTCACCGGTCTGCGATGCGGACGCCGTGGAAGCCGGAGTAGCGCTCTGACAGGCCGCGCAGGATGTTGATGGTGTCGCCCACGGTTGGCTCTGCCACCATCACCTGCCAGCGCGCGTTTCGTGAGTCAGTGCTGGTGGTCATGCCAGCTAGGCTGCTACTGGTTGCATATCGAGCGGACGCATGCAGGAGTACACGAAGCAGCAGGCCTGGCAGGTTGTGCAGCAAGGTGGTAGCGGGAGCAGTCCAGTGGAAGTGCTTCAGCAACGAGAACCATCTCCCACTGGAGTACACCATCCCTGGACCTTGCTGCAGACAGCTGCTGCTGTCTGGCACATGCGGGCCTGTAATGCAAGCAGTTTGAGTGTATTCACAAGGCACAGCAGCAGGCCGACCTGCTGGAAGCGGCGCTCGAAGGCGGCGTCCTTCTCGATGTGCTGGCGGTACTCGGCGAGGGTGGTGGCGCCGATGCACCGCAGCTCCCCGCGCGCCAGCGCCGGCTTCAGCAGATTGGCCGCATCCATGGCGCCCTCCGCCTTGCCCGCCCCTGATATATTCAGAGGTAGAGTCAGCATTGCAGACTCTACTCCCACTGCAGCAGCCCCATATCCAGGCATCCATGATGTGTGTCATCGCAAATTGCACAGAAGCTCATGCGTGGTATGGATGAGTGTATTGGTGCAATCATGCAGCAGGGCTGCTTACCAAGCACGAGGTGGATCTCGTCAATGAACAAGATGATCTGTCCGGCCGCATCAGTCACCTCCTTCAGCAGCGCCTGCAGCCAGCACACGATAGGTAGGTCATCCTGCGTCCTCTCACTTGAGAGCCAGCTTCTTCAGGTACATGCACCACATGCAAGGGCCCAAGCATGCCCAGTGCCACCTAGATATCAGCAGCACGAATTTGGCTGTGCACGTGCCTCTCTGTCGATGACATGCCATCTGGAATGGTCTGCGGCCGCACCTTGAGGCGCTCCTCGAACTCGCCGCGGTATTTGGCGCCCGCCACCAGCGACCCCATGTCCAGCGCAAACACCTTGGTGCCCTTCAGGTTCTCCGGCACATCGCCCTTCACCTGCAAAACGTCCAGGATGTGCTCAGATGTGCTCTCCTCAGGTGAGGTGGGCCAAGTAATATGTTGATGTCACCTGCTGACAAGATGGCTGACACAAGAAACATCAGCTTTGGTGGAGTTGTGGACTAACAGCAGCGAGTGAACAGGATGCAGATGCTCACCACACGCTGGGCGAGGCCCTCCACGATGGCGGTCTTGCCGACGCCGGGCTCGCCGATGAGCACCGGGTTGTTCTTGGTGCGCCGGCACAGCACGCGCACGCACCGCCGGATCTCCTCGTCCCGTCCAATCACCTGAAGTCCAGGAGATCAGATTTTGATGTGTCAACGAACATCTCAAGCTGCTGGCATTAGGTACGAGAGGCATATCTTTTGACTGCCACAGCAGGGAGTCACAGCCGATGAGCAAGACACATGGCCACAGCAGCTCACCGGGTCCAGCACAGAGGCCTTGGCGGTCAGGTCGACGGCATACTTGGCCAGCGCCTGGAACTGCTCGTCGCCCGTCTGCGAGTCCACCTGCACATCGAGACACGCCCGCCGTGTGAGCTTTGGACATGCTGTGAGAAGCGTCAATGTCGATGGTCGATATCGCTGTCGATGTCGATTTTAATCGCGACCCAGATGACAGACATGAGCCATTGAGATGCAAGTGCAAAACCGAACAAATACACCCATCTTAGATGATGAGCGAGGAAACGGCTCGGTTATACCTTTGCTGAGGTGCCACGCAGATCGTCCACGGAGGCGGCCATCTGCTTGGCCGAGATCCCCGCCTCCTCCAGTGCGCTCGCAACCTCTGGGGAATTCAGCACTGCGACTAGCAGCGTGTCCACCCCTGCACATGGGAACGGACTGCTGAGTTTTGTTACACGCCCTGTGCTAGGTTGTCCGAAGTGCGGTCATGACTAATCAAAGCACAGCTGTCTGCATGATATCTTAATGGTCTGCAGGACATGCGCAGAGCGATTGCAGTGGTCTCAACACAGAGTATGGCTTGATTGCCATCTCACCTAGATAGCTGTCGCCCTTCTTCTTCTGCAGTTTGCTGGCTGCCTGCAGCAGCTTGCGCATCTCTGATGACGGCTCAACCTGCATACCATGATGCAACAGCCGATGGTGGTCTCAGCTAGGAAGCAACAGCCTACATCAGCAACCAATTTTGTCTTGCAAGCAATCTGGGCTGCTTCCAGAGTGCACTTCAGGTGTGTGCACCCATCTTGCCGATGCTCAGAAGCGGTTCGGTTGAAAGTGTGCAGCTGCTCGCCCTGGAGAAGGACAGGGGCTGCTGTAACAGCAGCCGCTGACCTGTCACTCGCTCAGCTGCTGCACATGAAGCATGTGCCCGCAGGGTGCCATGCACAGCAAGACCCTACAATCTGAGGTGGCACGGCACCTGATCGGGGGCTGGGTCCACTGTTGGCAGCCGCACTAGCCGCTTGCGCAGCACACGCAGCACTGCCCGGTACGTCTCCTCGCTGCCCACCTTCAGGCACGCCTGCACAGGAACACACGGTGCTTTTCAGCAGGGTGTCTTTCATGTGGTTGCCTTTCCTTGAGAATGACAAGCGCCATTCGCCCTGGGGGGAAGCAGCATGCGCCAGCGTAGGTGGCTCACAGCACGGCAGCATGCATGATGGTAAGTGTCTGCGTTCAAGCATTCCTTACACCTAAAGTACAGCGGGTAAACCTCACCTGCTTGCCCAGGCCCTCGGGGTCCTCGAACAGCGCCACCGCCAGGTGGACGGGCGTTAGCTGCGGGTTGCCCGCCTCCGTGGCCAGCTCCGCAGCGGCGCTGATCGCCTCCGACGCCTTGGCCGTCAGCTTGTTGGGGTCCATGCTATCTGCGCCCTCTCAGCTAAGATTATAGGTGTTCTCGGATGACCTGCAACCAGCCACCAGATGCGACATCAGCCGACTTACATTCCTGGATGCACCACGAACTGCTTGGCTCTGGAAACGTTCGTGGTCTCTCACAGCAGTCTGTTGCATGCTCGTGCCCTGAACTCCTAAATGGAAATGCACTGTGCCATGCTTGCATGGAATGCTGCACGACATGCACGAGAAGTGCATGTCAAACGAACGAAGAGTGCAACACTGAAATGCTTTGAGCAAGTGAAAGCTGCAGCCGCGCAATGATGTGCATGCACTTGCCTTTTCACGGTGTTCCGACACTGTCGGTGGCACACTAGGACGTGTCTTTTGCGAGCTGTACTCTATCGCTCCTGCGGATCAATCTCGGATTGTGCTGATATATACGTTTCAATGTCACGGGCATGTCAAAAACTCTGAAACTGTGGTTGTAGGTAGGCTGCACCTGCGTCCTCGTTGGAGATCTTGGCTGCACGGAAGGTGCGAGACTCTACTGGAAGCTGGCTCTAGAATCTTCTGGCGGGTGCGTGAAGCCACCACAGGGCTTCCAGGTCTGTTTCAACCTACAAACTCAAACTCCGGCGCACATGTACATGGGCGAATACGCCGCAAAAGTGGCTGCGATACAGGACGAGACACCTGATGCCAAGAGCTAGCCCCAGATCCTGCATACGATGCTACTCCCAGTTTGATGCTACTTCTTCAACACTCCAGAGATACATACCAATTGTATGTGTATTGTACCTGCACAAAAGCCCTCTGACACTACCTGCACTCCGTCGAGTCCTGGTTCTGCTTTCATTCGGGCAGCCGCACAAGCGCATTCTCCTAGGCCAGTTGCTGTGCTGCCGTATGCCCAACCCCGTGCCGCTCTACTTGCCGCCCGTCGGCACCTCCAGCAGCGCGGCGGCGGCGAGGTCGGTGGCCTTGGCAGCGGCAGCAAATTGCACCGTCATTGCCCATGCCGAGGTGTACGCTGCACTGCTGCTAGCTGGCGTCTGTTTGATGTGCTACCCCTGGGCACCTCCAGCAGCGGCGGCCATCATCTACAGCTGAGCCCTTGCCGCCCTACTTAGAGGCCTTGGGCACCTCCAGCAGCGCGGCGGCGGCGAGGTCGGCGGCCTTGGCGGCGGCCGCCTCCAGCCAGGGCGGCATGCGCGCGAAGGCGCCGCCCCCCAGGTCCGCCAGCTCGCTCAGAGCCCAGAAGTCGGCGCCCTCCAGCAAGTGGCGCTTGGGGCCCGCCGCGCCCAGCAGCCGCTCCACCTATGCCGACCAGCCCACCCTTTTGCACCGTAGTGTCATGTGCTAAACTGCCAGCACTTGTGACCGATTCTGCCAGCGCACTGGGTGCCTCGAGGCTGGCAGGCCAAGTCGATCCGCTGGACCTCCCGCCACTGCTCAGCGCGAGGACTTGTGCGCAGCGTCCTTCAAGGCGCAACGCCAAAGTGAGATGGCAGGGCACGGGCATGCTGCTTGGAGGAGCAACAGTGAGGAGCACCTTTGCAGCTGTAGCAGGACCGGCATTGCGTGCCGCCGCCAGCGCCCGGGCCGCCCTCATGCGCAGCTCGTGCGCGTGCGCCAGCGTGGGCACCCGGGCGTACAGCCCCGGCGCCACCGCCGACACCGCCAGCAGCGGCTGCCGGTAGGTGGCCGCCAGGAACTCCGCCGCGTTGTCGCACACTGCACACCCCGGCACAGCATTGTCATGTACCGTGCTTTGCAGCAGAGGCATGCATGGTAGGACGCACGGGCAGCCCTGTGGACATTCAGAAATGCAAAGGAGCCCCTCAGCCCGTGCCCAAGACCAGAGAGGCTACACAGCTTGTTTGATCCAGTCACCTGGGCGGGGTGTGAAGTCCCAGGAGTGCAGTGCACGGCCCGGGAGGCGGGCGGTGCGCCCCGAGTGGCACCGCCGGCAGAACAGCCCGCCTGTGTACTCGCACAGCCGCGGGCCCTGCAAAGAGGTTGGAGCTTCTCGCTGTTGCTTGCACCGCAGATCCCTTGTTCGCACAGCCAGTAGTACGACTTGGCAGCAGAACCATATGACCCCCACCCTGGCATGTCTCACGTGTTTCAGTGCTGGAGTTGCCCAGGATAGCAACTTCAACGCCACGACAATCTGTGCGAAGGCAGGAGCACCTTTGATCCACTGCCGAGCACTGCGCTGCTGCGCCCTGCAGGCGGCGGCAGAACAGCCCTGCAGCCGGCGCACGCCCCACCCTGCAGTGTCACACCCACGAAAGTCAGCATCGCAGTAGTACACGTTGCTCTTCGGGCAGGCATGTACAATGTTGAATGCTGGCGCCATTGCAAACACGACATGGCCTCGGTCAGAGCCGCCCCACCTGCATCAGCAGGGTTTCTGAGACAGGCCGCGCCGGCGGCAGGTCTGTCAGCAGCCGCATTGAACCGCCGTAGCCCGGCAGGGGCTCTGCATGCGCCGCCGCTGCGGCCTCTGCAGCGGCGGCGCCCTCCGAGCTGGCCGGGCTGCTGCCGTGGGCCCGCTGCTTCACCCATTCTGCAGTTCAAGTCGAAGGGTCAGCAGCAACAAACTCCACACCATTTCAGCAGCTCCTGTAGCGCGTGGCAGGCTGCCCAACTGCACTCCGGGACGGGCGGCAAGTCAGCAACATGGTGCCAGGCACGCACGCAGCGGGCTCTTCCATGCTGTCTTTGCTGCCTCGGCCGCAGAGCGCCGCGGCTGCAGGAAGGCGAGGAAGGCGGTCGCCGCGCGCAGCGGCTGGCCCCCCTGTGGCGCTTGCCCAGCCTGTTCCACCGCCGGCGCCGCGGCCAGCAGCTCGGCCAGGCAGCGCTCCAGCAGGGCAGTCCGAGCAGCAACCACCTCGGGCGTCAGCCTGCAAACCGGCTTGTCAACCCGTCAACTACCTTGCCGCACCCTCACAAGTCAGACATGACGCCCGCCGCACGCAGGCAGTTTGCTTGCTTTTGAACATGTTGAATGTCAGCTCTGTCCGACGTATACTTGATTTGCGCATCTCCAGCAGGAGCAGCTGCTCACCTGCTGGCGCCGGTGACGGAGCGTGCGCGGCTGAGGTGGGTCCACGAGGGCGGCAGGCCCCCCGGCGCCGCCCCTGCCAGCGCCGATCGCAGCGCCTGCAGCATGGGATGCAGGGAACTGCTGCATGCAGCCCACGCCTCACAGCCGCCCTGTGCTCTCTCCACATGGTGGTCAGGCGGCAGGGGCCGCCTCCGCTGGTGGAGACGCAAGCAGGGCGACACCATCCTGGGTGCACATGCGCCAGCAGCTACCTGGAAGTCGCTGAAGCGGCGGGCGACCTCCCACAAGCGCCCGCCCTCCGCCTCCACCGCGAGGATGTACGCGGTGTGCTGCCGCCGCCCCTCGCCGCGGCTGTCCGCCCGCACCACCCGCACCTGCGCAAAAAGAAAAATCATCCGATAATTTTTGTAACTTACGTTTTTTCCGTGACTTTGAATGTTAATGACCCATGAATACACCCGGTTCTGGCCCACGAGTCGCAAGTTTCTGCGGCATTGAGGTGCCGAAACCGCGCAGCAGTTGTGAAGGCCTCTTCCTGTGTTTTTATGCTCCGGGCGTGGCTGGATACACCAAACAGGATGCAAAGGCCAAGGCCGGACCGCCAGTGCATGGCGTTGCATCCTTCACAGGCCACAACTGCGGGGAGGCACGCCGCAGATCAGGGTTGCACGCACGCTTGTCACTTCGAAGGGCACTGCAGCAGCGCCGTCCACACCCCCGGCTGGGCTGAAGGCGGCGGCTGCGGCGGCCGTGGAGGCAGACAGGGAGCTGCCCAGGTCCCTACATAGGGGGCCCACTCGGCAGGTCGCAGCCGGTTGGCAATGCGTGCACCATGCAGGAGATAGCAAAGGGCACTGGCTGATAGGCAACACACAAGAGCTGACAGCAGCTACCTGGCAGAGCCCGAAGCCTCGGATGAGGCGTCCAGGCTGCGGCGGCCACGGCCCCCGTGGAAGCCCATCAGCACCTGGCTCATGTCCTGCGCAGCAGGCGAGCACCCGTCTCCACGGGTGCGCACCAGGAGAGCCGTCCTGACGTCCGGCTGGCCTCAGCTCCGACTCGCAGCAAGGGACATGCACCAGGACACCAGGCCGAGACACGGCCCGGCTCACGTCCAGCAGGCCGCCGTCGGCGCTCGCGGCGGGATCCGGGCCCGCGTCCGCACTCCAGTCCCCGCCGCCGCCGCCGCCCGCTGCGGCGTCCAGAGCGGCGGCCGTGAGCAGGTCGGTGAACAGATCGCGCCGCGCGTCGCGGATCCGGGCGGCGCCCGGAACGCTGGGCATCTGCAGGAACCCCAGCTTACCAGCTTTGGGAGCGGCACCCATCGCGACGGTGCAGGGCGACTGCTCAAGCTGCGTTCAGCACAGCAGCACAAGATGTGTTGGACATGCTCACAGCCGTCTGGCTTCCGCACCACGTCTCCAGCAGGCGTGCTGTCATCGTCTGACAACTCGATGCCGTTGTCTGCCAGGTACTGCCGCAGCTGCGCCGCCTCCTTGGCCTGTGCCGCCTCCAGTGTGCCGCCCAGCTGCTCAGCAGCGCCGACGCCTACGTCGCATGACCCCGCCGCTGCGTCCGCCGCTGGCGCTGCTGCTGGCGCTGCCGCCGTGCCTGGGCTGCTGCCGCGCTCACGCCGTTTTCTTAGCGCTGCAGGGGGGTCCCGCAGGCCGGCGGCCAGCATGGCGGTGATGTCGCTGTAGGAGAGGTCCGCTGCGTCTGGCTCCGCTGCGGCTGCTGCCTTTGCGGCTGGTGCTGCCGCTGAGGACCCACCAGTTGGCGCTGAGGCTAGCCTGCTGGCGCCGCCAGCAGCGGCACGGCTGGCCGCCGCCGCTGCCGCCGGTGCTGTTGCAGTCGCCACGCGGTGCTGCGGCACTCCGGGCAGGTCCAGCCCATCCAGCTCCGAGTCAGCGCTCAGCCCGCTGCCCTCGCTGCCTCGACTGCTGCTGACGCTGCTGCTTGCACTGCCGCTGGCAGACGCCGGGCTGCTGGTGCCGCTGCCTCCGTTGCCATCAGGACGCAGGATGCCCTGCAGCGCCGCCGCTGCCGCGTCTGACACGTCAGACAGGCTGGAGACGCTGCCCGACCGCTCAGTGGCTGCTGCGGCATCGACCGCAGGGTTGCCACCGCCGCCAGCAGCGCTGCCAGCAGCAGGGACAGAGGCGGTGGCGGCGTCCAGCGCGGCCTTCCCACGCGCCAGTGCTATTGTTGCGGCTGCTGAGCCATAATCTGCTGCAGTGTCTTCTGCTGTTACAGCAGGCTGCGCGGCTGAGGACTGGGGTCCCTGCACCATCTGCAGTTGCAACTGCACGCTGCCGCCGCCGTCCATCAGCTGCACCCGAATGGTGTCGGGTGCTGGGGCAGGTGCCTCTGCCACAGCAGGTTGCGGCGTGCTGCCTGCATGGCTGCCTGCTGCCACACCTTGCGGCCGACCAGGTGACACCAAAGCAGAGCTGGCTCTGTTTGCACCGCGCTGCTTCCCGCCTGCAGCAGAATGGTTGGTGGTATGATGAGCGTGGGTTACGTCGCAGGTGAACATGATGTTCTGGAGGTTTTGGGACGAGGTCAGTGGCAAGCTGCACTACTGCTCCATCGCTTGAAGCCTTGCTGATCAGCAAGCCTACCAGAGCAGAGCACACCAGGGATGGGCACAGCCAACGGGCTCGCCGCCGTCTGCAGCAGCTGTGCGAAGTCTCCTTCCACAGCAGTGGCCTCCAGGGACGACACCGAGCGCATGGGGCTGAGCATCGCATCCCTGCTGGCGGCGCAGGCAGCCTGCTGCGGCACACCCTGCTATAGTGGAGGCAATGTGAGGACCTTGACAGCACGACAAAAGGAGCAGCATTCACAGTCAACACGTCCGAGGGTATGTGTGATAACAGGTGGCAGATGCCTGTCAAGCCAGTGCCGAAGCGGCCCGTCACATGGGTGGAGGCTGTTCCCAGACATGCCTCATGCAAGCAGATATTGACCAGCAAACTGTGGGCTGCTGACACTGCGCAGCTGCCGTGCTGCTGTTGCCTACCTGGTCAGGGGGCTGCAGCAGCCGCAGCGGTGGCTGGCTCTGCGCAGGCTGCTTTGGACCAGGCTGCTGCAGCAACTGTGCAAGGAAGTCCAGGTCTGCTGGCGCCACCTCAGCACCGCCTGTAGTGGTTGAGCAACATCATTTCGAGGGAGTAGCAGACTCAACGGTACCAGGTACCATGCAGCAGGGGCTACACATAGATCGTCCGCACAGCTGCGTTCGGAGCGGTGTGAAGCAGGCGTCTGGTGTGCGCAACCCAACCAGCTCCTGTGTGCTGACCAACTGCACCTGCATCGCCGCTGGGCATGTCCGCCTCTGCTTGCAGCGCCTGCAGCAGCGCCAGCGGGCTGGGGGCGCCGCTCTGGAAGGGCGACAGCATGTCCGCTGCCAGCAGGCCACTCGGCAGCGGGTTGCTGGCGCTCTGACGGCCGCCGTCACCAGCAGGACTCGCCTCTGCAGGTGGGCCGGTCAGGAGGATGCGCGGCTGCGCCGCAGCGTTTGCAAAGTAGGCGAGCGTGGCAGGCGACAGCGGCTCTGCCCCTCTCATGCCTGGCAGCACAGACGTTGACCAGCTGGATCACACTGGCCATGTCAGCAGGCGCTGTGGCCTAGCCTGTAGCGTGCACGATGCCAAGAGCAGCACAGAGGCGCTTACATATGGATCTGACATGACAGTGCAGCGCCCTGAGCCGGTCCGTGGCGGCTGCCGTAGGGTCTCACCTTGCATGTCGTTGCCGATGTCTATGGATGACACTGGTGAAAGCATGCCGCTTCCAGCGGGCGTGGCAAAGCCGCTGCCGCCGCTGGCCTGCGGTGCTGCAGGGCTGCCTGGGGACTTGCCGCCACCGTCGGCGATGGCCACAACCCGCCTGCATAAAGGGACGAGAACACACATACCACATGCGGCACATACAAAACTTTCATCAAGCCGGGGGTGCTCAAGATGACCACGCGTGCGCATCGTGTTCATCAGTGAACGAAGCCGTCGGTCACACCTGCACCAAAGCACTCGCAAGAGCGCATGGCTCAGGCACCCACACCTGTTCCCTTTGCCAGGCGAGGCGGTTGCTGCAACCGGCGAGCCGCGTCGCCCAAGCAGGCCGCCGAACGATGCGAGGAAGCCGCCGTTCGGCGGCGGTGCCGCAGGGCCTGGGGCGCCTGCAGCCGCCGTCATGGGCGAAGGCTGTGTGCCGGCGGGCGCACCATCCGCTGCCTGCTGTGTGTCTGGCTGCCGCAGCTTCGGGAGCTGGCTGCCTGCGGCAGGCTGTGTCGCCAGTGCGGCGGCTGCAGACTGTTGGGACGCCGCCGCTGAGGCCGCCGCTGCGGGGACAGCCGGGGTCCCGGGGCTGGCGGGGTCGATGCTGAGCTGAAATGGCACGGCGTCCAGCGCCGGCAGCAGGCCCAGCACGATCGCCGCCACATCCTCAATGCGCAGCGCAGCGCCCCTGCCACCGTGGAAGGTTAATAAACCTGCTGCCATGCTGCTCAGCAGAACGAGGCAGTTGTGCCAAGCAAGCACACAACAGCCCGCGCAATTGTCAGCAAGCCTCGCTGGATGCGGGCAGCTTGTTGCTGCCAATGTGCAGGTGCATCTGCTGGACTTGCAGGCATAACTTGCCAGGAGGTTTGGGGCGCACCTGGTGTACCAGCTGGCCAGGAGGCGCTGCTGGCGGTACAGGGCCAGCAGGCGTGCCCCCAGCGCCCGCTGGTTCAGCGACGCCCGCAGCCAGGCGCGCAGCCGCTCGGCTGCACAAATGCAGCGTACCAGGGCTCAGCACTTGCTCTTGATGAAGCTGGCAGACCTCTTCCTCCGCAGGTGCTCCGTCCAGTATGAAGCATGATTGTGGGTGTCGATCAATGGCCTAGAAAAGACCATCAACATGCAGGAGGTGTGCGTGTTTTGCATTTCTGGCAGTGTATGAAATGCGGCAGGATGCCCCAAGGGGCAGGCATTGCAGCATAGCATTGCATCACCACCACCACAGCATGACCCACCGTCGGCCAGCTTTGCTCGCTCGCCACGCACGGCGCTCAGGCCGAAGTCGGTCGCCGCAGCGACGCTTTCCGCCTGCGCGTCTGCTGCGGCGGCCTCCAGCATGGCGATGGGCGACGCCCTGCTGCCAGGCAGCACCCGCGAGCCCCAGCTGCCTCTGGGCAGTATCCACGCTCAGGACTCAGGGGATGCGGGCTATGAAAAGCGTCATGCATCTGCGGATGGCCCGGTGACATGCGGATGGCATGACTGTAGCCCAATATTGTGAAGTTGCTGACAAGGCGATGCCTGCGTACACGACCGTAGGCAGCATGCAGCCACACGATGCAGCGCTCAAACATGGGCGGAGCACAGAGGCCCGGGTCACTGCTCACCCAGGCGGTGCCGGCACCAGGCCGTGCTGCAGGAACACCGCCATCAGGTCGCACAGCCGGTCGACTGCGGCGCTGTCGTCTCCAAGGGGCGCGGCCTTCTGGGCCGCCGCTGCTGCTCCCTGGGGGGCTGAGAACGCCTCCTACACATGGCAAGGGCACCATCGAGCAGCATGGCGGCAGAGCAGCCCTGGCATGCTGAGGCTTGCCTGGGGGCCTGTAGATGCCTGTGATGTGAGGGTACATGAACTGATGTGAGGGTACACAAACAGAACTAGGCCTGCGCACCTGCAGCACCGCGGCTATGGCGTCCCGCAGCCGGCTGGCCATCTGGGTCGCCACCGCCAGGGCGCGGCGCTCCTCGGCTGTCGGCGGCGGCTGCGGCGGCGGCGGCTCAGGCTGCTGGGGCTGCGGTGCCTGCGGCGCTGCTTGCTGTTGGTCAGGCTGCTGTTGCCCTGCAGCAGCCGGCGGGTTGCCTACAGCCGGCTCGCTGGCCGCCGTGCGTTCGACCGCGGCGGCGGGCGGCTGGGCAGCAGCGCCGCCTGATGACTGCGACCTGCGTGTAGCACAGCTGACGGCCTCGAGGAGGAATATTCTTTCGCATGTCAGATGGTTGCTGTCGTGACATGCTGGTTGTAACATGCTTTGCACATCGGTAGGGGCGCATATGAACATGCAGCACTGCGCTGCGGGCATGTCGGCACCTGAAGAGGCCCAACCAGGAGGCTGAGGCTGCAGGGGCCGCTGAAGGCTCTGGGGTGTCTGCCGCGGCGGCCTGCGCATCTGCTGGCGCAGCAGGCGCGTCCGGCTGCTGTGCTGCATCAGCTGCCGGAATTGAACCTGCGGCTGCGGGTGTGCGCTCCGGCACCGCAGCATCTGGTGACGCCTCCGGCGCTGCCTGCGCCTGACCAGATGGTTCCTGCTGCGACGTGTCCTGCGCTGACCTGGCAGTTCCAGCTGGGTGAGCATCCGGCTCCTGCTTGCTGGGTGCGGCTGTGCTCTGTGCTGAGGCGTCATCTGCCGGCACGGGTCTGCTGCCGGCGCTCTCGCTGCGCTGGCGGCTGAAGAGGCCACCCAGCATGCCGGACAAACCTGCTGCTGGTGAGCCAGGTATGGGGTGCTGCTGCTGTGCTTTGCTATCCCGAGCTGACACGTCCGGCTGCTGCTGCGGCTGCCGGTCTGGTCGGACATATAGCTGCAGGCGTACAGTCGGTGCAGCACCTGGCACGACTCTGAGCGCTGCCAAAACTGGTCCACTGCCTGCATTGCTGCCTGCGGCAATACCTGCCGCCCCTGCTGCTGCCGGTGCTCTGCTGCTGCTGAACCAGTGGGGGCCGCAGGTGACGCAGCTGGCCCACCCTGAGGCGCCACCGGTGGTGTCGTCCCACTCTGGGGCGCAGCAGCGCCCCTGCCGAAGCCCGGCACCCCAGACAGGCCCCGCCGCAGCGCCGACCCATCCGCGAAGGCCGCCAGGCCGCTGCGCACCGCGTCCGGGTGCAGGTGGCTCTGCAGGTTGGCGGCCAGGCCCTGCGGCAGCGCCAGTCCCTGGGGCAGGCCCGCCGCCAGCGCGTGCGGGCGCCACTCCATTAGGCGGCCCCCCAGGGCGCGGGCCGCCACGATCGCCTGGGGGCTGGCACCGCCACCCTGTCGCCAACTCTAAACCTCAAGTGTCAAAGTCGCCAGATGGCCGTCGCAGTACGACTAGGATCCAGCCTGGTGTAACTCCCCTGCAATTGTGCCATACAGAACCCACATGCGCCTCATCAGGCGCCCCAGTACCCACCTGCCGGGCTCGCAGCTCCCGGAGCGCGTCCTCATCTGTCTGGATGACGACGTTGCCGAGCGGCCGAGGCGCCGGCGGAGCACCCTTGGCTGGCTGCTGCGGCGGCGGCGACGGCACGGGCGCTGGCAAAGGGCCCTGCACTGCCGGGTCCAGGGTTTTCTGCTGGGCGCCGGGTGCTGCGGCTGTCTGCGGCTGCAGGCCATCGACATGTGCATCAGCTGAGCTCGTGCCCTGGGCGCTGCTGTCAGCTGCGTCGCCTCGTTGACCGACCTCAGGCTCAGCTGGTCTCATCTGCGGTGCTTTGGTCCCAGCGGCAGCACTGCCTTCCTCCGGCCGACTGCCGGCAGCTGCATGTGCCATGGGCCCAGCATGCACAGCAGCGCTGCCACCACCAATGCCTTCAATTGCTGGCTGTGAGGCTGCTTCGCTGCTTGAGGCGTGCTCCATGCCCTCAGCACTGTTGACAGTGGTAAACAGCTGTGCCATGCGCAGGTAGTAGCATCCGCCCAGCTGCAGAGTGATTCAACGTTATACTGTCCGCTGCTTTGGGTTTCGGAACACAAGATAAACTTCGTCTCACGCCGTTTGAGTTATAGGCGCGGCAGCAGCATCACAAAGTCGCATACAGATGCCGCGCTACATGCTGCCGCACCTTGCAGGTGCTGTGAACGTCAGCCGGAATTGCTTGTTACTCGCTGCAGTTGGTTGCAGTAGAGCTGAGGAGATGCTGTGCAGCAGCGCACCTCGGGTCTATCTTGTTTGGACCAACGATGACATGCTTCGGGGCAATCTGACATATGCATGTGGACTGGGAATCAATTGCGTAGGGCACGCAGTCGAATCGTGGTGCGTGAAAGCCGGCGACATATGCATGCAAACATATGCACCGAGCTGCAGCTACGACTGCTCATCTTGTTGCAAGTGGTCTGCCAAGTCCCATGGTCTCGGGAGTGGTGCCAGGCTGGAAGCGACCTCAAATTCGAACTTCAGCAGGGCATCAAAAATCCGGTGGCTACCCCTTCATCAACCTGACCGACATTGCACAAAACCTTGCATTCCTACAGACGTCTTCCCCTGAGTAACGGTCAGCAATGCAGTCAACCATGACGATGCCCTCACATCTCTGATTTGCCTTCCCGACTATACAAAGTAGTCGGTCCCGCAGCCTTGCAAAGCGCTGCCTGACAACGCAACCTGAGTGTTGTTCGAGTGAGGTTTTCGAGGGTTTTCACAAGCTCAAGTACATCCAACTTGCAAAGAGACGCTCTGGTGGTATATGCAGTCGGCAGGCTAACCTCAACAGGGTGAAGTACGTCCCATGGTTCCACAGTGCACCGCCTGCTTGATGATATCAGAAGCTGAAGCTCTCCTGGTACATGTGGTCGGCCGGCACCCCCAGCGACTGGGCCGCGTCCGTCACGGCATCCATGAAAGCACCTGGTCCACACACCTGCACACACCCGACTATCATCACCTGGAACGTCTGCATCAATATCCTGCAGCACTGCACCTGATTCGCCCAGACAGCGCGTGTCCAGATGCGGCGACAACAGCACAGCACAGCACAGCGACACAGCACGGCCTCAGACATGCACTAGGGCCAAGTAGCACTGCAACTACTCACATACAGGTCGCGCGCCGCAGCGTCTGGAACCGCCGCCGCCAGCGCCGCCGCCGTCAGCCGCCCCTGCAGCCAGCTGACTGCCGCGCTGCCGCTGCCTCCGTTTTCTGCGCGCTGCAGGCCAGCTGCGGCGCTGGTGACCGTTACTACGAGCCGCGCTGCCGCTGGGGCCGCCGTCACCGCAGCAGACAGCTCCGCCAGGAAGGCCCCCTGCAGCACGCCGAGGCACAAGCTCGACCAGGGCGGGTTGTGCTGGACCTCTGATCAAGATTGACAGAGACCACGCATGACGCCACATGGCAAATCTTTGTGCTGCGATGGACCGTGCTGCATCAGCCATCCAAAGTCATCTGCACAGGCACAAGCTGCGGTGGCTGCATTCGACAGGCACTGGGAGGCCGCACCTCTGCCTCGGTCCGCAAGCTGTACACAAGGACGGCGTCCACGCCGCGCTTCAGGGCGTCCAGAAGCATGACGCGCATCGGCGTGATGCCTGGGGCACGGAGAGTGTGCTTGTGAGCGCATGATCAGACTGGGTACATCTTCACAGTGACATTCGACGAGGCACGCACATGCACCCGACTCACCAATGCCCGCAGCAACCAGCAGCACCGGCCTCCCGGTCTTCTGGGGCACGAACTCGCCCTGCAAATTGTTACTGCAGCATGATCAGGTCGGCATCCTGTTGGTTGGCCGGCCAAACAAAATGCCTCACGCCCAGGGCGGCTCGCAGGCAGCTTGCCGCTCAAAGTTTTCAGACGAACGTGATGGAAGTGCCAGCATCCAAAGCTTGTCACCATGTCAACTATGGCACACATCCCCACCTGGATGCCGCGAAAGAGCAGCGTGCGGCCCGGCGCCATGTGCTCGTGCAGCCAGCTGGACGCCAGGCCGGCGTGCTTGACCGTGATGGTGAAGGTGCCGCTGCAGGGTGGGGCACAACATGGTCGGGGCACAGCCATGGATTGGTTGGACCAGCTGTGCTGGCTTGCCATCAATGCTACAGCCGCGCTGCCCCGGCATACCAGACGAAACTTGCATAGCGGTCAGTTCGTGTTCCAAACCGCTATTGAAGGCCATCCTTCAAACTGAGGCAGCACTCTTGACGCCCAGCTGAGGCGGTGTAACAGCAGGAGGTGTTGGTGGACATGGTGTGCACAACCCATGCCAGCATGTTGAGCTGAGGTAGGGTGTGGTGCCGCTGCTACTGCACAGTACGTGGAGCTGCAACACCGGACGCAGCGGACCCACCTGGCAGCGGTCTCGTCGGGGTGGCTGGATACAGTCCAGGTGCGGTTTGTGATGACGCCGTCGCCCTCCAGCCCCTGCCGCGCAGAGAATCTGGCGTCTGACACCAATCATGTGTGAGTGCGACTGTTCCCAGACCTGGCCTGCAAATGCGCCGGGCAGCTGTGTCCTTCAAGACCACTCGTGGACCAGGTGTTGGGCTGGTTGTGAGAGGGCTCTCCGCGGACACTGACTTGCCACCACGCCGGCAACAAAGCGTCGCATCTCTGCAAATCAAGCCCACCTGCAGGTCGAAGGAGACGTACATGCCCGGCTGGTAGCGCAGGCCCTTTGGCGCGCGGAACTCGAAGGTCTTGATGCCGGTGGCCACCTGCCGCACCGCCATGCACTCCACCGGCACGCCGCCGGAAGCCTTGGCGGAGGGCTGCAGGCAGCCAGGCGACAGGATGCACACGGTTACCAGCAGCCTACCCAGTGCTACTGCGAGTACTGCATGCGGGCACCTCACTGGCACGGCTAGGCCATGGCTATTGAGCATTTGCCTGGCCACTCATCTGGATGGTACTGCATTGCATCGGACATCGAATCACACCATGATGGATCCGGTGATGAGCGCCAGTGCTTTGACGGCCCATGACGGAGCTGTCATGACACGAGCCGATGCCCAAGCTGACACCCTTGGTGGCCGCTACAAAGGCAGACCGCCAAACCCTACACTAGCTTGGTGAGCCAGCATATCAGCACCCTCATCCCAAGGCCACAAACATGCCAGGGTGGAGCCCTGCGCAAGTGGCAGGGCTCACTGGCACCTGCGGGTCGTAGGGCGAAAGCTCCGCGGGCCCCACAGACCGGACCGGCAGCGCGCCATCAATCTGCATCCGACAGTGTTGCAATGTCAGACAGCCATCGGTTCAGTTCCACAAGCGCTGCCTATAGAACATGGCCATGTGGCAGACGTGGCTCAGGGGCTACACAGCGCCTGGCTGTCTGCTGTCAGGTTCCGTGAGCACCTGGACCCAGGAGTGCACGCAGAAGGCCACCGAGCGCTGGGCGCCCGGCATGCCGAGCGTGTCGAGCGACATCGCCGCCTCGCCCTACACAGGCACCAGCAGCCCGGGCATGGAACTACATACTGCCACAAGCCGCCGTCGCAGCGAAATGACTGCAACTGGTGGGCGTCAAGGTGATGCAATATTTGATGTACTGCAATAGCCCCACTGCAACAGTGGGCACCGTGAGCTGCAGGGTGTTGCCGGTCGCAAAGTCGATGAAGAGGAGGCCGGCGCGCGGGTTCAGTGCCAGGTTGCCCTGCAGCCAAATGGACAGGTCAATACATGATGAGGCTGTAGTTAGGCGGCGACACAACAGCACCATTGCATTGCTTCACCCACAACCTCGACCCCAATGCAGATCGATGTAGCTTCGCACCAATGTCTGAAACATGTTGTTGCCAACATAGTCCGGCCACCGCAGGTTGCACCCATCAGCTGCAACTGCCACAAACCCTGGCACACCTGCAGAATGAGCTCAGCAAATTAGGAGCCGCAAACGAACCCTTGTTCCATTCTGCTCCTCCTGCTTGCTGTCCACTTACAAGGGTGCTTCTGACGGCCCTCTGTGCCGCCACTGAACCCGAAATCATTGTTTTTGTTTTTTATTGCTGTTGCGCCGGAGACGCACCGCCGCGGTGGGACACGTCGCAGCCGCGTGCTGAGGCGGGCGCCCGGTCGTCGCATGCGCTGGTGGCGATGAAGAATGTGCTCATGGATGCGATGAACGCACGTTGCCGCGGCCCCAGAGCACCCTGCAGGCATGCTAGGTTGATTCTTCGCAAACCACTGGTAGCGGGGGTGTGCTGAGGCACGACTTGAAGACAGCATGCCAGGCACTGCAGCAGTGGATGGACAGCAGGTAGTCTGCGGTGCAGTGGCATCTGATATGCCAGCCTCTGATTCCAGCATGTGTGATCATGGCGCTGTCAGGAGTCTGCTCCAAATGTGCGCACCTGGCCATGCTGCACCGGCAGCGGCTGCCCTGCCTTTGCCAGTGCGGCGGAGTCGACCTGCAGGTTGCGCGCCTGCACAGAGCCATGCCAATCAAGCATCAGCACATGCTGCGACTCGAGAGCACATGGCAGCCTGCTCTGCGTCCAGGGTACTTGTGCTTGCAGATAGCAAAGCTTGAATCTTGAGCAGGCTACGCACCGTTATGTACTTGGGGCAGTTGCCTGCATGGCAAAACGTCATCGTGTCAGCTGTCAGGAGTCGACCAAAAAGTAGCCTAGACAGCAGACAGTGAGTCGCATTCGTGCGCATACACAGCACACGGTGTGGAGCCTCAGCGCTGCGCATGTGCAGCAGCACTCACCGAAGGACTGGTCGACAGTCAGCAGCAGCTCCCCGTCTGCCGCGTCCCACGCCCTGACGTGGCCATTCACGCGGTTGCGGCGGCGCGTGTGCTGCTCGAGGCCCAGGCAGCCCACGGGGCCGTCCGCCGTGAGGTTAATGGGGTCTGCAGATACCGACGTATCACATAAGCAATGGCAGGTCCCTGCACTCCGCGCATGCTGCCATGTTCTGCAGTCTGCCACTGCAGCGCTGTAGAGATGGAGGCGGGACCGGAAGCGATTTGCCTGCGCAGCCATTGATAGAACTGCCCTGACACTGTGGAACAGGTAATGCAGAGTGCAGCGCCTGGCGTGCAGAGCAGCGTCCTTTGACATGCACATGCCCGACATGCTCTTATGAGTTTGCAACATGCTGTGAACTCTACGCAGGGCGTGCTAGCATGGCTGCCATGCCGGAGGTAGTGAGCACCTGCGTAGGCTGGCTTGGCGGAGATGTGCAGCGTGTGGGAGTCGACGCCACACACGAAGCCGGGGCGGCCCGCCAGCGCGGACGCCCAGGGGCGGCCCTCCCCATCCACCGTGCCCACGTAGAACACAGGCAGTATGGACCAGAAGGCGCGGTGCTGCTCCGGCATGGCCGTGCGAACGAACTCCGCTGCCGGCAGAACCAGGCATACCGTCATGTAGATGTCGTGCCCAATAGCATGCAACGCTCTCAGGTCCCCTCACCATTCGCACAGCATGCGTCGCATGGAGGTGCGTGCATGGTTACATGATATTCAGCTTGTGCCGGGTACTATGTGGCCTCCTGCGGCATCACATGCGGCGACAGCTGGGTTGCCGGGGCGTGTGCTGGTGCCTGGCTCACCTACGGCGTCTGCTTTGTGGAGCACACCAGCCAGCTGCTGCACGTGCCGCTCGCCGGCGTGATATGTGCTGTGGAAAGCCACGCCATGCGGGGGATCTGCCATTGGCGCCGCCGCCATCTTGATGACCTCACACATGCTGCGCCCCTGGAGATGCTCAGACGAGCAGCCTTCAGCAGGGTTCGTCCTGTGTTCCGCTGGGCCGCAGGCTGCAGCCCTTCGCTCCCAAAGCTGAGCCTTGCACGACACGGTACGAGGCTGCTGCTTCACTGCAACCTGGTTTAACAACGGATCACGCCGCAGTTGCATAGTAGCATTTGGGTTGCAGTCCATGCGCCATGCTTGCGGGGTACAATGGTCTTTGCAGCACAAAAGTGGTGCAGATCATGCATTACGAAGCACGCGCCAGGGCGGCAAAAGACTTGGACCTAGGGGATCTTCGATGCCTGCGAGGAGATCCTCGGACATGCGACACGCATGCTGCCGGGCCAGACTTCACAAGGCGACCTGTTTGCTACGTCGACGATGCGTGTGCATACGTTCTGCGGTGCATCCAATTGCGTGCAGACTTACATGTCTACGTAGAGCGCACGACAACGAAATACAAGCACCGTCTCGAACTGTTGCCTCGGTAAAGTGATGCACCTTGCAAGCCGCTGTTTTGTTGTAGGCCCCTAGTTCGACCCTACATACATCTTTTGTGTTAGAAGGCAATGACATCGAGCAGCGGATCTACCATAGGCTTGGCAGACATGCCTGCCGGTGTCATCAGCGCTGTCTTGGCGGCGGCAGGCCCAGACGAGGGGGCAGCTGCAAAGGCATTGAGAGCAACCAGTCGCTCCTTGAGGTGTATACTGCTGTCATCATGCACTGCAGCGGTCAAGATGTGGCATTTTGGGCGCCGCGAGCAGATTGCACCGTTGCTTCACCGCCTTATCGGTGCGGAAATCACATCGTAAACGCACATGTCTTTCACGCGACAGATATCGTACTTAACTATGCTTAGCACGTGCTTCACATCTGCATGTAGGACTCAAGCGTATTGTACTGGACGACTGCGGGTGTGCCGCAGTTCCATGGCTGGAGCTCAGGAACCTGCGACACCTGCGGCAGCTCACTCTGCCGTGAGTTCTGTGGTCTGCCTGCTCGACTTCGATGACCTTGAACTAGAAGCCAGCTGTCACCATGAAATGCCATCGCTTCTGCAGGCTGGCACCCACAGCCAGTTCCCTGCAGCCACTCAGTACATTGCAGCAGCTGACAGCTATAAGTTTTACACAATGCGACTTCGGCATGGCGGCAGAACTGCCAGCCACAGCCATTGCAAGCCTCACTGGCCTTGTGGCGCTGGACGCATCCGAATGTAGATCAGTCAACCCCAAAGGTGTACTGCAACACTGGGAAGAAGTCGAAACTTTTCTATGGAATGAACTAGCGCCAGTGCCACACAGTGCCTCCAACGAAGGCTGTCGCCATCCTGTGCAGGGCTGCAGCTCCTGGTGGCACTGCAACAGCTGGAAGTGCTGCGAGTACCATGTGACGAATCGGATGCAATAACATGTTTGGCAGTGCAGCTGCCACGCCTGCGCAGCCTAGAGCTATGGTGCTGCTCAGCGACATGGCAACCGATGCAGCGTGCAGATGAGCTGACGCTGGCCGCTGCAACACGACTGACGGAGCTGCAGCTCATCACAAGCACTGCTGATGTTGCCACCGTACAGCGCCTAAAGATGCCCCCAATGCTTCAGGTGCTACACATCCAGAGCCTTGGCTTATGGGTCTGTGCGCTAATGTGCATCCAGTCTCATTGTTGCCACGGTTGTGCTGATGCATGAGTCAACCTCACCTTCAAGCAGCTTGACACCTTCACCAAAGCCTAGAGGCCCTGGCATGGCTCACCTATCCTAAGGCGGGTTGTTGTCTTCTCTGCAGGCGCTGGACATGAACATAGCGATCGAGAATGCACATGCTTTCGACAGTGTGATGGCACTCATCAATGCCCTCCCATTGCAGGTCGCTTTGATTTCAGCTTGTTGATAATGAGGCTCCTGTACAGTGTACATGTGCATCTTAAATGTGGCTGACAGCAGGCTCAAGGCCAAACATGATGCCTTGGACTACTCTTGTTTGTTGCAGCATTTGGCATCGTTAAATATCATCGATGGCTGGGATGACGACGAGCCAATTCAAGTCGGCGGCCCAGAGCTGATGCTGCAGCTACCAGAGACCCCGCCGCGGCTGCTGCACCTGAACTTCGGCGGCAATGCGACTTGGGATGCACTCCATGGTGCAATCTGGCCCTTGGTGGTCCTGGCGGCTCGAGGCACATGTGGAGATGATGGCAGCCACGGTGCTGGCCCTGATTATGATTGTGCTGCTGCCCCGCCAGTTCAGGCACCTGGCAGCGTTGTAGGTGAGCAATGTCATATCTGCAAGCGTAGCTCGTGAGGAGGCACCCACTTGTTTTTAGGCGTCTCGCAATGCCGTATACCATGCGATGCACTGTGTCACTTGGCTGTTTTTTGTTTTTTGTATGGGGCTGAAACCAGGTGCAATCGTTTCTGAGTATGTGGATTGTGCACGTGCTGACTGCTCGACTGCAATGGGCCCGCAGGTGGTGAGTGGCAGCTACAAATTTCTCGTGGGGGTTTGGATTACACTTTGACAGCGGCAAACGTCTTGCAACCATGTATGTGGAGAAGAGACCGCAGTCCCATCCCAGGCTCCATGCGCACGTGCTTAAAGTCTGCTCGCTTTGTTACAGAGGACTCTATCGAGCTGGTAAGTACGACAGCCTTGATGCTGGACGTTGAAACTGATGTTCTGCACACTAATGTCACTCGTTGTACATGTTGACCAGTGTTGTGCATGGCAGCGCATGCAAGCCTTCCCTGATATGTGCGATGTGCCCACAGTATTGCTCGGCATGAGTGCAACAGGATGACTTGAGAGAAGCCGAGGTGGACATGCTGAGAGGTATCCTGTACGAGACACAGCTGACGCGCCTGGATTTGACAGTGCACACCACTTGCGAGACGTCCTCAGGCTTGTCGACTTTGAAGGAGCTGGTCAGGTTGTTCAAGGCTGAGAGGCAAGACAACGGCCGGGCAGCGCTGCGCCATCTGGACGTGACGGCGCTTGCACCGATCCGACGCCCCGACTGCCGGGCCATTGAACGGCTGCAGTTGCACCAGCTGACAACGCTGGTGATGCCGACATGTGCCAGCAAGGTGTGCTGCAACTGTTGTCACTACGATACCATTGGCACTAATGTTGTACGAGCATGAAGGTCAGCAGTCATATAGGGTACGTATGTCGTCTGTAAGAGTGGAGGTGTTTGTTGCAGCAGGCAAGAACGGGCAAGGCTCACCACTCATCTGGGTTTGACTGAATAGCAGCTGAGCATCTCTCTGGTGCGCGTGCAGGCTGCACAAGCACAGCTGCTGGGCTGTCTCTACCTACTGGCCAACCTCCGGCAGCTGACGGTGCACTTGGCAGTAGCTGCAGGCACTCTGGCGGCATTAAGCCCGTTGACTGACCTAACGCAGCTTTGCCTGGTACGTCCACACTCTTTGCCTGTGTCAAGAGTTGCTCAGCGATCACCGCAGTGACACACATCCCATCGACTATGGTGTCTTTTCATCATGCATGCCTCGGCTGTATGCATGTCCAGTACTAGGTGCAGCTGCAACGAGCATGGTCATAGCTGCAGCTCAACACACTGCCTGATGCGAGGCATTACTTTTGAATGTCACACAGTGCGACGGTGATAGCAGTGATGCGGTCCCCGGCGCCAGACCATGTTGCAGAAAGCCGCAGCTTCAACACTGGATTAGCTTGCAACATCTGCTCTTGCCTCTCAAGTGCAGTGCCATCAGTTGCCGCATATGCTTGCCTGCCCATGCATGCAGCTCTACAACCTGCAGTTCTGACAAGGTTGTATTCATGCATCGTTGGCATATGCAGGGAGTTCACCATTATAGGCGGCTCAGTTGGTGATGAGGCACTAACAGCGGCCTTAAACCACATGCCAAGTCTGCAGGTGCGTATGCCCGCATTCAGCCTGCGTCCTTGCGCCTGCGCTGGAGTATGCAACAACCCGCTGTCCACACACGATGTCTGCATGGATTGATGGAGCTTGATACAGCCCAAGCAGTGTCGTCAGGCTTGGCTAGAAAACGTGAACGTTACGGTATGATCACCGGTTGCAAATTCTGAGAGAACACTTGCCATTCCACCACCACGCAGGTGCTGCAGATCGCCAAGAATGATGTACTGACAGGCTGCAGCCTCAAACTGCTGCCATACTGCTGCCCCGTACTGACAGCCCTTCATCTCGAGGCGATGGCCAACCTGAGCGGCTGCTTTGTGCAGGCATTACAGCAGCTTACGGTATCCTATATGCTGCATGCATGCTTGGCCTGTTATGTTTGATGTAAGCTGAAGAGATCTGAATGTGTGTCTTCTTGGCGACCTGCAGTGCCAGGGAAGCAAAGGTGTTGTGGCTGGTTCCTGATCATATGAATACTGCAGATACTGTCTGCATGCAGGTCCTTGCCACTTTCTATCTGGTAGACTCAGATGTGGTGGCAACTCACTGGCCGCATGCTATGACAGCAGACCTTCCGCTTAGCCTGCAGACGCTGATACTACATGGCAACACTCAGAATAACACTCGCTCGGTAAGCCTTCCCTCCGCTCCTGGAGTCATTGCCGCGAAGTGCAGAGGCCGTTGCTGAATTGTTGACATCCACTCTCTGGCTCATTGCCTTGTGTCGTGTATGTGTGCTTGAGTGCAAATCATCAGGGTCTCATCAATGAAGACCCTGTTGGCGGGCGTGCTCACGCTGTAAAGTGTGAGCATGCTGCATTGCCTTGCAGAACGAAGGTGCAAGTGTGCAACATCTCATGAGTGTCCGTCCGCAGGAGCCTGATGATGGGTGGCTGGGGTTTCATGCATGCATGGCAGACCTCCTGCAATCTCTGCCGTTGCTACAGGCGCCGCTGCGTTGGCTCAGTCTGCAGCTCGGTAAAAGTATTCACGGGGACAACACGCCATTCACAGGTGCGTGTATCTGGCGGGCCTGCTGTGCCTCGGACCTCGTATGATGACATGTGTGTCTCTGTCTAGACAGGCCGACGTTCGACCTGCCCTTGGCGCCACTGTCCATTGAACGTGGCCTTCAGCATGTGCAGATGCCGACCTGAACAGCTTGGCCGCTGCAGCAGCTCAGCTGCAGTATTTGGAGCGCTTGGACCTGTATGATCTGAAAGTGGGCACAGATCTGCTTGCAGTGTGCATTGCTGTATACCTGATTTCTGTCAGCGCGACTGTACCATCCCACCTCTGAGTGCGAGCGGTCTGTATGTGGAGTCAGTTCATAGGAAGCAGCTGCACGTATATACGTATGCAGGTGGCCGCCGATAGCCTGCCACAGCTGCTGGCGCTGCCGGCACTGGTGGAGCTGAATGCCACGGAACACTGTGAAAACGAGGTCATTCCGTACGAGTCGCAGCAGCTCTTCGACAACCTAGAGGCTGGGTTCGATGCACTTCAGACCGCAGCCAAGCTGGTTGGGCGCATCATCATCACTGCTGAAATTGATGGTTGACTGCACAGCAGATGCCACATGAAGGATGTCAGCTTGTTTGAGCTGCGCACGACTTCCAGCCATGCTGCCATATTGCTTGCAATGTCTGCCAAGCATCTACTAACACCTGATTTGGGCTGGCGCTGCAGCATTATTGGCTGCAGCCTGTGGTCATTAGTGAGCCGTGCCAGTATGTTACTGATGACGGTGCCCAGTATGTTGCTGATGACGGTGCCCTGTTAGCCTGTTTGCAACAAACGTATGTTCGTGGCACCTCAGGGCTTATTCTGGACTTCTGCATGCATGAGATCCTTGGAAAATGCTGGATCATGGCACCATGTCCGCTATATCGCAGCGTTTCCTGGTCGATTCACTTCACTTCACCACACTTCAAATGTAGCACCGTCTTCATCAGCGTACAGAAACACGCTGTGATGATCCAAGGGTTTGCAGATTGATGGACACAGCGCTGCAGTCCATGCCACACCGATAGGCCAAGACACTCTCCACCTCAGTGATCGGACCGCCTTCAGACCGCTCCTCGTGTAGAACACAGAGGCCTTGCTGACGTCATTTACGATCTCATCCCTTCCACAGCATCATGCTGACAAGCAGACAATCTGGCATGAGCCTGACAGACCTGCCGCCGGAGGTGATCAGTCGCATCCTGGCAGCGGCAGGCCCTGACGAGGCTGCGGTGGCGGCGGGCTTGAGTGCAACATGCCCCTCGCTGCGGGAACTGGTGCTGTCGTCGTGCACCAGCAAGGCCTGCATGCGACACTTTGGGCGCGGCACACAGATCGCACCGCTGCTGCGGCGCCTCTCTGGTGCTGGAGAGCTTCTCCGCTTTGATCACCACATTCGCATTAGCCCTCATTCTTCTCAGGCTTCGACAAGCATGTGTACCTGAACATTGCGTGCAGGGTTGCAAAAGCTGACATTGGCCAGCTGCGGGTTAGACGCAACTCTCTGGCTGGAGCTCGAGCAGCTGCAGCACCTACGGCACCTCACACTGCCGTAAGCATATGCAGCTGTCCTGGATCGCAGCATGTGTTCAGGAGCCTGCTGAGGTCAGCTGTTCCATAGCTGTTGACTGTTCGTGTGCAGGCTGGTGCTGACGACCAGTTGCATGCAGCCGCTCGGCACACTGCAGCGGCTGACCGGTCTGGCCTTCACCAGCTGCGAGTACAGCGATGCGAAAGAGCCGCTGCCCCTGCCAGCAACGGCAATCGCGGCTCTGAGCCGCCTGGAGGCGCTGGATGCATCAGCATGCGCACCGCTTGCCGCCGCGGGTGCAGTGTCTGCAACATGTGCATCAGATCGAGGGTGCACCGAGTACCAGCAGATGCATGGTCTGCTATCAATAGCCAGCGCAAGCATCTCGCATCTCGCATCGTGCAGGGCTCCAGGGCCTGTCCACCCTGCAGCAGCTGGAGGTGCTGCACGTGCCTAGCAATGACCCGCATGCAGTTACGCGCCTGGCGGCGCGCCTGCCCCGCCTGCACAGCCTGGACCTGCGGTGCGGCTCCGCAGCAGGGGCTCATGCGGAGGCAGGCGACCAGCTGGACCTGGCAGCGGCAACAGCGCTGACGGAGCTGTGGCTGCATGTGTGCAGCGGCACCGCTGCCACCCTGCGGCAGCTGCAAATGCCGCCGCGCCTGCAGGTGCTGCCATGTCACTTGCTTGCCGCAGTTGTGCCCGCTGGCCATGCTTGCATACTTGCAGGCCGCACTGCGTCCTGTCAGCTCCCGATCAGATTCTTGATCAATCACTTCTGCTGATTTGAAGGCTGTACATGTGAAGATAACCATCATGGCTGTGCATGGAGCAGACGATACCATGACTGTCATCAATGCGCTGCCGCTGCAGGTTGGTCTCAGCGGTTGTGTCAATCTCAGTGCTTGAAATGCATGCCAGCCCATGAAAGTCAACTTATGTTCTGACCGTGATCACAAAGCCATATGCCTTGGTACCTGCAGCATCTGGCTTCGCTGGACCTGCTGTATGCATGGAAGCGTCAGCGGCCGGCCTACAGCCCACCGCAGCTTGAGCTTCAGCTGCCAAGGGCACTGCCGCAGCTACACCAGCTGCGTTTTTGCGGGTATCCAGACTGGGACGCCCTGCATGAGGCGCTGTGGCCTCTGGCCGTCCTTGCGGCACAGTGTGCTCCTGGGCAGACTGCTGTCGACAGTGCCGGCAAAGCTGCTGCTGCTGGAGTGCCGCCCGTGCAGACTGGCAACCCACCAGGTGCGCGCATTGTATCTGCAAGCTGGACTGCCATCCCAGTGGTCGATGGGCATTGCGATGCAGAATGGCTGTGGAATGTGATGCTTGGCAGGCACTCGTGGTGCACCTACCTTCAGACTGAGTTTGTGGTCACGCAGGTGATGTGTGGCGCCTGCAAATTCAAGTCTGTGACCTGGTGTACAGTCTGTCAGCAGCTGACATCCTGCAGCAGCCAAACGCACCAGATGGCAGTGGCAGCATTCACGGCAGCATGCGCGGGCGCCTGAAGTCTGCCGGCTTCTGGGATCACAACCCGATCAGGATGGTGAGACAAAGTGCAGCACCATTACTGGGCTCTGTTTGCAGCGAGCAGTGGCTGGCCACATCGCAACCTTGACGCACTTCCCATGGCATGTAGCACGGAGTGCACGAGAACGTGCTGCAGATCCCAGCCATGCTGATGTGCCTTGCCGCTGGTGCAGCTGCATGAGGATGAGCCAGCACCGGAGACGCTGCAAGGACTGGTGACCCACGAGTCACAGCTGACGCGCCTGGACCTACTGTCCAATCAGCTGCCAAGGGAAGAAAGGGCAACGCTGTTTCAGCGCCTCGGCAGCCTGGCAGCTTTGCGGCATCTTGACGCCATGGTGTGCTGGCCGCGGCTGAACCCCGATGACTGCCGCAGCCTGGGACGGCTCCAGCACCTGACGACGCTTGCAGTGCCCTTTGACAGAGAGGTGAGCTGCTCACGGTTCTTGTCCATAAGGATCCTGGCATCTGCCGTGCTGCCAGTTGTCGCACCATCAAGCACGCACAGAATGGGAAGTGTAGGGATCCACTGCAGACCGAGCAGACTGCAGGTGCTCAAGGCTCTCGGTTCAGCCTGTTTTGGTCCCTCGACATGCTTTCTCACATCAACATCTGACATTCGGCCTACACTCTGCAGGCTTTGCCGGGAGCAGCGCAGGCCTGCCTGCGGGCGCTGACAAATCTGCGGCAGCTGAAGGCCAACCTGCCCATGAACCCTGACACGCTGGCTGCACTGCAGCCGCTGAACGCCTTGACGGCAGCTCCACTTGGTAGGCCGGTGCCCTTGCCAACGAGCAGCGCACTCAGATCCACTGCTCAATTCTGTTGGCCGCCTGCACCATGCGAAATCCCCAAAAACTTCCAAGGGAGACGCTGATAGCTACACTCCGAGAACACGGCCTCCAATCATTTGATCTGATGCCTCACAGGATGAGGGGGAGAGCGAGCTGGCAAGCAAAAGCGTTGGGAACTCGGTCAGTCCTGTTGGTGGGACCTACACCCAATGCGCTTGCCGCTGACGTGCTGCTGCCACGCCGCTCCTACCGTCCCCTTGTGTGTTGCGGCTTTGGGTGCCGTCGTGTTGCCCATGAATGGTCGGCTCCGTCAGGGACGACGGTCGTTGCTGTTTGCCACTGCAGGCAGCTCATAGTATTGCGTGACAATGTCAACGACGAGGTACTGGTCGCAGTCCTCGAGCACATGCCCTGCCTGCAGGTGGTCGTTCCCACTTGCACCTGGCTATACACTCCAGCATCCTGTGCGATGTTACTGTCCAGCAGCTGCAGCCTGACAGCTGTGCAGTTGGCGGTTGGGGCTGTGAGGCAGCCTCTGAAGCTATTACATGTTGCTCTGCCATCAGGAGCTGGAGATTGTCTTCAAGTTCGCTCTGTGTGGCGACGGTCTTGAAGCACTGCCGCGCTGCTGCCCCTTCCTCAAGGCGCTGCGCTTGCAGCATCTCCCGCATCTGACCGGCTGCTTTCTGCCGGCATGGCAGCAGCTCATGGTACAATGCACAGGACATGCATGGCTCATATCCATGATGTAGTTCTTGAGCAGTGTGCTCTCACTGCAGTCACCAATAGAACCCATTCGCACATGGTACCTACTGAACTGTCCTTGTACCAGGACTTGGTCGCATTTGAGGTGCTGACGTCGACACTGGCAGATAATTTGCCAGACGCAGTTGCAGCACATATGCCACCAAACCTGCTGACGCTGCAGTTGCTGTATATGCCTTACGGAGAGGAAATCCCTGAAGACTTCCAGGCAAGTCGTCAACAAATGCCACCAACTTGGGCTCCACAGATCGTTTGCTGTACCCGGCGCCGCTTCTTGCCTCAGTCGACATGAGCGCATGTGCTTGGACATTTGGGCAGTACTTCAGATATACACCAACTGCCTTGAGCCGCCTTGGTCAAGTGCCGACGGACTGCAAAGCGTCTGAGTCGGCCGCTCGAGCAAGGTGGCTGACTATGCAATATATGACTGCGTTTTGCAGTGTGCTCCGGGAAGGCGGGATGGCTTCGGCGCATGCGTCTCGGATCTCCTAGGGTCCCTGCCTTTGCTGCAAGCGCCTCTGCGAGTCCTCAGCCTCCAGCGCGGGAATCGAACACCGTTCACAGGTATCGTGCCAAACTCAACAATCCCTTGTTGACGAGTTTGCAGGGGGCCAAACTTGTCACTACCAAAGCATGTCTGTTGCACCCTCGGCAGCTGATGTTGCATATGCACAATACGTCAACCGTCGCCAATGCATAATTGAGGTTGGCTGGCCCCTGTAGATGCCGACATTGGAACCTTGGCAGCAGCAGCAGAACAGCTGGCCCACCTGGAGAAGTTGCACCTAGAAGATGTACAGGTGGGGTCATTGTCAAGTCCTTGTGTGTTGCTCATATGCATTGAGGCATACCCGCAGCGTGCTAGTTACCACGCACGCATTCATGCATGTAGGTGATCGGCGGCATTTGCAGCCGCTGCTGGCGCTCCCGGCTTTGACAGAGCTGGTTGCTTATCCTTTTCATGACAGCATAGACAACGGCGGCGACAATGATGAGAATTATGACCTCCTGGACCAGAGTTATGAAGCTTGGCAGACAGAGCTTGATCATCTTTGCGCCTCATTCACGGCAGCTGGCCGTACTTTGCTGCTAGGGGAGTCGCCCTTCTGATACAGAACATAAATAAGGACCCGGGACAAGTGTTCTCTGCATGAGGGACAGCAGAATCTCACGTGCCGCCGTGCATGTCACGATGTCGTCACCACTGCTGCGGCCAGCCGTATCCTTGCAATTGTATCTGCAGTTTTACGCTTTGGGGTTGCGGCCAGCCGGCTGATGGTATACCAGATGGTATACCATCTGCGCTAACAATATCAGCAGTGCCGATCCTATCGATTGTGTTGACTTTGTTGTTACCCAAGTTGAAGTGCAGCCTGCAGTCCATGTGCCGTCTGTATGGCGACGCAGGGTGACATTGGCTGATGACGATTGTCTGCATCGGGCTTGCAATTCGTGCAGATGTTCGACCTACTGAGAGAGATTCTTGGAATTGGCAATCACCTTAGCATGCAGCACATCACTTCTTGCATTGCGTTTGACATGAACAACATGCAGCAGCACCAGCTCAGTAGGTCACAACGGTGCTCCTGCTTCCAAGCGGGGCTAATTGATTGGCGCACAGCTGCGATCCACACGGATGACAACTTCACAGATCACCAAGCAGTAGCAGCTACTGTGAGAACCTGAGCCAGCTTAGTGGCCTTGCTCACGTCTGCTCTTGCCATACATCAGCATGGTCGTGGCAACCAGGCGCTCCCCTGAAACGCTGACAGACTTGCCACCGGAGGTGATCAGTGCCATCCTGGCAGCAGCAGGCCCTGACGAGGCTGCGGTCGCGGCGGGGTTGAGCGCAACATGCCGCTGGCTGCGGGACGTTGTGCTGTCGTTCTGCACCACCGAGGCTCAGCTGCGGCACTTCGCGCGTGGCCAGCAGATTGCACCGCTGTTGCGGCGCCTCACAGGTGCTGGAGAGTTCTGCCTCTGTGACCACGTGATTTGCACTTCATCACTTTCAGGCTCTGTACGTATGTGTGTCGGATCAGTCCTGTTCATCAGCGGCTGTAGGGGTGCAGAAGATGACACTGGCCAGCTGCGGGTTTGATGCAACTCTATGGCTTAAGCTTACGCAGCTGCATCGCCTGCGGCACCTAACCCTGCCGTGAGTGATACTCGTTCGGCCTGCGCTTCGTATAAGCTAGTTTACTCCTTTTTAAACAGGTCCACAGTTCTCCCTCTTAGTCCGCAGGCTACAAAGGGCGACCAGTTGCATGCAGATGCTCACTACAGTGCAGCAGCTAACTGCTCTGACTTTCAGCGGCTGCAAGCACCGCTATGGTGCAGAGCTGCCATCTCTGCCAGCCAAACTCATCGCAGCTCTCAGCAGCCTGAAAGCGTTGGATGCATCAGCATGTGCACCGCTTGCTGCCGCAGGTGCAGTCTGTCTGCAGTATATGAAGTCGGACTGAGTCTGCGCTAAACAACAGCACAGCCCAACTTGCCTTGTTGAATTACCTGGCGCAAGCCCCTCACATCCTGTGTCTTGCAGGGCTTCAGGACCTGTCCATCCTCCAGCAGTTGGAGGTGCTGCATGTGCCCTGTGACGATCCACACGGTATCACACGCTTGGCGGCGCACCTGCCACGCCTTCGCAGCTTGGACCTGCGGTGCTGCCCAACAGATACTGATGGCAACCATCCTAATGTGGCTCATGAAGAAGCAGCTGGCCAGCTGGCGCTGACCACCGCAAGTGCACTGACAGAGCTGCGACTGCGTGTGTGCGGCGCCGCTGCTGACACAGTGCAGCGCCTACAGATGCCGCCACGGCTGCAGGTGCTCACCACGGCGCAGCCTACTGTGGGTGCTGTCTTGTGCGCCCACAGTCAGGCTTTTGATGCCCTTTCTCGGCTGGCATGTTTGCGTGTGACATCTTAGCCGCTTCACAGTAATGCATCTACTCAAGGGTGTCTGACGATACGCAGGCCCTGGATGTGAGCATCTTGATCTACAGGACACATGGGGCCAACGACATCATGGACCTCATCAATGCCCTGCCGTTGCAGGTCTGCCTGAACATGTGACGTTGCTTCAATACCGAAGCTAGACGTTCAGGTGTCGTGCAATGCCCTACAATTGCTGTCGTTGGCAATAAGCAGATTTTTCAATGCTTACTTTCTTTGGCCTGTAGCATCTGGTTTCACTGGACCTGCTGTATGGATGGGAGGGTGGGCGGCAGGCATACAGCCCACCGCAGGTTCAGCTTCACCTGCCAAAGGCACTGCCACGGCTGCGGCGGCTGCATGTTAACGGCTATCGTGACTGGGATGCCCTACATCAGGCACTGTGGCCCCTGGCCATTCTGGCAGCGCAGAGTACGTCTGGTCAGCTTGTTGCCAATAGTGCCGGCACAGCATGTGCTGCTGGTGTGCCAGCCCACCAGCTCAGCAGTCCACCAGGTGCGCAAAGCATGCATGAGCTGTGAGCTATGCTATCAAGGCACTGCAGCGCACAGCTGTGACAGCTTTATTTCAAGGCTGTTCTTCTGCAGGTGCCGTACTCATTTTGCAACGATATGTCGTGGGACCCATGCAGGTGATACATGGCGCCTGCAAGTGCAAGTTTGTGGCTTGGTGTACAGCCTGTCAGCAGTTGATATTCTGCAGCCAGATGTACCAGATGGCCGCAACAGCATCCATAGCAGCATGCGTGGGCGCCTGAAGTCCGCCAGGTTCTCAAATAACTACCCATTCAGGATGGTGAGACGAAGCGCACTCTGCTGGTGGTTAGGGGCTCTACTTGCAGCGCACAGTCGCTGGCCACCCTAAGCCACTGAAGCACCTCGCATGGCATGTCGCGCAGAGTGTAGGTATGCGCATCACAGATCGCAGACACACTGATGTGCGCTGCCGTGCTCTGCTGATGCAGGCTGAGCGAGCATCAGACGTGATTTCAGAAGTGTTGACCTACGAGACAACATTGACGCGCCTGGAATCGCTGTCCTATACGCTGCCAACGGAGGCTGCTGGAATGATGTTGTTCCAGCAGCTCGGCAACCTGAGAGCCTTGCGGCATCTTGACACCAAAACACATTGGCTGCGTATGACCCCCAATCACTGCCACAATCTGGGACAGCTTCAGCAGCTGACAACTCTTACAATGTCCTTTGACAGAGAGGTAGGCCACTCAGATTTGCCATCAGGGGCTTTTTTGCCACTGCCATACAGCCAATCCATTTGCTCAACGCCTTTATGATATCAGCATTTGATGGTCGGCTTCACATATCTGCAGACTGTGCCAACAGCACCAAGTTCCTATCTACGGCCGCTGACAAACCTGCGGCAGCTGAAGGCCAACCTGTCATTGAACCCTGATACTCTGGCTGCGTTGCAGCCACTCACCACCTTGACGCAGCTCCACCTGGTATGCCATTCTGGTCATCTCTATCTGGCAGAACTGTGAATCCAATAGATTCCACTGCTCGGCCATCGGTTGCCCCTACTGCATGCATCGCTATAGTCCGGTGGTCAACCAGCCATGGTCTCATTCATCATGCGGTGCAACACAGGAGGAGGGGGCTGATAGACGCCGGTGCCATCATGCGCTTGGTAACGACAGCAACGGTGACGGACATCGCTGGGTCAACCTGCAGAGACTGCAGCTGCCTGTCAGGTTCAGCTGCCACATCCTCTTTATACGTTCCCTGTGCATACTACAGTGGGTGGCTACAGTGTTGCTCATTGTGTATGCAGCTGCACTCCTTGGCTCACCATCAAGCCACTGGGATAACGCTTGTTATTGGCCACTGCAGGCGGCTTTTGATGGACGAGGATCATGTCAGCGATGAAGTGCTAGCTGCTGCACTCGAGCACATGCCGCGTCTGCAGGTGTGCATAGCCGCTGCAGGCTTTGTCTCCTGCATCCTGTGCTACCTGCATTGTGGGACTGGCAGCTGTGCGTGTACAACCATTCAACCAGTACTGCTGTAGCATGGAATACAATAAGCAGTGGCGTGTCGAACAATATCCTCTGCTGTCACGCAGGAGCTGAACATCAGCAGGAACTGCATCGTTAGCGGCCATGGTCTCAAAGTGCTTCCGCGCTGCTGCCCTTTTCTGAAGGTGTTGCAGATAGAGCACTGTACATCACTGAGCGGCTGCTTCCTACCGACTTTGCAGCAACTTACGGTACCTGTGTGGGGCATGTAGTGTCCATGAGGATGATGCTGCATGACTCTACTACTGTGCAGATTGTGTACCTGCCTGCAGGTGTCAGATAGCATCGATGCATCGATGCAGCCACTCAAACAAGCATGATTGCTGATTGCTCATGTCCTGTGCCCAGGACTTGACTTCGTTTGAAGTTTCAGGATCGCCACTGGCACATGAAGTACCGTGCACAGTTGCAGCATGTTTACCACCCAACTTGCTGACTCTAAAGTTGCAGTACTGGTCTTACGCTCCTGACGACACCAAGGTAGAGGGTTGCACCCATTGCGAGAGAGCATTGCTATGCTATGCCTGCCGCCAGTTACTGTCCTAAGTGCTTGTTGTCGCATAGCTTGAACACATTGTGCAATATGTGAACTGCGGAATGCAGTGCACCAAAGCCTCCACCAGTCGCGGCTGCAAACCCTCTGTTTCAACCGTCGCTGACGTGCAAGATGTGATTGCAATACGCAGTGTCAGGCCGGAAGGCAGAAGGGTTTTGGTGCATTCATGACAGCGTTTCTAGAATCCCTGCCTTTGCTGCGGGCGCCACTGCGGGTCCTCAAGCTCCAGCGTGGCCGCGGAACGCCATTCACAGGCGTGATGCGCTGCAACACAGTGTTGCTGCTTGTGCATATATCACACAACCCGGACAACAGCATTTGATGCGCAATTGCGCATGCGCATGTTGGTCCTGTCACGTCGAGCAAAGGGCGCAAGGGCTAAGGCATCTAGGTGGCCTGTGTAGATGCCGACCTGAAGAGCTTGGCAGGAGCCGCAGAGCAGCTGAAGCACCTGGATAAGTTGGACCTGGAGGACTTGCAGGTAAGGCCACAGTCACCAACAGCCTGCACTGCTGCGCAACTGCCCTGTCTCCCATGGCTGCTCAGCTGCATCCGACCCCGCCCATGGCATTGTTACCATCTGTTGTCCGCATGCATGCAGGTCTGCACCGGCGGCGCACTGCAGCAGCTGCTCGCGCTGCCGGCCTTGGTAGAGCTGGAAACCCAGTTATTCACTGACGACCTGGCAGATGGGTGGAACGATGAAACTGCTCTTGTGCGGCATGCTGTCATAGAGACTGGACTCAGGGAGCTGCAAGCCTCGTGCAGGGCGCACGGCCGCGAACTGATGATCAATGGCGATGTGGTGTGAAGTCAATCAGGCCAAGACCAGCGTGTCGGTTCCTTGCGTCGCCAAACTGCTGCGGTTGTTGCTGCAGCAGCTACCAGCACCTACCAGCCCAAGGAGCACATCCTTCTTTGCCTTGCGAGCGTACGCCCAGGGCTGGTCGCAGCAGCCAGCAGTCAACACACCTTGATTTTACAATGTGAATGATGGGATATGACAACAGCTGGAGCACATGCTAGATCCACGCGTCAAAGTAATGGGTCTGGCTTTATATATCACAAGATCAGGCAGCGGGATCTGCAGCAGGCCTGCACCGAGGTGCAAGTCCACAACGATGTCCACCAGCGTCCCTTTGTGGCATCTGATGATATCCATCGATGGGTCATGGGTGTTTTGCATGGGTGTTTTGCAAGGAGATCCTTGGAACAAGCCGGACCGTTTGGCAAACATGTCTGCTGCCATCGTGCCATGTGCATTCAGATCTCAAGCACCCCCATGAGTCTGTGGCTCTGCGAGCTGTGATCACTTGGGGCGCTGCAAATTGACGGATGCACCGCGCTGCCACACCGGAAGGCCCAGACACTTCCAGCTCAGAGATCAGCGACTGCAGGCCACCTCCATTCGAAGATACATTCATGCCTTGCCCACTTCAGTCACTGTTTGATTCCACCACAGCATCATGGTAACAACCAGACGCTCCCGCATCAAGCTGACAGACCTGCCGCAGGAGGTGATCGGTTGCATTTTGGCAGCAGCACGCCCTGACGAGGCTGCGGTTGCGGCGGGGTTGAGCGCAACATGCTGCTGGCTGCGGGGCGTTGTGCTGTCGTCCCACACCACCGAGGCCAAGCTTCGGCACTTTGGACGCGGCCAGCAGATTGCACCGCTGCTGCGGCGCCTCACTGGTGCTGAACACGTCTTCCGCCTCGTTTGCACTTTTCCTCATCTTTTCAGGCTTGGCAAGCATGCGTGTGTAAACGTGTGTGCAGGGATGCAGAAGCTGACACTGGCCAGCTGCGGTTTTGACGCAACTCTCTGGCTGGAGCTTCAGCAGCTGCAACAGCTGCGGCACCTAGCACTGCCGTGAGTGTTCCCAGTGAGTGTTGCTTCTGGCATGTGGGCAGAAGCCGCTGAGCTAACCTGGTCCATGGCTATCGACTGTCGCTCCACAGGCTGGCGCTGACAGCCAGTTGCATGCAGCTGCTCAGCACGCTGCAGCAGCTGACCAGTCTAGCCTTCACTGGCTGCGAGTACAGCGCTGCAGAAGAGCCACTGCCCCTGCCAGCAGCGGCGATCGCAGCCCTGAGCCGCCTGGAGGCGCTGGATGCATCAGCCTGCGCACCGCTTGCCGCCGCAGGTGCAGCCTCTGCATTGATCGTGTGAGACTGGGCATGCGCTGACTGTTGAAAGATGCCCGAGCTGCCGTTGAGCAGTGTTCAGCGCAAGCTTCTCGCATGGTGCATCGCCAGGGCTCCAGGACCTGTCCACCCTGCAGCAGCTGGAGGTGCTGCATGTGCCCTGCGACGACTCGTATGCAATCACACGCTTGGCGGCGCACCTGCCACGCCTTCGCAGCCTGGACCTGCGGTGCTGCTCAGCGGCGGAGGCTCACGCGGAGGCAGATGCGCAGCTCGCGCTGGGCGCTGCAACAGCGCTGACTAAGCTGCAATTGCATGTGTGTGCCTCCGCCGCGGACACTGTGCGGCGCCTGCAGATGCCGCCGTAGCTGCAGGTGCTGGTATACGGGTGCTGCTTGCTGTGACTGCTTTTGGTGGTGGTATACGTATGCAAGGTGATAATCACGTTGTCAGAGTTGTTGCGACCCTGTATGATATATGGTGGTAGATTATGCTGCCATATCAGCCTGAGAGGTGTCGTCGCTGCTCAGGTACTGGATGTGACCATCATGATCGACAGAACAGACAGGGCAGACGACATCATGGCTGTCGTCAATGCCCTGCCACTACAGGTTGGTCTGAAGAGTGTACCCCAGTGTCAACATGGTGGCCACAATTGCTGCGGTAATGTAATGAACCTCACATGATGCTTCGAGAAGCGGTGGAACCGAATGTTGCACCGCACTGTGCTTGTGGTCTGCAGCTTCTGGCTTCGCTGCGCATGCTGTGTGGACAGAAGTGGTTGCGGCCTGCATACAGTCCACCGCAGGTCAGACGTCAGCTGCCAAGGGCCCTGCCGCAGCTGCAGCACCTACACTTTGGCGGCTATTGCGACTGGGACGCCCTACATCGGGCGCTGTGGCCCTTGTCCGTGCTGGCTGCGCAACATGCCTTCGAGCAAGCTGCCACTAGTGTCGACACCAGATGCTTTGGTAGTACAGACCAGCAGCCTGGCAGCCTGTCAGGTGTGCAGCACGTTGCCTACAAGCTGTAGTTGCACTTCCATTTGCTTTGAACACTGCAGTGCAGGACCGCCGTGAAATGTGCAGCTCGGCATGGCACTCTTGTTGCCAATCAACCAAACAACGTTTCTGTTGCGGGGCAATCCAGGTGATACTTGGCGCCTGCAAATTCAAGTCAGTGAGATAGTGTTCAGTCTGACAGCAGCAGACATCCTGCAACTGAACGAAGCAAGAAGCACTGACAGCATCCATGGCGGCATGCGTGGGCGCCTGAAGTCTGCTAGCTTCTCGGAGCATGACACGATCAGGCTGGTGAGGCGACACGCAATACCCTGTGAATGTGCCAGGACAGTCTGAGCCTCTGCTGGCACAGCGCGTGGTGCCTGGCCATGACAAAGCACTCATGCAGCTTGCATGGCCTGCGGCAGAAAGTGAAGTAGAGTATGCCACGGGTAGCAGACGTGCTGACATATGCTTCTCTGCCTGCTGGCTGGTGCAGCTGCGTGAGGGTGAGTCTGAGGTGGATGTGGTACATCGGCTGCTGGCTGACGAGCCACAGCTGACACGCCTGGATCTGGTATCCTACAAGCTGCCGACAGAGGACAGCCCGGCGATCTACCAGCAGCTTGCAAGAATGGCGGGCTTGCAGCACCTGGACGCCATGGTGCTCAACTATCCAACGGCCATCGACTGCCGCGCTGTGGGGAGGCTGCAACAACTGACGACGCTGGCAATACCACTGGACACCAAGGTGGGCCCTTGCTCGGCTGTGACCTTGGGAGGAGTGCTGGCACCGCAGACTTGCGGCTTCCGCGGTGTACTCCTATCACTTCTAAACATCCTGCAAAGAGGGCGGGGACCAGCAACCGGACTTCAGGTGCTTGAGGCACTCGGGCCAGGTTCCCCATCACTCACGTGGGTTACTGTTAACCAAGCCGTCTCATGATTGGCTGATGGATGCGCAGACTTTGCGGGGAGCTTTGCAGGCCTGCCTACGACCGCTGACACACCTGCGGCAGCTGAAGGCCCACCTACCGCTGACCCCTGACACCCTGGCTACGTTACAGCCGCTGACCGCCCTGACACAGCTGCACCTGGTAGGTCAACGCCCTGACCGAAGTTCGGATGCATTCACTGCTTGAGTGTCGGCTGCCTGATGAGTGCAGATATTCGTAAGCTTGCGCTGAGAACCTGGCCAATGTTTTGAGCCGGGTCAAACAAATATGGCCCCTTCACCTTGGTGCCAAACAGAGTGAGGAGAGCAGCGACAGCGACAGTGCATTTGAGCAGCTCAACAAAAGTCGTAACAGGCATCGTCGGAAAACCCTGCAAACACTACGCTTGCCTCTCAGGTGCCTTACCTCCATCCTCCTTGTCTGCTTCCTCGTGTATATCAACTTGGGATCTTGCGCTACTGCCTAGTGTGGATGCAGCTCTGCTCTCTGAACATCTTCGAACGGTCTGGACCAATGGTTATCGATAATGGTTGCTTCAGGCAGCTGATTCTGGACCATGACGAGGTCGGCGATGACATCCTTGCTGCCGCTTTGGAGCACATGCCCTGTCTGCAGGTGAGCCTGCTACAGTGCAGCTGGTTCCCTCTCCTGCAACTTGTGCTGCTCTGCCATGCACAACAATCTGAATGCTGTGCATCTACAAGCACTGCATTGGTGGCTGGGGCGAGTTATGACAAAATCACTTGTAGTGTCAGTGCTTGCCCTGCGTCATGCCCGTAGGAGCTCCACATCAGGTTCGACTTCAGCCCGTTTGGCGATGGTCTTGAGGTACTGCCGCGCTGCTGTCCGTTCCTCAAGGTCCTGCGCTTGCAGCACGTTCATGTCCTGACCGGCTGCTTCCTACCAGCACTGCAACACCTTGAGGTAGGATGCGCAGGGTTTGCATGGCTGTTGAGCGGACTGTGTCTGAGAGCAGTTTATTAGCTGCGCACTTGTCGAACACAGTCGCATGGGGGCTTGCTGAAGCTTCAAGATGTACTTTCATTCAGGAGTTGACAACGTTCGAGGTGGTAGCTTCGCCGCTTGCAGAGGAACTGCCTGCCGCAGTTGCAGCACAGGTTCCACCCAATCTGCTGACATTGCAGCTGCAGTATCTGCCTTACGGGGAAGACATCCCCGACGATTGCCAGGCATGTCAGCAAAGTGCTTTGCCAAAGCTCTGCTGTGCACACCGACTAATCATACCCTAGCCACACATTGGTTGCATTTGCTCACTCACCTGAGGGCTGTGTATGTGGACACCACGCAGCATCAAACAGCCTGGCTGACCAACTGTTTGCAGAGCTTCTGGTTCAGTCATAGCTCACAACGTGCAACGTGTACCTGCGACTTGCAGTGTGCTGCTGGAAAGCATGAGGGCTTCAGCGTGTGCATCACGGAGTTCCTGGGTTCTCTGCCTTCGCTGCGGGCTCCGCTGCGGTCTCTGAGCATCCAGCGCGGCAACAAAACTCCGTTCCAAGGTGCGATGCACACGCAGGTAGCATGCTTTCCCGTGATTACCTTGGTTTGCGCTAAAGGCGTTCGTGACGTTGCTTGTGACAGTGGTGCACCAAAATCTGGCCAGGGTAGGGTTTCAGGGTTGATGGTGTAGCGGCCTGTGCAGATGCCGACCTCCAGAGCTTGGTGGCAGCTGCACAGCAGCTGGCACACCTTGAGAAACTGGACCTGCATGAAGTGCAGGTGAGCGCATCACTACCGGCAGTGTGCTTCACTGCAAACTGGACTGCCTTGTGTGAACATACGGCTGCTAAATGGTGCGCGCCGCCAGCGCACAGCATACAACCTGTAGTGTGTGTGCAGGTGACCAGCGGCGGTCTGAAGCAGCTGCTGGCGCTGCCGATGCTGGTGGAGCTGACTGCCCAGCCATTTCAGGAGACAGATGACGATGAGAATGAGGATGGTGCCGTCCAGGATCAGGGCTATGACAGCTGGCACTCCTGGCAGGCTGAACTTGAGGAACTGTGCGCCTCATTCAAGGCGGCTGGCCGCACGTTGTTCATAGGGTCCTCTTACATGTGAAGGAGAAAGCCAGCATCCTGGAGGCATTTGCGCAAGGGACGTTCTTGTAGTGTCACGTGTGCTTCTCTCCGCATGTTGTCGTTTTTGCTGCGGCGACAAGGACTATGGGAACCTGTACGGCGTCGTGACCTCCAAAGTTCCCACTACCGCATTCTGCAGCTGTGATCCTCTTGTATATATTCCACAACGCTGCACCGCTAGTGGTACCTGCGTCACCTTGTGTGGTTTCTTGCCATTCTGCAATTGCGGGCTGACACCTGGATTCAAGTGGCGAGATCCTTGGATCAGCAGCCGAGCTTCATTCACCAGGTCAGGTCATCCGTTCAACTTGTCTTGCAGCCTTGCCGATTTCAGCGACCTTCAAGTAGAGGACTGTATCTCCGACGATCGCAGAGCAGCACGCTACGTGCTCTCACCCACACTCGCAAATCTCTGACCGTCAGGAGAGGGGATCTCGCATGCTGATTCCGACATCTGGCTTTGGGGCCTACCTGCGATCAGCCTGACAACGACCATGGTCACAACACGACGCTCCACTGCCGGCCTGGCGAACATGCCGCACGACGTGATAGATGCAGTCTTGGCAGCTGCGCGCCCGCACCAGGCTGCAGCCGCGGCGGCGCTGAGTGCAACCTGCCCTAGCCTGCGGCGTGCCGTCCTGTCATCCTGCACCACCGAGGCGTGTATGCGGCACATTAGCCGCAGCCGGCAGGTCGCACCGGTCCTGCGGCGCCTCACCGGTAATGAGGTTGTTGGCCATTGCCTGTGCTATGTAGACAGACGGGCATCACATGAGGGCATCGTTACAACCATGAGTACGTGAACTGAGTACGCGTGCAGGACTGCAACGGCTGTCACTGGCCAACTGTGGGTGGCACGCGATCCCGTGGTTGCAGCTTGCACGATTGGAACATTTGCGGCACCTCACACTGCCGTGAGAACCATCAGCTGCGGTGCTGCTTGCCATGGGGAAGGCCGCTGCCACCAGCTCAGTCACGGCTCTCGCCCTTGCTCTGCAGGCTTGCCCCCACGGTTCACGCAATGCGGCCGCTCGCTGACTTGCAGCAGCTGACTGCTCTGACATTCACGCGCTGCGAGCACGGCAGTGCAACAGAGCTGCCACTGGCCGCACTGGCAGCGCTCAGTCGCCTGGTGTCACTGGATGCACTGGACTGCGAACCACTTGCCGCAGGTGCACACTAGGATCTGCCCCAGCTGACTGACTGAGCCTTAGCAGATGAAACAGCGGCAAGTCCATGTCTGCCATTGTGCTATGCTGTACACATGGCGCCACCGACTGGCGGCACTGTGCGTGCAGAGCTGCTGGATCTGTCGGTGGTTCAGCAGCTGGAGGTGCTGCGGGTGCCGTGTGACTTCCCACATGTGCTCACGGCCGTGGCGGGGCAGCTGCCGCGCCTGCGCAGCCTGGACCTGTGGTGCTGCACAGCGGGGGCAGCGCCGGAGGGGCTCCTGGGCCAGCTGACGCTCGCCGCCGCGACAGCATTGACGCAGCTGCGCCTGCACATGTCGCTGGCCACCGCCGACATCGTGCAGCGCCTGCAGATGCCGCCGCGTCTGCAGGTGCTGTCTGCAGAGCATCTTGCCAAATGGATCTGAAGTTCGTGTCTGCATTGTAACATGCCAAGCAGGCGTACATGCGGTCTGTTTGACATGCACTTCATGAGTGGGCGGTAATCCAGACAGCGAAGTCTTGCTGATCTGCAGGCGCTGGACGTCGACATGTGCATCGAAAACATGGATTGGACGGACGGTGTCGCCAGAGGGGCAGACGACGTCATGGCCTTCATCAACACGCTGCCGCTGCAGGTTGGGACACATGCACCTGCGGAGTACTACAGCCGTTCGATCCCACATCGTCAAGATCGCCCGCGCAGGCATTGATGGCAACTGGAACCCTGATTTGGCATCCCCGTGATCTGCAGCATCTGGCGGCGCTGTCCGTGGTGCATGGACCGGGGCACGGGCGGTCTGCATACGACCCGCCGCAGGCCGCACTGCAGCTGCCAGCCAGCTTGCCGCGGCTGCGGCGGCTGCACTTCGGCGGCTGCCCCGACTGGGACGCCCTGCATCAGGCGCTGTGGCCCCTGGCTGTCCTGGCAGCGCAGACTGCCACCAGGCACGCCGCCAGCTGCGGAGATGCTGGTGCGCCAGTCTAGGCGCCTGGCTCGCTTCAGTTGTGCATGGTTGGAAACGCTTGTTGGATCGACAACAGCCATGCCGCTCCTCAACCCGAGAAGCGCAAAGGTGCTGTGAGGTGTGCAACCAGAGCGCACTGCTGGGGCGCAAAACTCAGTGTGGTGTGGGTTCTGGGGCCTGCAGATGATGACTGGCGCCTAACAATTACAGTGTCGGAGCTGGAATATACCTTGAGTGCGGCAGACATCCTGCGACCACAGCAGCTGGGTGGCTGCAACATCATTGACGGCGTCATGCGCGGGCACCTGGATTCTGAATGCCTCGTGAGGGATGGGACGCACCCCAGGATGGTGAGATGGGGTACAGTATGCTGCTCACTACTAAACCCGACCCCAGCTCGCATGCACAATGAGGTGGCCTTGCTGGTGCCGCCATGAAGTGCCTGCATATGTGGCACGAACCATGCGCAAGCCTCACAAGCGCAGCTCCTCCACTAATCTTGCTTGGCTGTCGGTGCAGTTACGTCCTGCTGCAAAGGTAGCAGATATGCTGCGTGGGCTGCTGGCATACGAGACGCAGCTCACACGACTGGAGTTTGAGAAGTTAGCAGGCGATTATGCCACGGCGCTGAAGATCAGGCAGCTCAGCAGCCTGACGGCTCTACGGCACCTAGACCTGCCCGACCTACCAGCGCTGACCCCCCGCGATTGCCGCGCTGTGGCAAAGCTGCAGCAACTAACGACACTTGGCCTACCAGAGTGTAAGAAGGTAAATCCTTCTCACTTAACCCATGCTCAGTGGAGGCAAGAGTATCACAGTAGGCAGCATCGGGCACGGCACGTGCTAGCAGGGGAACGGTCCCGCAACTGTTCAGGATCCGTGCCGTGCCATGTACCAACTTGACGCTTCTGCATACTCCCTCACACCTTATCACCAGAGAAAAGGTTGCAGTCTACGCAAGCTGAGCGTAGTCTCACTGTGCGCAGGGTGCGTGGGCAGCCCTGCAGGCCTGCGTGAGTGCCCTAACAAGCCTGCGGCAGCTGCATGCAAAGTTTGCACCAACCCCCGACATGGTGGCGACGCTGCAACCACTCATCTCCCTCACGCAGCTGCACCTGGTGAGTGCGCATCCATGGTCAGTTGTGCAGTGTCACAGGTGGCACCTGCGCACACCACGGGCGGGCTGAGGCACTCATCTGATGCCACATGTGCAGAGCCTGGGCTGCAATGATGAGGCAGTTCCTGGCTTGGGTAGCAGTGGCAGAGGGACGCATCCCCATAATTGGGAGAGCCTCCATAGACTGCGCTTGCCTCTCAGGTGCTGTTGGACGACACACGGTGCTGTTCACTTCGATGTCTGCTGCTATTGCTGCAAAACGACACATCAGACTTGCAGATGCACAAGCAGTTCTGCAACTGAAACTCCTGGGCAATTGCTGCTGTCGGCTGCCCATTTGCAGGCAGCTTAGAGTGTCGTTTGACCCAACCAATGACGAGGCAGTGGCAGCTATACTCGAACATTTGCCTCACCTGCAGGTAGGCCTGTCTGGTTGCATCTTGCATATTGCATGCACCAGTGTGGCCGGTCATCATTCAGAATGTGAGACGGCGGTGCATCTGGCATTCTGGCTGCATACATACACTCTACAAGTGTAGAGCATAGTAAACCACCGAGATATACCGCGAATGCTACCACGGTAGAAAGTGTGGAACTTACTGTGGTAAAAGTGGCCCCAAGTATACCATCATGGTATACTGCTTGTACCCGTAGTAAGCTGTGCTGCATGCTGTGCTGGCTATTCGACAGCAGAGTAGAAAGTAGTGACAACCGTTTGGCAAGAAACCAGCTCCGTTACAGTCACTAGAGCCTAGAGTATGTTCAAGGCTGAAAGGAGAAGCTGAGCTGCTTATATGTTGTGCGAGTGGCGTGCAACCCAAGCTGTCACAAGGCAGCGGCGGTGGCGCCACCAGCAGAATACCCAGCACACCAGCACAGCAGCCAGGCCCAGCCACGTGCTGTTGCTACCGCGCCAGATGCTGTGCCCCTTCCGTTGGGCTCTGCGACCCTGCAGCGCAGACGCATGAGAGTTGCGGCAGCTTGTCGGAGCATGCTTGGCACCATTGCTGCGCGCGGCATGCCGAGCATGAATGGGATTGCTGAGGCACGCGAGGTCACCTGCTGTGGACGGCAGCCAGACCAGGATGTTGCTGTTGTTCGAGTGCTGGCTGCTTGACACTCCTGTGACCACAACGTCACTCAATGAGCTACTGCCGGGGCATATCAAGGAATGCATGTGTGGCGGCGGCATGGCATGCCAAGTCTGCTCACCTCACATAGGCCGCAGGCAGAGCTGACGCGGCAGCACCGACCGCCAGCTAGCTCGTGGCACTCCCTGCTGCGGCTGATGCCACTGCAGACACGCAGAGCACTATCGTCTGAAGGCATGCAGGGCTGCCAGTGTGCTGCAAAGGACAGCACAGCGGCAAGCGCCACTCACCGGTCATGAATGGCTGTCGCTTGTTGCCCTGGCGGTGCCTGCTGCTGCCTCAACCCATGCTCTTATACATCGTTGTACCTGCAGAGCCAGAGCGTGCTCAGACAGATCCGCATTGTGTCCGTGAGAGCCGAAAATGTGTGTGGGCGTCAGTACTGACCTAGATGGCGCTGCTGTTGCCTGTCCTGTTCCACATTACGGCTGCTTGCAAAGCTGCTGATCATGCCTGTAAAACTTTGCAGCACGCGGTCGGCAAGCCTTCAGAGCTGCTGATGTGCTGAAACGCAACAAAATCTGGAGCATCAGTACTGATTTCAACAGCTGCTGGCTGTGCTGCGTGGCAGCTGACCAAGCTGCAAGCAGCTTGAGATGCTTTCGTAGCAGCACAGTTGTAGTGCCACTCAGGGCAAGCGCCGCCCACACTCAATATCTGCCTCGGCTGCGTCTGCTGACAGGTGCAACTTGACATCAAGCATGCCGCGCTCAGCCGTTGGTGATCTGCCGTTCTAATCAGGTGATGCTATCGAGTCGCTGGTACCGTAGGCGGCCGTGCATGCGCGCAGACAGGAATGTGGGCCTTCAGGCTGCTTGGCTGCAACTGTCACTTAGCGCTAACTTTCGTATGCAAAGCCCTTTCCAAAGGCCTTTGTCAAAGGGGACCTCGCATGTTCGGGGGTTCCCACTCGATTGATCGATTAAGCTTGGCTTGAATAGCATAGTTCTGTCAACGAAAGGACTTGCCTGGGGGCTCCCAATCAACCATGCGACCATCAGTACCTGACCAGCATACTTTTGTCAACGAAAGCGCTTGCTAGGAGGGCTCTCAAACGATCGTGCGACCATCCGCGGCTGACCAGCATACTTTTGTCAACGAAAGAGCTTGTTAGCAAAAGCACCTTGGTGATTGTATCAGGGTCGGTCAACTTCACGGTATATCATGCCAGGGTACTATGAGTATACTACGTTCTGCTGTCGTTTACCGCATTGGCGTGGTATACCATGGGTCCCCATAGTAAACTGCTGTGGTAAACGGCCAAATTCACTTGTAGAGTACAAGTGCGGTGGATTGCTTGCTGCATTGCTTGAGTCATCTTGCCTGCACCTGGATCAGGAGCTGGACATATTCTACAACAAGGCACTGACTGGCTGTGGCCTCGAGGTGTTGCCTCGCTGCTGCCCGTTCCTGAGGGTGTTGAGTCTAAATACTCTGCCGAAACTAGGCGGCTGCTTTCTTCCAGCACTGCAGCATCTTGCGGTATGCTGCTGTGCTCTGATACAACCACACAGTGTGCAACACACCTATGCGCTACCATTGCAGTACTCAAGCAATGCCACCAGCATGCTGACTGAGCGCTTGTATGTGGCACTGTCCTACAGGACCTGGCCAGTTTCAAGTTGTTTGAAGCGCCCCTGGCGGGCGGGGTGCCACGGAGGCTGGCAGCACTCATCCCGTCCAACCTGCAGCTGCTGGATCTGCAGTACAGAACCTGCATCAGCTGGTCGCCACAGCGTGATGGGGTACGCCAGCTGGCGTCAATGTGTACGTGGGAACCATTGCCACTGCCTTTTGTATGCTGGTAGAGGGCATTTCTGCTGTGTGCCTGGCCCCTTCACCTCACCGTCGGCTGCCCTGGTCCACCAGCAGCAGTCCACCGGCCACGGATGGATGGTCGCAAATGTATCAGGCTGCAGCTTGTGTGAGGTGGCTGTGTCTGACGCGTGACTGACATTGCGACCGCAGTGCCCTATCGGAAGGCAAGTGGGCTTTGGCGCATGCGTCGGGAGCTTCCTGAGCTCCCTGCCATCGCTGCGGGCGCCGCTGCGGTGCCTCAGCCTCCAGCGTGGCAATCAGACCCCATTCACAGGTGCATATACATGCGTATTGTGTCTCGTCTGACAAACATGGGGTGGGACCGCCTCCAAAGTCTTGCTGTCGCGGCACAGCTGTCGCACGTCCAGCAGCAGAGTGACCAGCGACGCAGTGCGCGGCGTTGCCTGTGGCAGCAGGATATGACGGCCTTTTGCTGTCGTCTGCAGACATTGACTTGGCCTGCTTGACGGCTGCAGCACAGCATCTGCCGCACCTGGAGAAGCTGCACATACGCGATCTGCTGGTAGGTGCATGCATGGCCACCAGCAAATTGTGCTGCCCAGGTGCATTGACTGTGTGTGCACGACGGATGGGTGGCTGCTGTGCTGCATCAAGCCTCTCTACAGCATGGCGATTGAATGCATGCATGCAGGTGAGAGCGGCAGTTTGCAGCAGCTGCTGGCGCTGCCAGCGTTGGTCGAGCTGCAAGCCCAGCTGTACTTTGATGACGACGATCTTGACGCTGATCAGGTCACGCAACAGCGGCTGCTGCGCCTCCACACGTGGAAGGCTGACATGCAAGACCTACGGGCAGCTTTCGAAGCAGTAGGCCGGCAGCTAAGCACAGGCTGATGCGTTGATTAGGTAGACAAGCGTTGGCTGCACTGCTGGTAGTTTCCGATGCATGCAGGAGGGCAGCTGTTGAGACATGTGCAGCTAGTACAACTTGAATTGTGACATCGTGCCGGCGCCGACAACACCAGCATTATTTGAAGATGAACTGTGTTGACTTCCGTTATGCCCCAGCTTTTGCCTGCATTCCATGTGCTTCTAGTGGTGTAGGATCACAACGGCTGAGGCACGTTTGCGTGCCTAACATCAGGCTAGCAGCTCGTGCATCGTGGCCGATCTGAGAAAGATAGATCCTTGGAAACGCCAATCAGCACACCTCCTGTTGCATTGCGTTCAAAACTGTCAACATCCAGCACCGCTTGATCAACGCAGTACAATGCTGTCTCCTAGCAGCTGCTGATCGACTGACGCTCGGCTGCGATCTACATTGACGATATTGGCTGTCAGATCGCCAACTTGTAGGTCAGCAACCGCAACAGATACAAGGAGCTCAGCCAGGTCAGTGGCCTTGCTCACTTTTCTCAAGTCATCCATACAGCAGTATGGTCGTGACGACCAGACGCTCCCGCATCAGGCTGACAGACCTGCCACCCGAGGTGATCGATGCCATCCTGTCAGCAGCATGCCCAGACGAGGCTGCAGTTGCGGCGGGGTTGAGTGCAACCTGCCGCTTGCTGCGGGTTCTGGTGCTAGCCTCCCGAAATGCTGTCAGCATGCAGCGATTCGGACGTGTTCAGCAGATTGCACCGCTGCTGCGGCGCCTCACTGGTATGGCACACCATACCATACTATCGACTCGAGTAGGCGAGAGCGTCACATGTCGCATGTACTGACACATACATGCGTCTGCAAATGCGTGCAGGAGTGCGGGTCCTCAGTCTGCAGCGCGGCAACAAGACTCCATTCACAGGTGCAGTGCGACTCAGTGCAGACCAACTGCTGGTGCACGCAGCGCAAACCTGGTGGTGCTGGTGTATGCCATGTGCAGATATATATGCATGCCCTCCGCATGTTGAGCAGTGGTTCGTGCACGCATGCCGAATTCGGTGGCTAAGTGTGTTCGGGTGACCATGCCGGTGCGTGGCATCTGCAGATGGCGATTTGAAGAGCTTGGCAGCGGCAGCAAAGCAGCTGAAACAGCTGGAGAAACTGGACCTGGGAGCTGTGCGGGTGGGGACGCAGCCGTCAGCGGCCGAAGTGCTATATATGCTGCCTAGCTGCCACATGTCGCTGCCTAGCTGCCCGTGGGGTGCATGTTCATGCACCTGTTCTCTGCCGACTGCATGCAGGTGACTGATGTTGGCCTGCGGCGGCTGCTGGCACTGCCGGCACTGGTGGAGCTGCAGGTCGTCACATTCACCGACGACCTGGACATGGAGAACGACGACCACGACGAGAAGATGGGTGGGAAGCGGCATGAAAATCTGATGTGCTACCTCGGTGAGCTCCGAGCCTTGTTCAAGGCGCTCGGCCGCAGGCTGATCACGACGTGCGAGGGCTGTTATGTAGATGATAATTTTGAGGACGATTGATGTGCACGATGACCAGCAGCCGAAGGGTTCATGTGTGCAGTGGGGTAGCACATCGCCGCGGTGCGTGATGTGATTGGGCTGCGGTAGGTTAGTGGAAGTTCGGTTCGCCTCCTTGCTGCATGCCCAGAAACGGACGCACCATCTTGCAGATCGCACACCTTGTGCATGTGCACATGACAACATGAACACAGCTCAAGCAGGGTTTGCCAATTGCACTTGTACGAGATCCTTGGAAAACGCCGGACCATTGGCAGCATGTGTATGCTGCCATGCTGCATTCAGATTCCAGGCACTGCCATCGGTGTAAATTTGCCAACTGTGAGACATCGTCAGACCGCTGACTGACACAGCGCTGCCATCCATCATGAAAGGCCAGGCCGCTCCCATGGTCAGAGATCAGCAACTGCACACTACCTCAAGTTCAAAGTTGGACAGCAGTCTTACTGACCTCGGTCGCTGTGTTGATCACACTTGAGCGTCATTTGAAGGACCAGGCGCTGTCGCATCATGCTGACAGACCTGCCGCCGGAGGTCATCAGCGCCATCTTGGCAGCCGCAGGCCCTGACAAGGCTGCAGTTGCGGCGGGGTTGAGTGCAACATGCCGCTGGCTGCGGGGCGTGGTGCTGTCGTCCTGCACCACCGAGGCCACGCTGCGGCACGTTGGGCGCGGCCAGCAGATCGCACCGCTGCTGCGGCGCCTCACGGGTGCTGAACAGTGACGTCGTGTTGAAACGACTCATGACTTGCCAGCTTTTGATTGCGCATGCTCGACATGACCATGCGTGAAATCATGCGTGTAGGATTGCGACGCATCACATTGGCCAGCTGCGGGTTTGATGCGGTCCTGTGGCGGGAACTCAAGCAGCTGCACGGCTTGCGGCACCTCACACTGCCGTAAGTGCCTCATCAGCTGATGTGTGCCCTGCCATGCGGGAGGCTGTGGCCACTGGCTGCGTGCATACCAGCTGCCGTTGTGGGTGTGCAGGCTGCCACTGGCGGCCGATGCCGTGCAGCCACTCACCACGCTGCAGCAGCTGACTGCCCTAGCTTTCACCAGCTGCGAGTACAGCACTGCAGCAGAGCTGAAAGGTCTCCCAGCCACGGCCATCGCGGCTCTCAGCTGCCTGAAAGTGCTGGATGCATCAGCATGTGAACCGCTTGCTGGCGCAGGTACAAATTTGCCTGCTCTGCGTAAGGCTCAGCATACGCCGGGTACATCAGCACATCCCTGAGTTGCCATGGTGCCATCCTCAGCGCAAAGTCAGTTACACGCTGCACTGTGCAGGGCTTCAGGAGCTGTCCACCCTGCAGCAGTTGGAAGTGCTGCATGTGCCCTGCAGCTACCCGCATGCAGTCACATACTTGGCGGCGCACCTGCCACGCCTGCGCAGCCTGTTCCTCCGGTGCGGACGTACAGCAGATGCTCATGCGAACATAAATTGCCAGTTGGACCTGGCAGCCACAACAGCGCTGACGGAGCTGCGACTGCACATTCGTGGTGCCACCGCTGGCACAGTGTCACGCATGCGGATGCCGCCGCACTTGCAGGTGCCGACAGTAGGGCTGCTTGCTTATGCTCGTATTGCACCAGTAAGCTCTAGTGCCTGCAGATACAAGCTGTACTTCATGTCGTCATGGCGTGCAATGTGTTCCACCCAAAAAGGAGGCTCTGCTGCAATTCAGATATTCCCGAGTATTGCTCATGTGCAGGCGCTGGATGTGAGCATCCTGATCAGCAAGACACGTGGGGCAGATGACGTCATGGCTATCATCAACGCTCTGCCGCTGCAGGTGCTCTAGCATGGCGCTGCACGATGAGTCATGCCCATGACTCGTACCCAGAACGAACATTACACTCGAGTCAGAAAGCTGGCATGATAGTGTCAGCATTGGCGGCAGGACAAAGTCGCTTCGTCCTCATGGTCTGCAGCATGTGGCTTCGCTGGACCTGCTGTATGGATGGGAGTCTCAGCGGCGTGCTTACAGCCCCCCACGTGTCAAGCTTCAGCTGCCAAAGGCAATGCCCCGGCTGCGACGGCTGCGTTTCGGTGGCTATCACGATTGGGATGCCCTGCATCTGGCGCTGTGGCCTCTAGCCATTCTGGCTGCGCTGACTGCCTCGGAGGAAGCTGGCGCGGTTGCTGCCGCCGCAGACTGTGCTGCTGGTCCGCCTCTGAAGGCGCCCAGCAGCCCCTCAGGTGCGCCGCCGTGTACAAGTCTGAAACTGGTTCATGCATTCAGGCAATGCAGCACAGGACTGCCGAACAAGTGCAGATTGGGAGGCAGTCGGTGTGTGACTCAGCATCGCACATTTGCAAGCATCAGCAGCACCTTGTGATGACATGACTGTGTTACATGGGCTGACTGTGCAGCTGCTACCTGGCGCCTTGAAGTGTCAGTCTGTGAGCACATGTACATCCTGTCAGCGGCAGACATCCTCCAGCCACGTTTGCTGAATGGCGGCAACGGCACAACTGGCGCCATGCGCGGGCGCCTCACATCTGCTTGCTTTTTGGAAGACAAGCCCCTCAGGATGGTGCGACAATAGCAGACCCTTCTACCTATTGTCTAAAGTTGGAATCGCATCTAGGGGCTTCTGCTGCCAGCTTCACCATGCATCTTGCACAGCCGTGGCCTCATGCACGGTCACCACTTTTGTTTACAACAGACGCAGGCACTGTGCCCATGACCATGACCCTGAAGTGTGGTGTCGGTGCAGCTGCGTGAGGATGAGCCAGTGCCAGACATGCTGCAAGCACTGCTGGCGGATGAGATGCAACTGACGCGGCTGACAATTGAGTCCTACGACCTGCCCCGCACGGACAAAGTTGACAGCATCATGCGGCAGGTCGCCAGCCTCACAGCTTTGCGCCATCTTGACGCCTTCAGGCTGCGAATGCTGACGCCCAGCGACTACTGCAACATGGGACGGCTCCATCAGCTGACAACGCTGACAATCCCAACATGCAAGGAGGTGGCCTGCTCATGGTTGTTAGAATGTGTAGGATGACTGTGGCTGCTGCAGTACAGCTGTACGCACAACACAGCAAGGATGCCGGTTGCTGACAGGTTCCATCTTCACGGATTGTGGGGCCATCTGTGTGGCAAGGTTGCATGCGCTGGTGTCGATCAGGCGAGGCTCCCTGGTCGCCTCAACAGCCGACTCACGACAGCATCTGATGGTCAGCTTCCTGTTCTGCAGGCGTCATCGGCCGCAGTGCAGGCTTGCCTGAGCAGGCTCACGAACCTTCGGCGGCTGAAGGCTGAGCTGGTGTTGAGCCCTGACCTTCTGGCAGCGCTGCAGCCGCTCACGGCCTTGACGTGGCTGTCCCTGGTAGGTCCATGCCCTGTCAATGATGCAGTGTCAGTGCACCACTGCGACAACACTTATAACATCCAGAATATTCTGCTCGCTGACATGTACCCTGGTATCCGGCAGCTGGTCATCAAAGGAACTGCGGTTGATGGCCCCCAAATGGCAATTCCGTGATGCCACATAGTACGAGGCTCGCAGCGACAAGGCGGAGGACACTGATGAGGCGAGCCACAACCGCCAATGGGACAGCTTGCAGAGACTGCATCTGCCACTCAGGTGCTGGCAGCGTGCTCTTTCTGTGCTTCACCTGCCTGCCTTGTGTTCTGTTCTCGTGCTGGTCAGCTCTATGCAGGGTCGCCCGGCGTGATCTGCGGTCTTTTGATGCCCTGCCGTGGTGCTGCTACTGTGGCCACCGCAGGCAGCTGAGACTGGAGGATGCCGAGACCAACGATGAGGAACTAGCTGCTGCCCTTCATCACCTGCCCAACCTACAGGTGGGCCTACGCGATCTGCAACATACTCTGTTCGTGGCAGGTTTCTGCTGAAGCACTGCGAAAGATCTGGGGGAAGGGAGCTTCGTAGTCTCAAACTGTGCCTGGGCTTCTTCCAAGCGCTTTTGTAATGTTCATGCTCGCCCCTGCCTGCAGGAGCTGGACATCTCATTTGAGTTTGATCTGTTTGGCTCCGGCCTCGAGGTGCTTCCGCGGTGCTGCCCCTCTCTGAAGGCCTTGCGCCTGAAGGCGGTCCCCTGGCTGGAGTGCGGCTTTCTGACGGCACTGCAGCAACTTGAGGTATCCGGATGCCATGCATGTGGTGTGTGACTCGTAATTGATGGTATGGCCTCAAGTGTCAAGCGAGGGCAGTTGCACGGGGTTGCCGATTTAGTGTCGATGCTGTGTACACCGCCCAGGACTTGGCTGTGGTCACTGTGATAGCGTCGCAGCTGGCAGAGGAGGTGCCGTGTGCGCTGGCGTCATGCATGCCGCCCAACTTGCAGATGCTGCAACTGCAGTACAACCCTGACTCGGTGTCCGACGATATCCCCGACCACTACCAGGCACGTCAGCCATGCACATGCGCAAGGACTCAGCTGTCACGTGCCGTCTGCTTGTGTTCTGACGACCTATTGCTGCGTGTGCTTAAACAAGTTGTAGACTCCTGGCCGCACCCCTCGGATGCCGTGGACGAGCTCGGACGGGCTGCAGGGTGTCGAGGGTGCATGTAACTGTGCATATGTGCTGGCTACTCGCAGTGTGCTGTCGGAAGGCAGGAGGGCTTTGGCGCATGCATAGCGGGTTTGCTGGAGTCCCTGCCTTTGCTGCGGGCGCCGCTGCGGGTCCTCAGCCTTCAACGCGGCAACAAGACGCCATTCACAGGTGCAAGCAACGCAGTGCAGTGTTTGTGCTCTGGCACCAGCCTGAACATAGTGACTGCTTCAATTTTGAAAATGTTGCATTGGCAAAGAGTGCATAAGCAGTTGCTGCACGCATTTCAGGGGGTGACAATCAAAATTGCTGGCCTTGTGCAGATGCCGACATGATGAGCTTGGCGGCAGCAGCAAAGCAGCTTGCACATCTGGAGAACCTGGAGCTTGTAGATGTGCAGGTGGGTGGGCGGCCACCTGCAGCATGCACCGCGGCTGCACTGCGTTGCCTTGTGCTGCTGCTCAGCTGCGTGTGAAAGCCTGCGCATGCATCTACTGCTTGCAGGTGACCAGCGGCGGTCTGCAGCAGCTGCTGGCGCTGCCTGGATTGGTAGAGCTGGTCGCTCAGCGTTTCACCGGCGACACAGATGACGCCAATGACGAAGATGATGACAACACCCTCCTGAACCAGAGCTACGAAAGCTGGCAGGCTGGACTTGACAATCTTAGCGCCTCCTTCAAGGCGGCTGGCCGCCCTCTCTTGATAGGGGAATTGTCCTTCTGAGAAAGACTACATAAACGTACAAAGTGTTTCTGCATGAGGGACGACCAGCAGGATCTCACATGCTGACATGCATGTAATCATTCGTGCTGCAAGCCGTATCCTTACAGATGTGCTTGTGATACAATCTAGCTGGGTTGTTGAGTTGTTTCGTGAGTCTTGCTCAATTGTCTCAACAGCTGGGCAAATCGTGCACCTGGGACAGACCCCTTGGAACCGCCGATCAGCATACTCAGCATGCAGGTCATCTCCTGTCCTGTTGCGTTCAAGTCAAACACCATCTTGCACCACCTCTCCATCATTTCAGCAGCTCAGAGCTAACGCTGACCGACAGGCGCACAGCTGCGATCCATATATGCTGCCAATGACAGATTGACAAACCACCAGTGCTATCGATATACCAGCAGTACCAGAAGGTGAAACAATCTGAGATAGCCCATTGATTCTGCAACGGGCGAAGGCAATACAGCAGCATGGTTGTCACCACCAGAAGCTCCCGTATCAGGCTGACAGACCTGCCACCGGAGGTGATCAGTGCCATTCTGGGAGCAGCATGCCCTGACGAGGCTGCGGTGGCGGCAGGGTTGAGCGCAAGCTGCAGGCGCCTGCGGAATGTAGTCTTGTCGTTCTGCATCACCGAGGCCAGGATGCGATACTTTGGGCGCGGCCTGCAGATTGCACCGCTGCTGCGGCGTCTAACAGGTGCTGGAGATCTTTGCCTGTGTGACTGCCAGTCCTGCGTGCTACCTCCAGGTTTTGCAGGCTTTGACAAGCATATGCCTGAACATGCATGTAGGGCTGCAAACGCTGACACTGGCCAGCTGCGCGTTTGACGCAACTCTCTGGCTAGAGCTCAAGCAGCTGCAACACCTGCGGCACCTCACACTGCCGTGAGTACAAGCGGCTGATGACTCACCTTAGACCGGGTGATCGACTTGGCTGGTCAGACAGGCTGGTCCTGAAATGTTGACTGCTGCCACTACAGGCTGGCGCTGCAAGCCGATTGCATGCAGCCGCTCAGCACACTGCAGCAGCTGACCAGCATGACTTTCACCAGCTGCGAGCACAGCACGAAAGAAGTGCATACAGTGCTACCATTGAAGGCAATCGCAGCTCTCAGCAACCTGGAGACGCTGGATGCATCAGCCTGTGCACCAGCAGATTCCAAAGGTGCAGCGTCCCGCCCGCAGATTGATCTAACATCTGCCGCGGACCCCCTGCCGGCCTGCCCTGCCAAGTTTGAATCTTGCGATGCTATACTGTGCAGGGCTTGAGGACTTGTCGACCCTGCAGCAGCTGGAGGTGCTGCATGTGCCCTGCGACCATCCAACTCCGGTCAATCAGCTGGCGGGGCGCCTGCCACGCTTGCGCAGTTTGGACCTACGCTGCTGGTCAGTGGCAATGCTGTATGGGCTTGGCATGCTGGCGTCAGCTACCGCAACATCGCTGACCGAGCTGCGACTGCATGTGCGCCGCGCCTCCGCTGAACCGCCACAGCTGCGCCTGCAGATGCTGCCACAGCTGCAGGTGCTAACAGAATCCTTGCTTGTTATGTTCAAATCAGGCACTGTGTTTAGGCTCAAGCTGCACGTCGCTGCATTTCATGCTACTGGCTGTCACCTGCTACAAGCAAGTGTTCAACACTGCTGTGCATGCACAGGTGCTGCATGTGAGTATAGCGGTCAGCGAGGGACACGGGGGAAAACACGTTGTGGCTGTCCTCAATGCACTACCGCTGCAGGTTGGTCTGACCATGCTTAGCACTCTGATTTTTGCCAATGCCACGCAAGCCAAGATGCTTTGTGCATTTCGTATCGGACGCTTTTGCCTGCTTGAGCAGCCATGAGGGACAAGTTCAATCTGCAGCATCTGGCCTCACTGGACCTGCTGCGGGAAAGGGAGCACCAGGGGGATGCATACAGCCCGCCAGAGAGCGGGCTCCAGCTGCCAGGGGCAATGCCGCAGCTGCGGCGGTTGTGCTTTGGTGGCTACTGTGATTGGGACGCTCTGCACCAGGCGCTCTGGCCACTTGCCATACAGGCCGCGCAGGATGCTTCTCAGGCTGCTGCCGACCGTGCCGCCATAACCTGTGCTGCTGGTGAGGAGATCGGCAGTCCACCAGGCACGTACTGACTGCAAGCTGGTTTGTGATCGCAGCTTAACCAGCTTGTGTTGCTCGTGAGGTGTTGCAGCGCATGGTTGCTCAGGAAGATGCGCCTTGGAGTGCACTCGAAGGCAGACTCGACCACAACAGTTCAATTGTGGGGCTATGCAGGTGATACATGGCGTCTGCAAGTCAAAGTCCGTGAGCTGGTCTACAGTTTGACCGCAGCCGACATCCTGCACCCAAAGCTACCGGCTGACACCAACACGCCTGAAAGGGCCATGCGAGGGCACTTGGCGTCTGCTGTTTTCTCGAAAGGCGACACCTTCAGAATGGTGAGACCAAGTGCAATGTCCTTTCCATGTCCAATTTGCTTGCAGTCTCTACTTGCAACAAGCAGCAGCTGGCCATGCTGAAGCAGTGATGCGGTCGTGCAAGGTGTGTGGCACATACAGCGTGATAGATGTGCAGACGCATCACGGATGGCAGATTTGTTGACGTACGTTTCTGTGCCTGCTGGCTGATGCAGCTTCGTAAGGATGAGCCAGGGCCGGACATGCTGCAGAGGCTGCTGACAGATGAAACACAGCTGGCCCGTCTGGAACTGCTGTCCTTTAAGCCGCCACGACTGACTTCCGATGACTACTGCAGTGTGGAACGGCTTCATCAGCTGACAACGTTGGTCCTGCCATGTTTCAAGGAGGTATGTTGCTTCTGTTTCCTGTCGTTGTCGGGGGTGCTGCACAACCGAGCACTCCACCTACCCAGCAGCGGAGGGTTGATCTGCAACGAGTATGGACACACATAGCCAACCAGGGCACACATCTGACAAGGCATTTCACATCGGCCATCACCCAAGCCTGCCTACTGACACCAGCATCTGACGGCTCGCTGCTGATCGTGCAGACTCCATCACCAGCAGCGTTGCAGGCCTGCCTGCGGCCACTGACGAATCTGCGGCAGCTGAAGGCGCAACTGCCAATGAATGCTGACACTCTGGTTGTGCTGCATCCACTTCGTGCCTTGACAAAGCTCCATCTGGTAGGGCGCTGCCTTGAACACGTGCAGTGCACACCTGTCGATCACAGCGCTGTCTGCCTGCAACCTGTCGGCTCTGACTGCTTGATACCCAGTCAAGCCTCGGGTTATACTTTTTCTCAAAGCTGGCTTTGAATGCTCTGCGGTCCCGACTGTGTATAGGAAGATGGCGGCACTGACAAGGCAGCTGACAGCAACGCGAGCCGTGGCAACATGCGGCAGCCCTATCGCAGGGCCACCCTGCAGACACTGCGGTTGCCTCTCAGGTTGTGTTGCCAGACCATCATCGTGTCACTGCATCAGGGGTGGTTCAGGTTTCCAGATTGCTCACCGGCAACTGCTCAGCTCTGCTGATAATATGGCATTGATAACCCGACATTGCAGGCAGCTCACGCTGGCTTGGGACGAGGTCAGCGACGCGGCACTGGCCGCTTTTCTGGGCCACACGCCCTTCCTGCAGGTGGGTGTGCTTACTTGCAGCTGATCCATCTCCCGCATTGATGGCTTTCTGAGATGCGTTGTGAGCTGCAAAGCTGGCTTTGCGCAGACCACCAACATCTGAGGGTCTCACAGTTGCCCCTGCTGTCAGGAGCTGGAAGTCAGCTTCGACTTCATCCTGTCTGGCTCTGCCCTCGAGGCACTGCCGCGCTGCTGCCCCTTCCTCAAGGCCCTGCGCCTGCGGCATCTCCTATTCTTGACTGGCTGCTTTCTACCGGCGTTGGAGCACCTCAAGGTATCACGTGCAAGGCATGCACAGCTCGCATTTCGGGTGGAGCATCGACGCACTGCTGAGTGTGCTTTGAGTTGGAATTGGCCTGTGAGGCTAATAGCAAGTGCTGATGATGCTCCCAGGATTTGGCTATTTTGGAGGTTTTAGGGTCAGGACTGACAGAGAAGGCGCCACATGCACCTGGAGCCTACATTCCATCCAACCTGGTGACACTGCAGCTGCAGTACATGCCCAGGCCCTTGCCTGGCAACGAGATCCCTGAAGACTTACAGGCATGTCAGCAGCTCAACTTGCAGCACGCTTGCTGTGCCTGGCGCCAGTTTCCCCTTGAACGCATCTGATCGCGTGATCTGAGACTCTTGCGGTGGCATGTGAACTGCAGTCCAGTCCAGTCCAGTCCAGTCCCACATACGGTGGAACCCAAACCCTACACATGCAGACGGGCTGCAGTGCATCTGACTCAGGCATACGAATGTGCACAGTATGCGCCTGTTGTACGCAGTGTGACACTGGAGACCACGAGGGGTTTGGTGCCTTCATGACAAACTTTCTGAAGTCCCTGCCCTCGCTGCGGGCGCCGCTTCGGGTCCTCAGCCTCCAGCGCGGCAACAAGACTCCCTTCACAGGTGCAGTGCGAGATCAGCAGTGCCTTGGCTGTTGCATGCAGTGCCGTGTATGCTGGGTAGGTGCAGCTGCGTTGTACCGTACTACGATAGTATCTGCATGTCTGTTTGCTGTATGCTAGGCGCTGGGCAGTTCACGCTCGGTCGACTCGGGTGATACCACGCATTTCATGGCATGGACAGATGACGATCTGGAGGAGTTGGCAGCGGCAGCACCGCAGCTGCAACAGCTGAAAAGTTGGACCTGGGAGCTGTGATGGTGAGGCCTTTAAATCCGCCAGCAGCCTGCACTAGCTGCTATTGCAAAAACCATGATGCCAGCATGGCAGTGCCTCATGTTGCTGGTTAGCTGCATGTGGGCCTACATACGAGCCCTGCCTGCTGAAGGCACACTGTTGCACGCTGTCTGCAGGTGACCGATTGCGGCCTGCAGCGGCTGCTGGCGCTGCCAGCCCTGGGGGAGCTGAATGCTGACACATTCATTGACGACCTGGACATGGAGAACGAGGACGATGTGATGATGGGTGGCAAGCGGCATGAAGATCTGACGTCCTGCCTTTTTGCGCTCCGAGTCTTTTGTGTGGTCAACGGTCGCAGGCTGGTCACACAAGCCGACGGCTATGTGGATGACAGTGATGGTATGGATGCATACTGTGACTGACGATTGACATGATCAGCAGCTGTGAGCTCAAATGCGCCAGACTATCAAGCCATTGGCGCTGTGGCGTTGGTGGGCACGGGCGGAGATAATTTTCTTTGCCTCGAGTGCATGCCCAGCATAGCACTGGCTGCAACATCCTGCAGTTCGTACACTTTGTGCATATGCAATGCATGTAACAATGGAACCATCCAAATGGCTCGAGGTTATCCTGCATGCTTCCCATCAAAGCAATCAGGGCTGCTGCCATTAGTAAGGCGAACATCTAGTTTGCATGCCTGATCCTCGGAACAAGCCAGATTGTCACCATGTCCGCCACCATGCACACTGTATTTGAATTCTCAGGCACTCGTTGTGGTGTAGAGTTGCGACCTGTCATCATGACCACAACGAGACTGCAGATTGATAGATACACAGCTTTGCAACCACAATCCTGGTCGGAGACGCTTTGAAGTTCCATTGAGAGCTGAACTGCAGACTACCTCTGTCACAGATGTTAGAGAGGCGTTGCTGACGTCAGTCGCCTTTACGATTGTAATTGCAACAGGCAGCATCATGGCAACGGACCAACGCTGCCGCATCAGGCTGACACATCTGCCGCCGGAGGTGATCGGTCGCATCTTGGCAGCGGCAGGCCCTGACGAGGCTGCGGTGGCGGCGGGGTTGTGCACAACATGCAGCTGGCTGCGTGGCGTAGTGCTGTCGTCCTGCACCACCGGGGCCAAGCTGCGGCATTTTGGGCGAGGCCAGCAGATCGCGCAGCTGCTGCGGCGCCTCACTGGTGCTGGACATCTTGGCCTCTGGGACCGCCCCATCTGCACGCCGCGTTGATCTTTCGCAATGTGTGGCATTCATGTGTTCATTGTGTCTGCGCATCTGTGCATTGAACCAAGTCCCGTCCCATGCTGGCAGGGGTGCAAAAGATGACGCTGGCCAACTGTGGGCTAGATGCAACTCTGTGGCTGGAGCTCAAGCAGCTGCAGCACCTGAGGCACCTCACACTGCCGTAAGTCCTGCTTGTCGGTTCGTAGCCTGCCGATGTGGGATACTGTATGCCACGCGCTTCCAAATGTTCTATCATCTCACACGCCTCGCAGGCTGCAAATCACGACCAGTTTCTTGCAGCCAAGTTCCTTGCAGCCACTCACTGCAATGCAGCAGCTGACTGCGCTGACTTTCACCCGCTGCGAGCACAGCAGTTCTGCAGAGCTGCTATCGCTGCCGGCCCCGGCCATAGCGGCTCTCAGCTGCCTGAAAGCGCTGAATGCATCGGCCTGCGCACCGATTGCTGCTGCAGGTGCAGTACATGTAGTACCCGAGTCAGACTGCGCCTGCACTGGTGAACAGCAGATGCCTGAGGTGCAGCAGCTGCTTTGAGCTGCTCACATTCTGCATTGTGCAGGGATCGAGCACCTGTCCACCCTGCAGCAGCTGGAGGTGCTGCATGTGCCCTGCGACGACCCGCATGCAGTCACACGCCTGGCAGCGCGCCTGCCACGCCTCCGCAGCCTGGACCTGCGGTGCTGCTCAACAGCAGAGGGTCATGAGGCCCATGCTGGGGCACATGGCCAGCTGGCGCTGAGCGCCGCAACAGCCCTGACGGAGCTGCGGCTGCGTGTGTGCGGCGCCGCTGCTGAGACAGTGCAGCGCCTGCAGATGCCGCCGCATCTGCAGGTGCTGGCCACGGAAGCCGCCGCAGCTGCACGTTGCTGCCCAATGTGGATGTATGCTGTGTGCACATTGTCCTGGCTGCGAAGCACTTACTCTTGCCATTTGCGATTGCCCTGACGTCTTGAGTCTTGAGAGCTCCCTACTGATGTAATTATGCAAGAGCGCCTGGTGACACGCAGGCCCTGGACGTGAGCATGTTGATCAACGACGCACATGAATCTGATGACATCATGGCCCTCATCAACGCGTTGCCGCTGCAGGTCAGTCTTATTGTGGCGTATCAAGTATAAAGAACCTTTAAGCTAGCTGTTCAGACCTTCTGTCGCTCTCAAGATGCCTTATGTGGCGGAAAGCAGAGTGTCAATGCAAAGCCCTATTGTGGCCTGCAGCATCTGGCTTCTCTGGACCTGATATACGGAGGTAGGGAGCGTCGACGGCAGGCGTACAGCCCGCCGCTGCTTAGGCTCCAGTTGCCGAAGACCCTGCCGCGGCTGCGGCGGCTGCACTTTGGCGGGTTTCGCGATTGGGACGCCCTGCATCAGGCGCTTTGGCCCCTGGCCATTCTGGCAGCGCAGAGTGCGTCTGAGCACAGCAACACCAACGACGCCACCACAGCTGGTGCTGCTGGTGTGCCAGCCCAGCAGCTCGTCAGTCCACCAGGTGCGCAGCACTGTGACCAGACTGGGCTTTGTGTGCTGTCTTGGCATTTTGTGCTGTCTTGGCATCGCAATGCGAGAAGCTAGACCACTGGCAGCTTGCGGCATTCCACCTGCTGTTGGTTTCATGCAGAAGACACATGGCGCCTGCACGTCACGGTGCGTGCGCTGGCTCACCGCCTGACAGCAGCTGACATCCTGCAGCCACATCAACCAGATGGCACACCATATCACACACACACCACTGGCACCATCCGCAGCGCCATGCGTGGCCGCCTGACGTCCGCTATCTTCTCAGACGGCGACCCTCTCAGGATGGTAAGACGCTTTGCCAGCTATCAATGTGAGCTGGAGGCTGCAACTGCATCCGCAACAGCTCGCCATGCTGGACAGCACCAATGCACAGTGCATGGTCTGTTGCGGAACGAATGCTGCAGATGTAGCATTCAGACAATGCATGCTGATGTACGCTGCGATGGCTGGTGTGCCGATGCAGCTGCACGAGGACGAGTCCGAGGAGGTCGTGGTGCACCAGCTGCTGGCTCACGAGTCACAGCTGACGCGCCTGGAATCGCAGTTGCTGCTGGCGCACGTACAGACAATATTTCAGCAGCTTCCGAGTATGGCAGGCTTGCAGTACCTGGACGGCATGGCGATGGGGTACCCAAGAGCTGTCGACTGCTGCGCTTTGGGCAGGCTGCAGCAGCTGACAACGCTGGCAGTGCAATTTGACGGGGAGGTGAGGTGCTTTCGTATGCTGTGCTGGTGCTCGGCCACTCAGATCAGCCTAGACCGCCATGTGTACACGAAGACTTCAGACGGTCGGCTCGTGCTTGCACAGGTTCCGCCGGCAGCACTGCAGGCCTGCCTGCGGTCACTGACGAATCTGCGGCAGCTGAGGGCTTGTCTGTCAGTGAACCCTGACACCTTGGCTGTGCTGCAGCCGCTTACCGCCTTGACGCAGCTCCACCTGGTATGTCAATGCCCTGCCTAAGTGTGCAACAGTCGACTGCTTGGCGACTGGTAGCCTGCTGCATGCGTACACTGACTACTTGTTCCACAGGAGATCATATTCCTCACCTTTCAACAGGTGTCAACCATGGTCTCGCTTATCAAAACTGTTGATGCCACACAGGAAGAGGGGGACAGCAACGATGCGCCTGACAATAGGAGCAAAGATGGAATCAGACGCCAGCCTCATCGCTGGGTCAATCTGCAGAGGATGCGGTTGCCTCTCAGGTTCAGCTGTCATATCCTCTTGGTGCTCCCCTGTGTAATATTTCGGAATGGGTGCCACAGTGTTGCTCGTTGTGTATGCAGCTCTGCTCCTTGGATGGCATCAAAAGTCTGGCATTGAAAGCCATTGTCAGCAACTGCAGGCAGCTCACAATAGAGCGTGACAGCGTCAGCGATGATGTACTAGCGGCTGCCCTCCAGCATATGCCTTGCCTGCAGGTACGCTCAACTGCAGCAAGCTGTGTTCCTGCACGTTGTGCTGCTGTGCTGCGGATGCTTGCATGCTTGACATATGTGCATCTACAAGCCATACTGCGGCGGCATAGGATGTCAGCAGACATTAACTTTTCGTCCGTCCCCCTGCCAGCAGGAACTGAAGATCGGTTTTAACTATGCCCTTCTTGGGCCCGGTCTCAAAGAGCTGCCGCATTGCTGCCCGTTTCTGAAGGTGTTGCAGTTGGAAGACTGTATGGATCTGACTGGCTGCTTTCTACCGGCGTTGCGGCACCTTACGGTAAGCTGCGCAAGGCAGTGGGCACTCATCAACATGCCATTGCATGAGAGCATTGTGTTGCTTGCACTTGTCACGTGAAGCCATCTGCACGAGCGCTTGCTGATAGCTTCGTCGCTGTGCACAGGACCTGACTAATTTTGACATTTCTGCATCGCCGCTGGCAGAGGAGGTGCCATTCGCAGTTGCGGCGCATTTCCCCCTAAACCTGCTGACGCTACAGTTGTTGTACATGTATGACGCAGACGACGACGATATCCAGGCAAGATGCATTGCAAGAGCTCTGCTATGTCTGCCAGCTCGCATGATAAATGCATGTATTCGCATATGCTGTAACACGTCGTTGCCAGCAAGCCACAAACCTCCATGCGCCTTGGGCGATGGCAAACGGCTGCAAATCCTTTGTGTCAGCCGCTGCTGACATGCGACCCGTGCCTGCGGATGCAGAGTGATGTCGGAAGGCGGAAGGGTTTTGGCGCATTTATGACATCATTTCTAGACTCCCTGCCGTTGCTGCGGGCGCCGATACGAGTTCTCAGCCTCCAGCGCGGCCACAAGACTCCCTTCACAGGTGCAGTGCAATGCAGCACGTCATCCTTGCCCATGCATGCACTGCACCAGCTGAACTGTAGTAGTGTTGCAGCACGATTTCTGCATGGTCAACTGTGGGTAGTGCATGTTGCCATGCTTACATGAAGCACAAGGCGCTAGGGTAAGGCATCTGCTGGCTGTGTAGATGTCGACCTGGCCAGGTTGACAGCAGCAGCAGAGCAGTTGAAGCACCTGGAAAGATTGGATCTGGAAGATGTGCAGGTGGCGCCATAACCACCAGTTGCCTGCACTATACTGAAAGCCCTGCCTTGCATGGCTGCTTAGCTGCGTTCAACCCTGCCCATGACATGTCGTGTGAATCACGCATGCACGCAGGTGACCAGCGGCGCACTGCAGCAACTGCTGGCGCTGCCGGCCTTGGTGGAGCTGGATGCCCAGTCATTCACTGACGACCTGGGTGACGACGGAGGCGACGCTGAAACTGCTGGTGTTCGGCATGTCGCCCTGATGGCTGCACTCGATAACCTGCGAGCCTCGTTCAAGGAGCATGGCCGCAACCTGATCATAAATGGCAGGTTGTTTTGAGGCACTTCGGTAGCACTGGTGTCCTGGTTCTTGCATCGCCGGATACGGCTACCAGACTGTCAAGTCTTCACTTCTCTGGTGGCATTGGCGTTAGTGGCATGGGCTTGATGGGGAGTCCTGCCTGATGATTTGGTGGGTGCCCAGCACTGGCCGCAGCATCCTGCAATTCGCACACCTTGTTTGCGTATGTGGTGCGTTTTTAATGGTGGAAATCACGAAAGCTCGAGCATGTTCCGCGTGCACTTCCCAAGCATCAGGGCTGCTGTCTTCAGGAAGATGGGACATGTGTGCAATGCGAGATCCTTGGACAATGCTGAATCACAGCACGTCTGCTGCTATGTCGCATTCAGACCTCCTGCACCCTCACTAGTGTCAAGTTGCGAGCTGTGATGATTTGAGACCTGCAGATTGACGAGTGAGTGCACAGCGCTGCGTTCCACATCTACACGCCAAGACATCTCTGTTTCGCATCGGATATCAGTCACTGCAGACTTCCTCAGATCCTAGATGATTTAGTGGTCTTGCTTACGTCATTCGTCGCTTCGATAGCGCCTAGACCATCATGGTGGTCGCAAGACGCTCCCGAACTCGCCTGACAGACCTGCCACCGGAGGTGATCAGCTGCGTGCTGGCAGCAGCATTCCCTGACGAGGCTGCAGTTGCGGCGGGATTGAGCGCAACATGCCGGCGTCTGCGGGGCGTGGTGCTGTCGTGCTGTATCACCGAGGCCAGTATGCGACACTTTGGGCGTGGACAGCAGATTGCATCACTGCTGCGGCGGCTCACTGGTGCTAGAGATCTCCGCCTGTATGACTGCCTGTTCTGCATGTCGTGTTCATGCGTTGCTTGAGGCTCCATCGGTCATGTGCCCTTGAACGTGCATACAGGACTGCAGAAGCTTACATTGGCCAGCTGCGGGTTAGACGCAACTCTCTGGCTGGAGGTCAAGCAGCTGCACAACCTGCGGCACCTTACATTGCCGTAAGTAGTCTGGGCTGAGGTGCCACACACCTACCATAATAAGAATGCTCAGACAGGCTGCTCCATAACTTTCGACCTTCTCCTCTACAGGTTGGCGCTGAAGGCCTGTTGCATGCAGCCGCTTACCACACTGCAGCAGCTAACCGGTCTGGCCTTCACCAGCGAGTACAACACGACAGATGTGCAGATAGTTCTGCCAACCACATCCATTGCTGCTCTCAGCAGCTTGCAGGCTTTGGATGCTTCTGCCTGTGCAGATTTCAGTGCCGCAGGTGCAATGCTTGCAAGTTGTTAAGTAGGTGTAGCATGTGCTGAGTACGTCAGCAGATCCGTTGATAGGTGCAATCATACTGTACCTAGCGTAAGGTCCCAAGTGCTGCATTCTGCAGGTGTTCAAGAGCTGTCCACTTTGCAGCACTTGGAGGTGCTTCGGGTGCCGACTCACAAAGCAGAAGCAATCACACGTTTGGCGGCATGCCTGCCGCGCCTGCGCAGCTTGGACCTGCAGTGCTGCTCTACAGAGCATCTGGGGGCGGGTTTCCAGCTAACGCTGGCTGCCGCAACAGCACTGACAGAGCTGCGACTGCACGTGTACGGTGGCGGCGCTGAAACCGTGCGGCGCTTGCAGATGCCGCCACACCTGCAGGTGCTGACATCAGGGCTGCTCGCTGTTGGTCTGTCGGGTGGTATGCATGAGTTCGGGCTGCATTGTTGTACCTGGGCGATGTGCCACACTGGCTGGTAGCCCCACTGCAAGCAAGCCTTCAGAATGTTGTGTATGCTCAGGCGCTGGATGTGAGTATCGTCGTCAGCAGTGAATACAGGGCAGACGATGTCCTGGCTGTCATCAATGCACTGCCGCTGCAGGTTGGTCTGACACTGTTCGACACTGTGAGCTTTGCCGATGCGTGTCAAGCCAGGATTCACGGACACATCATCCCAGACAGCTTCACAGTGCTTGCATTGAGTGCCAAATTTGCATGTGCTTGTGGCCTGCAGCATCTGGTTTCAATGGACCTGCTACGAAATAGTGAGCATCAGCGGGATGCATACGGTCCACCGCGGGCCGCACTTCAGTTGCCAGAGGCGCTGCCGCGGCTGACGCAGCTGCGCTTCGGTGGCTACTGCGATTGGGACGCTCTGCACCATGCGCTCTGGCCGTTGGCAATTCTGGCGGCGCAGGAAGCGTGTCATTCTGTTGGCAACAGTGGCCCCACAGCTGGCGCTGCTGGTGCTGATGTGCCACCCAAGCAGACCGGCAGCTCACTAGGTGCGTACTATATATGGGATTGTGAGCTGGTGTAAGTTTCTCATGCTTATCAGACGTTGCAGTGCAGGGACATCTCGATACATACAGCCCTGAAAGCCCCGTTGGGACTCACGCACCTGCTGACACAGATCCACAGTGGGGCTAAGCAGGTGGCACATGGCGCCTGCAAGTCCAAGTCTGCGAACTGGTCTACAGCCTGACAGCAGCAGACATTCTGCACCCAGTGCTACCGGACGGCACCAACACCATCCAGAGCACCATGCGAGGGCGCCTGACATCTGCCACCTTCTTGAACAAAGACGCTTTCAGAATGGTAAATCCAATTGCAGCGCCCTGTCAGAGCTCGATTCCCACTAAGCCTTTGCATGCACAGACCAGCAGCTGGCCACGCTGAAGCAGTGATGCGCCGTGCATGGCATGTAGCACCAAAGTTCATGCCGACATATCACAGATGGCATGTATGCTCATGTACGCGTCTGTGCCTGCTGGCTGATCCAGGTGCAGGAGGGTGAGCCAGGGCCGGACATGCTGCAGGGACTGCTGACTCACGAGACACAGCTGACGCGTCTGGATCTGCCAGCCTTCACGCTGCCGAGGGAGGACATACCGACAATGTTTCAGCAGCTTGGCAACCTGGCCGCACTCCAGCATCTTGACGCCATGGCGTGGTGGCCACAGCTCACTTCCGACGACTGCTGCAGCCTGGAACAGCTTTGTCACCTGACGAGGCTGGCGTTGCCGTGTGCTGGGGAGGTGTGCTGCCCGTGTGTTCTGAGGTTGTCAGGGTGCCGCAGCTTGCGCCATCAGCATTTCACCAACCCCGCAGAGGACCAATTGGCAATGACTGTGGACACTGCAAAGCAAGGCGCATAGCCCGTCATCGAGGCATCCACCTCAGGGGCTGCAACCACCTCAGCCCGTCAGCGTCTGAGAGCTGCCTGATGATTGTGCAGGCTTCACCAGCAGCAGTGCAGGCATGCCTGCCGGCGCTGACCAACCTGCGTCAGCTGAAGGGGCAACTGCCGGTGAATGCTGGCACTCTGGCTGCGCTGAAGCCGCTTCGCGCGTTGACACTGCTCCACCTGGTATGGCGCTGCCCTGGCCGCATACAATGCACAGATCATCACCTACTATTGCTTGTGCCTGCAAGCAACATGTCGGCTCTATCTGCCCAGTACAGAAGCAGGTCTCGGCATCGTAACCTTCAAGCTGGCCTCAAGTGATCTGATCAGCAGTCCCGAATGCGCACAGAATGAGGGTGGCACTGACAATGCGGCTGACAGCAACACGAGCCGTCGCAAACAGCGCCAGCCCTGTCACGGAGCTGTCCTGCAGACACTGCGGTTGCCACTCAGGTGCTCTTGCCACACGCCCTTCGCTTCGGGAGAAGTGCTGAGATGTGCTTCAGCTCTCCCCGGTGTTCTCCAATGCATGCTGTGCTCGGCTTATGAGGCATTGTCGGCAACCTGGGACAACAATTGCTCCCGTTGGACATTGCAGGCAGTTTACCCTGGAGAATGACGATGTCAAAGATAAGGCACTTGCCAAATTCCTCGGCCACACGCCCTTCCTGCAAGTGGGTGTGCATGTTTGCAGCTGGTTTTGACTCCTGCACACCTTCCTGATATGCCTAAATAAGGTGCTAGCTGGCTGCTGTTCGAGGCTGCGTCAGCGGCCTGAGTTGTCTGCCGACGTCTGAGCTTTGCATGCCCCTGCTGTCAGGAGCTGAACGTCAGATTCAACTTTGCTCTGTCTGGCTCTGGGCTGGAGGCGCTGCCGAATTGCTGCCCCTGTCTGAAGATCCTGCGCCTGCGGCACCTTCCATCATTGACTGCCTGCTTTCTGCCAGCATTTCTGCACCTTGCGGTACGATGTGCAGAGCATGCATGGCTCACTACCTGGAGGTAGCGTTGCAGAACTGCTGCATTCCTGCAGTGGGCATGTGGAGTCGACTGAACCCAGAACGCAGATGCTGATGCTAAGTCCATGTTCCCAGGATCTGGCTGTCTTCGAGGTGGTGGCGTCACCGTTGGCTGAGGAAGTGCCACCCAATGTCGCAGCTTACATCCCACCCAACCTGACGACACTACAGCTGCACTACATGCCCAGCACGCCGCCTTATGTCGCAATCCCCGACGGCTGCCAGGCATGTCTCGAGCATATATCGCCATGCCAGCCGCCAGTTCTGCTTTTTGACTGCAGCTGACCACACATACCTGGAGCAACACATGAACTGGCCCAGCTGAACCCGTCTGGTGGCTTGGACTGATGCTAACAGGCTGCGAAGCATCTGAGACAGCCATCTGAAACGTTATGTGCCTGCTGCTCGCAGTGTGAGGCCGGACCATATCTGGGGTTTGGCGCATTCGTGACAGAGTTCCTCGAGTCCATGCCTTTGCTGCGGGCGCCACTGCGGGTCCTCAAGCTCCAGCGCGGCAACAAGACCCCATTCACAGGTGTATTGCAGCATCATGCAGTGCAACTACTGCTTTGCTGGTGCTTTCAGTGCACCCCTGAACCCAATCCGTCGCTGTTGCATGCAATGTGCAGCTAGCTGTTGTCTGCTGCATGCTAGGCAATGACAGAGCATGCATCGGACTTCAAGCTAGATGTAAGCTCAGTGTGTTTGGGTGCTAACCATTTGATGGAGTGTACAGATATGGATATTGAGGACTTGACAATGATGGCAGCACAACAGCTGGAACAGCTGGAGACACTGGACCTGGGAGCTGTAATGGTGCGTGGGCACATACATCAACAACACCCGCCAGAAGCCTGAATCATATACTGCTGCAAAACAACGTCGCCTATGTGGCTGCTGAGCTTCGTGTAGGCTGTGAGCCTTGCCTGCTGCATGCACGCTGTTGTCCGCCCGCTAACCGCAGGTGACCGACATCGGCCTGCAGTGGCTGGATGCGCTGCCGGCCCTGGTGGAGCTGCACGTCCACACATTCACCGACGACCTAGATATGGACGGCGACGACCACGATGAGAAAAGAGGTTGCAGTCGGCACATGAATCTGATGGACGACCTCGGCGAGCTCGCAGCCTCGTTCAAGAGGCAGGGCCGTAGGCTGATTACATTTGGCGACAGCGATGTGCATGACAATGTTGATGATAGTGATGACGATGATGATGATGATGATGATGATTGATCTGCACCATGATCATGAGCAGCTATAGGTTTATGTGCGCTAGACTGTCAGACCGCCATTGCTGCGGTGACGTGCTCGCATCAGTCATTGCTGCAGAAGCGTTGGTGTGCTTCCTGAGTGCATGCCTAGCTTTGCCCGCAGCATCCTGCCACTCGCACACCTTGTGCATGTGCAAGTGGGAACATTACAATGGCGCGGCCACGTTCTGCTGGCACTTCTCATCAAGCACCTGGCCGATGTCAGGAAGGCGGAACATCTCTGCAATGCGAGATTCTTGGAATCAGCCGAAGTCTGTGCTACAATGCACGCTGTGTTTGAATTCTCAGGCACTCTCAATGGTGTAGAGCTGCGAGCTGTCATGAAACCACCACGAGACTGCAGCTGATATAGACACAGCTCTGCAGCCGCTATCATAGGCCAAGACACTCTGAAGTTCCTTTGAGGTCTGGATTGCAGATGACTCCTGTCACAATGTGAGAGACGTTGCTGACGTCAGTCGCCTTGACGATTGCAACCGCAATAGGTAGCATCATGGTAACGGGTAGACGCTGCCGCATCAGGCTGACAGACCTGCCGCCGGAGGTGATCAATTGCGTCTTGGCAGCGGCAGGCCCTGACGAGGCTGCGGTGGCGGCAGGATTGAGCGCAGCATGCAGCTGGCTGCGGGGCGTGGTGCTGTCGTCCTGCACCACCAGGGCCAAGCTGCAGCACTTTGGGCGCGGCCAGCAGATTGCGCCGCTGCTGCGGCGCCTTTCAGGTGCTCGAGACTACCGACTCTGACGCCGCATCACTTGCCTGTTACGCCTGTCCATAGCAGACTTCATCTGCATGTGCATCGGAACATGCGTGCAGGGGTGCAAACGATGACGCTGGCCAGCTGCGGGTTTGATGCAGATCTCTGGCTGGGGCTCAAGCAGCTGCAACACCTGCGGCACCTGACGCTGCCGTGAGTACTACCAGCTATGCATGCTCATATCAAGCGATTTTAAGAGGCTGAGGTGGTTTGATCCATGGCTGCCGACTGCCGCTCCACAGGCTGGCGCCATCGGCCAATGTCATGCAGCCGCTCTCAACACTGCAGCAGCTGACCGGGCTCGCGTTCATCAGATGCGATTACAGCACTGCTGCAGAGCTGAAAGGTCTTCCAGCCACGGCCATTGCGGCTCTCAGCTGCCTGAAAGTGCTGGATGCATCAGCATGCGCACCACTTGCTGCCGCAGGTGAGGAACCTGGGGTTGTGAAGTCAGATTAAGCATGTGCTGAGCAGCAGCAGGTGTGAAAGTTTTCACGGCGCAACCAGAGCAAGCTCCTCACATGCCGCATCGTGCAGGACTTCAGGACCTGTCCACCCTGCAGCGGTTGGAGGTGCTGCGGGTGCCGTGTGACGACCCGCGTGCGATAACACGCTTGGCAGCACGCCTGCCACGCCTCCGCAGCCTGGACTTGCGGTGCTGCCCCACAGCGGAGGCGCATGTGGAGACAGATGGCCGGCTGGCGCTGACTGCTGCGACTGCGCTGGCAGAGCTGCGGCTGCGTGTGTGCGGAGCCGCGGCCGACACAGTACGGCAATTGCAGATGCCGCCCCAGCTGCAGGTGCTGACCATGGCGCAGCCCATGTATGTGAGCTGTGTGCATTACATGCGGTCTGGAGTGCACCTTCTCAAGTTGCGCAGTTGCTTTGACGTCTCAGCTCTACATTCACGCGATCACGCAAGGGTGCCTGGTGAGTTGCAGGCCCTGGACGTGAGCATCTTGATCAGCAACACGCATGGTTCCGACGACATCATGGCGCTCATCAATGCCCTGCCGCTGCAGGTTGGCCTTACTTTAGTGTGTCACCATCAAAGTAGTAACTCAAACGAACAAGATTATTCACTGATGGCAAGCAGAGTAATAACACATTGTCCATTTTGGCCTGTAGCATCTGGCTTCGCTGGACTTGCTGTATGGATATGAACGCCAGCGGCAGGCGTACAGCCCACCACTGGTGGCGCTCCAGCTGCCGAAGGCAATGCTGGGGCTACGGCGGCTGCATTTTGGCGGGTATCGCGACGATGCCCTGCACCAGGCGCTGTGGCCCTTAGCCATTGTGGCGGCGCAATGTGCCCCCGGGCAAAGCACCAACAGCGCCAGCACAGCTTGTGTTGCTGACAAGCTAGGTTGGCTTCCTGGGCTGTGCTGTCATGGCATTGCAGCAAGACAGTCTATGACAGGTGCAGCGCTGGGCGCTCCATCTGCAAGGTTGCTCACGACATCACAGGCCCTTTGTGGTTCCCATGCAGGTGGCACATGGCGCCTGCAAGTCACAGTACGTGAGTTGGTGTACAGCCTGACAGCAGCTGACATCCTGCAGCCAAGTAGCACCGACCCCATTCACAGCGCCATGCGTGGGCGCCTGATGTCTGCTGTTGGCTCGGACTCCGACCCCTTCAGGATGGTGAGACGCAAAAGCCACCATTGGCACCTTGAGCCTGCGACTGCATCTCATGTGGCTGCCCGTGCTGCAGCAGCACCACAGCGCATTGCAATGGTCTGTGGCAGGAAGCAACCTGCATGTGTTTCACCTCCAGCAGACATTCTGATGTACGTTGCTTTGCCTGTCGCGCTGATGCAGCTGCAAGATGGTGAGCCAGAGCCGGCCATGGTGCACCAACTGCTGGCCCACGAACCACAGCTGACGCGCCTGGTAATGTCCTACAAGCTGCTGACAGAGGACAGCCCGGCGATCTACCAGCACCTTGGAAGGATGGCAGGCTTGCAGCAGCTGGATGCCATGGTGCTCAACTGTCCAACGGCCATCGACTGCCGCGCTGTGGGGAGGCTGCAACAACTGACGATGCTGGCAATACCATTGGACACCGAGGTGGGCTGCTCGTGTCTGCTGTCACCGTCAGGGTTGCTTGCGGTGGTGCAGTCTGCACAATCAGAGATGCGACACAACAAATGGAAAACAGTCTGCAGCATGCGGAAGCGAACGGTCATAAAGCAAGCTGCTGGTTCTTGGGCATACTTAGCAGGTCCGTCCCTCCTCCTTTGCCCAGATAGGAATAAGTACATCGCGCCATTGATGGTCGGCTCGTGCTTGCGCAGGTTCCGCCGGCAGCACTGCAGGCCTGCCTGCGGGCACTAACAAACTTGCGGCAGCTGAGGGCCAACCTGCCCATGACCCCTGACACCCTGGCTGCGCTGCAGCCGCTGACCGCCTTGACGCAGCTTCACCTGGTAGGGCAATGCCCTGCCATGGTGCAGCACAACAGCCACTGCTGTCCCACTTCTTGCCTCAAGCATGCATCCATTGATCGCCTTGGTCCCAAACAACCTACATTCTTTCCAATAATTCCTCAATAGAACCAGCCATGGCTGCAACCGTCAAATGTGTGGGTGCCACACAGGAAGAGGGGCGCACCGAGTCTGCACATGACAACGACAAAGGTCGTGAAAGACGCCAGCCCCGTCGATGGGTCAACCTGCAGAAACTGTAGTTGCCTCTCAGGTTCGGCTAGCACATCCTCTTCGTGCTCCCCTGTGTATGTTGGGATGGGGTGTTGCAATGTTGCTCACCGTGTATGCAGCTCTGCTCTTGTCATGTCACTAGAAACCTGGCACGACAGCCACTGTCGGCCATTGCAGGCAGCTCAAGATGGAGCATGACAGTGTCAGTGACGATGTACTAGCAGCCACACTCGAGCATATGCCATGTCTGCAGGTGCGCATAGTCAAAGCGGGCTGCACTTTGTGCTGCTGCATTGTGGGTCTGGAAGTTGTGCATATACACGCAGGACTGTGGCGGCATGGGATACTATCAGAACCAGGATTTTCCAAAACAATTCCTCTTGCCATCAGGAGCTGAGCATCAGCTTCAACTTCGATGTTGCCGGCCCTGGTCTCAAGGTGCTGCCGCGATGCTGCCCCTTCCTGAAGGTGTTGCACTTGGCGCACTGTCCATATCTGAGCGGCTGCTTCCTGCCAGCTTTGCAGCACCTTACGGTATGCTGCGTGGGGCATGTAGTGTTCATCATGATGACTTTGTATGGGCTGTTTTGCAGATTGTATACTCAACGGCAGGTGTCAGTTGAAGTCACTCACGCAAATGTGCTTGCTGATTGCTATTCGCTGTGCGCAGGAGTTGACTACGTGTGAAATCATGGCATCGCCACTGGCGACCGAAGTGCCATGCGCAGTTGCAGCGTACATTCCACCCAATTTGTTGACGCTTCAGTTGCAGTACATGCCTTGCGGAGAAGATGTCCTCGAGAGCTTCCAGGCAAGGCACTTTTGCAAGAGCTGTGCTGGTCTGTTCACTTACTTCCTGGTTGCATGCACTGCATGTCTCTGACGCATCATGCTGGGCGTGGCCTGGTAGCTGCAAACGGCCATACGTTTTGGGCAACAGCGGCTACAGACACGCTGTGTCAGCCGCCTCTAACATGCATGATATGCCTGCAATGACTGCAGTGTGATGCTGGGAGGCGGAGGGGTTTTGGTGCATGCATGACGATGTTTTTGAAGTCCTTGTCATTACTGCGGGCGCCACTGCGAGTCCTCAGCCTGCAGCGCGGCAACAAGACACCATTCACAGGTTTGAAGCACTGCAGCACAGTGTCGCTGCCTGTGCATACATTACTGGACTGTAGTCGTGTGTTGATGCACGCTCCCTGCATGCTCTACTATAGTCAGTGCATGTTGCTTGCATTCGTACCAAGCAAAGGGTGCTAGGGTTAAGGTATCTGGGTGACCTGTGTAGATGCCGACCTGGCCAGCTTGACAGGAGCAGCAGAGCACTTGAAGTATCTGGAAAGGTTGGACCTGGAAGGTTTGCAGGTGAGGCCACTGCCGCCAGCAGCCTGCGCCGCTGCGAGACCATGCTGTCTCGCATGGCTGCACAGGGGCAGTCAACGCTGCACATGGCATGCGTGGCTTCACACATGCATGCAGGTGACCAGCGGGGCACTGCGGCACCTGCTGGCGCTGCCGGCCCTTGTGGAGCTGCACGCCCAAATATTCGATGACGACCTGGTGTACGATGGCAACTGGACCAATGACATTGCTGATGAGCGGTACGCCGTCTTGACGGCTGGACTTGGTGAGCTGCGAGCCTGGTTCAAGGCGCACGGCCGCAACCTGATCATAAACGGCAGGTTCTTTTGAGGCAAGGTGGTAGGACCATGTGTCGGATCCTGCATCTCCGGCTGCGTGCTGCGGCTGTTTGCAGCAACCGACCGGGATGTTGTGTTTGAGAACCCTCCTGTTGCATTGTGAATGCGTGTGCATGCAGGAGTAGAGCAGCAGCCTGCATTCAGCGCACCTTGCTTGATTGCATGTGCAATGTGTATGTTGAGCGTAATAAATGAGAACAGCTTGATGAGCTCGTCAACCCAAATCCACGCCTCGAAGTACGGGGCTAACTTTATCACACAATCAGGCAGCGGGATCTGCATCAGACCTGCACTGAGGCGCAAGTCCACAACGACGTTCACCAGCGTCCATTCATCATGGCATCAGATGATGGTGGGTCTGCAGAGATCCTTGGACTATGCCGAATCACAGCACGTTCACCACGTCCACTGCTATGCTGCATTCAGACCTGTTGAGACCTCCAGCACCCTCATCAGTGGTGAGCTGCGAGCTATGTCAACGGATGGCTACTGCAAGTAGCATAAGCGCACAGCACTGCAGTCCTCCTTACCGAACCAAGACACGTTCTGGTTCGCATCAGAGATCAGCTACTGCAGATTTGCTCAAAACCTGACAAAACACTGGCTTCTTTGACGTCAGTCGCCGCTAGATAGCACTTCAGGCATCATGGTGGTGTCAAGACGCTCCCGAACACGCCTGACAGACGTGCCGCCGGAGGTGATCAGCTGCGTCTTGGCAGCAGCATGCCCTGGCGAGGCTGCAGTTGCGGCGGGATTGAGTGCAACATGCCGGCAACTGCGAGGCGTGGTGCTGTCGTTCTGCATCACCGAGGCCAAGCTGCGGCACTTTGCACGCGGCCAGCAGATTGCACCGCTGCTTCGGCGCCTCACTGGTGCTGGAAACCTTCGCCTCTGTGACCGCCTGTACAGGTTTCGAATGCCACTTTACACTTCTAAGTATTTGACAGCATCGTTCCTGGAAACGTGCGCAGGCGTGCAAAGGCTGACACTGGCCAGCTGCCGACTCGACGCAACTCTCTGGCTGGAGCTCAAGCAGCTGCAGCACCTACGGCACCTCACACTGCCGTGAGTAGCATCTATCTACTGAGCTGGCTTGGACCATATGATGATAAGACTGCTCGGACAGGCTGGCGCCCCTCAAATGTCGACATGTGCCACTGCAGGCTGGCGCTGACGGTCGATTGCATGCAGCCGCTCACAACACTGCAGCAGCTGACCGGTCTGGTTTGCACCAGCTGCGAGTATGGCACGACAGAAGTGCAGACAGCTTTGCCAACCGCGTCCATCGCCGCACTCAGCGGCCTGCGAGCTTTGGATGCTTCAGCCTGTGCAGACTATCGTGCCAACGGTGCAATGCATGCATGCTACTGATCATAGCATCTGTAGAATACTTCAACAGATCCGTTATCAGGTGCACTCACACGGTACTTAGCGCAAGCTCCCAAGTGCTGCACTCTGCAGGTATCGAAGAGCTGTCAACCCTGCAGCACTTGGAGGTGCTGCGGGTGCCCTGTTTCAAACCAGAAAGGATCACACGCCTGGCGGCACACCTGCCCCGCTTGCGCAGCTTGGACTTGGACTGCCGCTCCACTATGCATCTGGGGACAGATGGCCAGCTGACGCTGGCTGCTGCAACATCGCTGACAGAGCTTCGACTGAACGTCTGCTGCGATGTGTGCTGCCAAAACGCCGCTGGAGTTGTGCAGCATCTGCAGATGCCGCCGCGTCTGCAGGTGCTGACAGCAGGGCTGAGTGCCATTGACCTGTCAGGTGGTGCGTTCGACTTCAGGCTGCATGCTGATGCTGGTACATGCGGAGTGTGTCACACCGGCTGGCAAAACCGCTGCAAACCGGTCTTCAAGATTCTTGTGCATGCTCAGGTGCTGGATGTGAGTATACTCGTCGGCATTGGCCAGAGGGCAGACGATATCCTGGCTGTCATCAATGCACTGCCGCTGCAGGTCGGTCCAACCCTGTTCAGTCCACTGAGTTGTGAGCCACTGCCAAACCAATCCACGGTGCACTGACCTAGGAACAGCCTTGCCATGCTTTCTCAAACGCAAAGGACATGATTGCATGTCCTTATGGTCTGCAGCATTTGGTTTCCTTGGGCCTGCTGCGGAAACAAGAGCATCATGGGGATGTCTTTGCATACAGCCCACCGCAGGTCAAACTGCAGCTACCACTTGCGGTGCCACGACTGCGCCGGCTCCACTTTGGTGGCTACTGCGATTGGGATGCTCTGCACCAGGCGCTCTGGCCATTGGGCATACTGGCTGCACAAAATGCTTCTTGCGCTGCTGCCGGTGTGTCCAAAACTTGAACAAGCAGCCCGCTAGACACACGTACTGTGACTGCAACCTAGTCCAGACTTCGCATCATGCACTGCAGCGCAGGGCCGCCCAAGAAGGGGCAGCTCGGAGGGCACTGATTTGGCACAGACTCTGGTAAATTGCTTTCGTGGTGCTGTGCAGGTGATACATGGCGCCTGCGAGTCGAAGTCTGCGGGCTGGTCTACAGCCTGACAGCCGACGACATCCTGCAACCAGCTTCAGCCTCTGGCCTCAACACCATCCAGAGCACCATGCGTGGGCGCCTGATGTCTGCTATCTTCTCCAACAAAGACGCCTTCTCCGACAAAGACGCCTTCAGAATGGTGAGATCGATTGCAGCGCCCTGTCTGAGCTCGATTCGCACTCAGCCTCTGCTTGCACAGAGCAGCAGGTGGCTGTGCTAAAGATGTGATGCGCCGTCCATGCACTTTGCACGAGGTAAATGGCACAGACGTGTCACAGATGCCAGCTGTGCTGACACATGCCTGTTGGCTGCTGCAGCTACAGAAGGCTGAGCCAGGGGCAGACATGCTGCAGGGACTGCTGACTCACGAGACCCAGCTGACACGTCTGGACTTACGATCCAGCAACATGCCAAGGGTGGATGAAGCAATGTTGTTTCAGCAACTCGGCAACCTGGCAGCTTTGCGGCATCTTGACGCCACGGCGTGGTGGCCACCACTATCTTTTGCCGTTGCCTGCTGCGGCCTGGAACGACTTCATCACCTGACGACGCTGGTGCTGCCGTGTGACTGGGAGGTGTGGCGCTCATGCTGTCTGTCGTCGGCAGCGGTGCTGTACTTGCATCACCAAGCAGTTCAGCAACCCAGCAGAGGATCAGTCACCGCACACCAGGCTGTAACCGCTTTCCGGCAATGACTTCAGGGCCTGCCATGCCACCACCTGAGTCTCGCTGCCTTCTGGCACAAGGGTCTGACGGTCGGCTGATGTATGTTTGCAGATCTCACCAGCAGCAGTGCAGGCGTGCCTGCCGGCGCTGACAAACCTGCGGCAGCTGGAGGCGCAAGTGCCACTGAGTGCTGACACTCTGGCAGTGCTGCAGCCACTCCACGCCCTGACACGGCTCCACCTGGTAAATACTGCCTTGGCTGTGTCAATGAAGTGCACAGGCCATGTCGGCTCCTGCTGCTTCACACCAGGCTGAATCCTCAGCTTAAGGGCACAGCATCAACTGATCTGATCTGTAGTCGTGACTTCATGCAGCGTGAGGGTGGCACTGACAGCGCTGCTGGCAACGACATGGGCCGTCGCCAAAGACGCCAGCCCTGTCGCAGGGCTGCCCTGCAGACACTTCAACTGCCACTCAGGTGCTCTTGCCACACCGTTTTTGCTGTGTCTCCTGCGGAGGTGTGCGTGCAGGTCGCCATGGGATTCACCGACGAATGCTCTGCTCTGCATGTGAGATGTCATTGGAGCGACCTGGGACGATACCTGCTCATGTTGGGCATTGCAGGCGGTTGGTGATGGAGGCTGACCACGTCGACGATAAGGCACTTGCCACACTTCTCGGCCACATGCCCTTCCTGCAGGTGTGCATCGTGGCAGCTGCACTGTTGCCTGTACTGACATGCATTGCACCAGCTGCAAGTTGGAAGCTGCGCACTACTGCATCAGCTTGAGCAATATCATCACAATCTGCACGCATGCCCCTGGTTGCTTGCAGGAACTGGACATCACTCTGAACTTCGCCTTGGTTGGCTTTGGTCTTGAGGCGCTGCCGCGCTGCTGCCCCTTCCTCAAGACCCTGCGTCTGCAGGAAATTCCATCACTGACTGGCTGCTTCCTACCACCTCTGCATCACCTTACGGTATGATGTGCGGGGCATGCATGGCTGTCAAGGTGGATGCAGCAGTAGAGCACTGCATCATGGCCGATGGCGTATGACGTCGCGTCAGAATCAACACGCAGATTGTCAACATTACATTTATGTTCACAGGACCTGGCTGTCCTCGAGGTGGTGGGGTCGGGTTTGGCAGAGGATGTGCCATGCGCAGTTGCAGCCTACATTCCACCAAACCTGCAGACGCTGCAGCTGGAGTACATGCCCAGCACGGAGCCTTGTCTCGAGATCCCCGACGACTGCCAGGCATGTCTGCACCCGTTCTTGCAGCACGCTGGCTGCGCCTGCCGATGAAGGTCCCCCTGAGTGCAGATGGCCGCATGTGCTCAGACGCCAAAGACAGGACGTGTGCACTGCCCCCAGCCGAACCCCTTTGATGGCTTGAATCAGTGCAGACGGGACCCAACCTTGAACAGTATTTCTGTCGTCAGGTACATAGAATGTGCAATGTGCGCCTTTTGTTTGCAGTGTGAGACCGGACGGTATGATGGTTTTGGCGCCTTCATGACAGTGTTTCTCGAGTCCCTGCCTTCGCTGCGGGCGCCACTGCGGGTCCTTAAGCTCCAGCGTGGCAACAAGAGCCCATTCACGGGTGGGGTTCAGCGCAGCGAACTGCTGGTGCAGTGGACCCCTTTGAGCCAGTAGCGCCTGTTCAGGCATGTCTGCTGCATGCTAGGCGATGGCAGGGCATTCTTCCAAAATTCCAGTATATTGGTGTGAATCCACTCCGATGATACGTACAGATGACGATCTGGAGGAGTTGTCGTTGGCAGCAGAGCAGCTGAAGCAGCTCGAGATACTGCATCTGGGAGCTGTGAACGTGAGGCCATAAGCCCCAGCAGCCTCAGATACTGCTCCAGATTTACGCTGCCCATCATGTCGCTGCTGAGCTGCGTGCGTGTCGGGCTGTGAAACCTGCATGCACACTGTGGCCCGCTACATGCAGGTGACGGACATCGGCCTGCGGTGGCTGCTGGCGCTGCCAGCCTTGGCGGAGCTGCACGTCGTCACGTCCACCGATGCACTACTAGATGTGGACGGCGACGACGGCTGCTATGAAGAAATTGCTTTCAGCTGGCACGAAGATTTGATTGACGACCTTGGCAGGCTGCAAGCCTCGTTCAAGAAGCAGGGCCGCAGGCTGATTACAAGTGGTGACGGCTGTGTGCGTGCTAATGATGATCTTGTTTGATCTGCACATGACCAGCAGCTGTGGGTGTGTGCACCAAACCATCCGTCAAGCCACTGCTAGCTGCGGTGGTTGTGCGCTGGAGACACCTTGGTGTGCCTCCTGAGTGCTTGCCCAGCACTGGCCGCAGCATCCTGCCGTGCGCAGAGCTTCTGTTCATGTATAGGGCAGAATCCACGAAAGCTCAAGCACATCCTGCGCGCACTTACTCGGTGGCATCATCAGCCACAGAAAACCTCGGGTCAACAATACCGATATTGTCATGCCACGTCCGCTAATCTACACATGTAGACAAGCGATATGCTCGCATGCACGCGCATGCACGCAGATCGCCGAGTTGCAACAGTGCAGGCGTATCAGTCGTGCAGAAGGTCGGCAGCATGCCTGTTTCCTGGATGTCTGCACAACACATTCGAGTTGACGGAGGCCCCAGCAGGTTTGTGCTGGGCTACCTGCCGACCTATATACCATAAGCCGTTGTGAGCACGTGCAACGACATGGAAATGCGCACACAACCCCGTGCTGGCCTGACAGACATGCCGTCTGGTGTGATCACTGCTATCTTGGTGGCAGCATGCCCAGATCAGGCTGCAGCTGCAGCGGCATTGAGCGCAACCTGCAGGATTTTGCGGCGTGCAGTGCTCTCGTCGCTCACCACGTCTGAGATACGACAGTATTGGCGCAGCGAACAGATCGCACCATTGCTCCAGCGACTTACTGGTGCTCAGACATCGTCATGGCGCACACCAAATCGACCATCATGATTCTCGAATGAATTGGGTCCTCAGACGTACGTAACCTCTGTCTGGTGCTGCATGTAGGTGTGCAACGGGTATCGCTGGCCGGCTGCGGACGGGGTGCAGTCCCATGGCTGAAGCTCAAGCAGCTGCAGTACCTGCGGCACCTCACTCTCCCGTGAGTACAGCACATCATCGCTTCTGCCGTATGTACACTCGCCATGGGTGACATGCTGCTACATGCTGGACCAAGGCCATGACGTGCCTCCTGCAGCCTGGCGCCCGCGGCTGATGCCATGCAGCCGCTTAGCACGCTGCAGCAGCTGACCGCTCTGCAGTTCACCACCAGCGAGTACGTCAGTGCAGCAGAGGTTCCAGCTGCGAGTGTCGCAGCTCTGACCGGCCTGGTGTCCTTTGACGCCTCAGACTGCCCGCCGCTTGCCGCCACAGGTGCCTCCACAGAAGACTGCATGCGATGTGCAGTTCCCAGAACCCAACCAGTCCTCTTGGGTGATCCATGCCGTGTGCAAAGGGTTTTCCCAACTGGTGCACCCTGCAGGACTGCAGCACCTGACGGCTTTGCAGCAGCTGGAGGTGCTGCGGGTGGCCTGCGACGATCTGCAAGCAGCCACGAACGCGGCGGCGCAGCTGCCACGCCTGCGCAGCCTGGACCTGCAGTACCGCTCACCAGAGGAGCAGCTGCCAGCAGATCCGTCTGGGCTGACGGCGCTGGCCACCGCGACTGCGCTGACGCATGTGCGGCTGGACTTGAAGTACATCGACGCCGACACCATACGGAGCCTGCAACTGCCGCCCCAGCTGCAGGTGCTGACACAAGGCTGTTCGTTGCCGCCGCTATGCATGCTTTCCATGAGTGAGTAGCCCAGCAGCTCTGACACGTGGCAGGTTCAAGCTTATCATGTCAATCATTGTCCAATTTATGCCATTGCTCTGAAGGAACTGGACCTCACAGTGTGGATCCAAGGGGAGATTGAAGGGGACAGGGCCACTGCGCTCATTGAAGCCTTGCCACTGCAGGTCGGCTGTTGGCAGTGTGATAGTGTCAGTTCTCACTCACTGCAGTTGTGCTCGTCTCAACCGCTCGCACTGAGTATCAACCAGCAGATCACAGTGAAGTTTGCGATGGGCTGCAGCACCTGGCGTCACTGTCGGTGAAGAGCACTGCACAGCACCTTGGACGGCGATTTGTGCCGTTGTCGCCGGCACTGACCCTACCCGAGGCGCTGCCGCGGTTTCGCCACCTCCATTTCGGCGGCTACCAAGCGTGGGACGCCGTGCATCGGGCGCTGTGGCCGCTGGCCGTTCTGGCTGCGCAGAGCGCGCCCGAGCATGCTGGTGAGTCCGCCCCTGCCTCCGCTTGTGCTGCTGGTCGGCCACCCTTGTGCTTGACAGCCTTCCCAATTGCAGCGTATACCATATTTCATCCCGGACTAGTCCCACTAGTGCTTTGAAGGTTACACATGTCGTGCTGAATAGTGAAAGGCGTCAGCCCTCCAGCCCTTCAGGCCATGCGCTGCTGCTTGACCAGCTGGCCTTGTCAAGGACATAGCCTCTGTGTACTGGCTTGCAGATGACGCAGATGACGATTGGCGCTTGCGGGTCACGATTGGGGAAGTCCTCGACTACAGTCTGACAGCAGAGGACATCTTGGAGCCCCGCGGGGCAGACGCCAGCAGCATTGTCAGTGGAGTGCTGAAGGGGCGCCTGGTGTCGGCTTGCTTTGAGCAGGATGATCCCTTTGAAATGGTGAGACGGTGCACATTACGAAAAACACCAGCCAACGTCAAAAGAGCACCATGCTGCATCTGGCGGCAGTGTCATGCCTATGCAGCAATGTGCACTTGTCACAGGCAGTGCGACCATGCGACAGCACGCAGCACTGCTGATGGCGTTGCCTTGGCCTGTGGTGCAGCTGCCGCACGATGATGACGCCAGACCCCTGGCGGATGACGAGTCGACGGCGGATGTGGCCTTGGCCTACGAGTTCGGTTTGACGCGCCTGGTTCTGGGGTGCGGCGGCCTGGCGGATCTCCAGCACCAGTACCGGCCGCCGGTGTGGATATGGCTGGGCCTGACCGAGCTGCGGCATCTGGACGCCCTCCTGTGCGCGCCGCTATCGGTGGACGACTGCATCACCCTGGGGCGGCTGCAGCGCCTGACGACGCTGGAGCTGCCGCCGCCCGGGCAGGTGGGCTGCTGTGGCTGCTTGCATGTCAGAGGGGGTTCAGCTGCAGGCCACCCGCGCTGTCAGCCGCAGCATCCACCGCTGACCAGCAGCTGCAGGGACTGGGACCCTGTCTGTACCCATGCACTGCTCGAACAAGGCTGCCAGGTCCAACTGTTGCGATGGGGCGTTCTGGTCAGTGATGTCCAGTGGCTGAACCTGGTCATCGCTCGTGCAGGCCACGCAGGCCGATGTGCAGGGCTGCCTGCGCACCCTGACCAGCCTGCGGCAGCTGACCGTGCGGCTGGGGTTGACGGCCGACACTCTGGCGGCGCTGCGCCCGCTGACCGCCCTCACCAAACTCCACCTGGTGAGGACACAGTGTCTGAAGCTCTGGCCAGCGTGCAGCATGACTTCCCACATTGGGGCATGCACACGTTGGCTGCTTGTCTGATGACATGTGCCGCTAATGTGGCAGTGTTGAACAACGCCACCCATGTGCTTTCAGTCCAAACAGCCCTCCTGATGCTGCGCAGCAACGAGACGACGGCCACCCGGCGGGGCGGCGTCGGTCCCGTCGCTGGGACAGCCTGACGCAGCTGCGGCTGCCCCTCAGGTGCCGTTTTTCCAGACAAGCTTTGGCTTGACGCTCGTGCTTCGTGGGCCATTGTCCTGGCTGTCAAGATCGGGGCCCATCTGGTGTGGCGTGCGCATGTCGGCCTGCCCAGGCGGCTGTGGGCTGCGCAGGCACCTGGAGCTGGCGCCGGACATGACGTCTGATGAGGCGCTGGCTGCAGCCTTCGGATGCATGCCCTGCCTGCAGGTGGGTGTGCTCCAGTATGAGACATTGCATCCACCCGTGCACCTCAGCCCGGCTGCTGCGCCCGAGCAGCAGGCATGCAGCACACGAGAGGGGCAGGGTCTCACCTGTGGTTGCTGCTGTCCTATGGCTGACACTGCTTGCCAACAGGAGCTCCGGATTCTGGGCAACAAGCTGTTGACGGGCGTCAGCCTTGGAGAGCTGCCCCGTTGCTGCCCCGGCCTAAAGGTTCTCCGCTTGCAGCAGCTGCCAAACCTGAGCGGCGGCTTTCTACCAGCACTGCAGCAACTCAAGGTAGGCTGTTACATGACACATGACCGGCAAGCTGTGCTGCAGCCCGACACAGTTACAGATCTGCAGCAACCAAACGCAGCTACTTGCAAAAACATGGTTGTTGAAGGGTTTGTGCCAATGCCCACAGGATCTGTGTACGTTTGAACTCATGGAGTGCAGCCTGACAGCTGGGGTGCCGAATGCATTGGCAGCACTCTTGCCGCCCAACTTGCAGATGTTGCGGCTCCAGTATGACCTGACCCACCGAGGCCGTCTCAAAGAAGAATGCAAGGCATGTCAGTCCAGAGGGCAAACAAATCCTTGAGCGTGTTTGTGTACGGTTGCTTCTGCGATCTGCACCGCATGAGTTGCTGTCAGCCATGCAAACACAGAGCTGAGGGCTAGCTGTGGAAAATCGCCATGTGCGCCGCACTTGCAGGGAGCTAACGGGAGGCAGGCGGGCTTTGGTGCATCCATGACGAAGTTCCTGGGTTCCTTGCCATTGCTGCAAGCGCCGCTGCGGTGTCTTAGCATCCAGCGCGGCAAGTCGACCCCAATCACAGGTGTGATACGGTTCTGCATAGGGGATTCGGTTGCTTCTGCATGTATTGGTCCACGATAGTCCACATCAGAGTGCTTCGATGCATCTGGTTGCATTATCTGCTTATATATGACGTGGATTGTTGCCGTGCACAGATGCCGACATAGGCAGCTTGGTTGCGGCAGCCAAACAGCTGACATGCCTGGAACGACTGGATCTGCACAAAGCACAGGTAAGCGCAGAGTCGGTACTAGTATGCACAGTTGTAAACACTGGCTGGCTGCTGCACAGTTGGACAGCAAATGCCTTTCGTGCCGGCTGATTGAAGGAATGAACTTTGAGCAGGTGAGCAGCGACGGTCTGCAGCAACTGCTGGCGCTGCCAGCGCTGGTGGAACTGAATGCAAGGGCGTACACTGAAGACATAAGTATGGACGTCAACTTCAATCAGATGATGGCCCGCCATCAACAGCGCATGCAGCGGCATGATGCTTTAGAGACGGCTGTTGGTGAGCTCCAAGCATCGTTCAGGGTAGCCGGCCGCCGCCTTGGAAAGGCAACCAGGTGCTGGTGAGTAAGTAGCAGCTGCGATTTGATGTTGATGACATGCATGCGCACGGACTTGCAAACAAAGTGTGCACCGCTGCACTGCCATAGTTGCCTGGGGAGGGAGAGGATAAAGAAGCTTGGCCGCCTGTAATAACCGCACTCTCGCTCTGTCTCATAACAAGGGCCCCATCACCACCCAAAGTGCCTTGCAAGAAGGTGTGCGTGCGCATGATGCACATGTGAGTGGTGGGGAAGACGACGCTAGGGGTAGTTAAAGAACTTCTTTAACTTCTTTAACTACCCCTAACGACGCCCCAAGCAAGTCCTTGTCGGCTGCCACCATGCCAAAGGGGAGAAGCAGCAACACCCTTCGTGTTGAGAGGTTTTAGCCATGATCCTCGATCGATCCAAGAAGTCAGCAGATCTGCAGGTGAGCCAAACCACCCCTTTGGGGGTCAAATCCCACACAACACACAGCCAAACCATGCGCTACAGCAAGATAGGTGTACACTGCAACTTCGCAGCCCACCCGACCGTCCAGCAATCCAGGCTTCGCGGTCTGAGGATGTGTTGCTGTGTTGCACACAGGTTGCTGTGCTCCTTGCACTGGTAAATGAACAATTGCAACACCCTCAAGCAGTGACAGCGAAGTACCTGCGTCCTGGCTCGTAGTGCCTACCACTTCTGATACCTACTGCAACCGTGTGGAAGCCATGGTGGTGACGAGGCGCTCCCATGTTGGCCTGACAGACATGCCGACCGGCGTGATCAGTGCAGTCTTGGCAGCCACCTGCCCAGATCAGGCTGTAGCTGGGGCGTCACTGAGCGCAACATGTCGTCAATTGCGGCTCGCCGTGCTGTCGGCAGTCACTATTGTCAACATGCGTCAATTGGGACGCAGCCAGCAAATCGCACCGCTGCTGCAGCACCTCACGGGTATCATACCGTCTCTCCTGCAATACAGGCGTGCTTGCAAGAACGTCTTGAATGCGATGACAGCACCTCAGACAACTGATTGCATGCAGGATTGCAAGATGTAACATTGGCCGAGTGCACGTCCAATGCGATCCCGTGGCGGGAGCTCAAGCAGTTGCAGCATCTGCGGCGACTCACGCTGCCGTGAGTACTCTCAGCTGCCAGTTGTTTACCAAATAATAATATAGTATCTGCTGTCACAGCTTGTCATTGACCTGTCGCCTTTGTTCCCACAGGCTGGCGCCTGTGGCCGGGGCCATGCAGCCGCTCAGTACCCTGCAGCAGCTGACTGCTCTCACATTCACCAGCTGTGAGTACGGCGTTGTAAGGTTGGACCAGCGATTGCAGATGGCTAACACCACAGAGCTGCCAGCCATGGCACTTGCCGCCCTCACCCATCTGGTGGCACTTGACGCATCAGGCTGCGAATCCCTTCCAGCAGCAGGTGCCCTGAAACTCAGTCATACGATGTTCCAAACGTTATCAACAACTCAGGGTCAGCTTGTTGTTCTGCCCGCCCAAACGATGATGTGAGACGGTTGCGCCGTGCAGGACTGCAACAGCTAACAGCCCTGCAGCAGTTGGAGGTGCTCCGGCTGCCATGCGATGATGCGCAAGCAATTGCACACCTGGCAGTGCAGCTGCCGCGCCTGCGCAGCCTGGACCTACGGTGCTGCCCTCGCCATTGCTGCCGCCGAGGGTACATACATGCGGAGGCAGCAGCCCCGCTGGACCTCACGGTGGCGACAGCGCTGACACAGCTGCGGTTGCAGATGTGCGACAGCGCTGCCAACACCGTGCAGCGCATGCAGATGCCGCCACGGCTGCAGGTGCTGCCACGAGGCTCCCTGCTCCGGTGGTGTCCAACTGGATGTTTGCATGCTCATCCTTGGGTCCTGCAGGCTCAGGAACATCTCAGGAGCCTACCAGCTGAACCAGCTGTTGGTCTGTAGGCGCTGGACGTGATGGTGTCAATCACTGCCACAGACAGAAACAATCGCATTATGGCCCTCATACGTGCACTGCCACTGCAGGTTGGTTCATGTTTCTCTAGTACTGTGTTGCAGTAGTGGCTGTGCAGAGCAGCAAGCGGCTGCCACCGGACCTCACCATGTTGTCTTGGTGATCCGCAGCATGTAGTATCACTGTCCCTGTGTCACGATCGGGCCATGTGGCCACCATGGGAGCTTGGCCCGCCATTCCTCCCACTTCTGCTGCCAGCCAAGCTGCCGCGGCTGAGGCAACTGTACTTCGGTAGCTCCGACAGCTGGAGGTGTTTTCATACGGCACTATGGCCGCTGGCCGTGCTGGCCGCACAGACCGCCTCCGAGGATGCTCCTCAAGGTGATGCAGCCTGTGCTTGTGCTGCTGCCTGTGTACTGTTGGCAAGCGCAGGCCTCTCCAGTTCGCAGTTGTAAGGCGTACAAATCAGGGCGACGCAGTTCCTGCCCTTCAGCCTTGACGGCATCGGATGGTGTCGGCTTCGTAGTGGCAACGCTGCATTGTGCACAGCTGCTTGTGCGATCCGTCTGCGTGGCCGCAGCCTGTATCACTGGACTTGCAGGTGACGACTGGCGCTTTGTAGTCAGGATCGGCGGGGTACTACGGTATGATCTGGCAGCGGCGGACATCCTGCAGCCGCGGCCTTCGGGCGCTGACAGGATCGTGGATGGTGTCTTGTGCGGGCGCATGAAGGCCGTTAGCTTCGGAATGTTTGATGCGGTCAAGCCGGTAAGATGGAAGACATTTCTGAGCGCCCTGCGATTGTCGGATTGCGGAACTGGCAGCTGTTCAGCCAGGCACTGTGAAGGGTTTTCTGGCTGTTCCCTCCTTGAAGCACGGTGCAAACATGCCAGAAGCCGCGAGCTTCCTGCTCATGCTCGTTGCCTTGGCTGCTCGTGCAGCTACATCAGCAGGATGACCATGACGTCGAGGACGACGGTGATATGTACGGGTTCCTGGGCCGTGAGACACAGCTGACACGCCTGATCCTGGGGTCTAACCGCCTGCTTGACGTCGGGCGCCGGGAGCACAGACCGACTGTCGAGCAACTGAGTGGCCTAACAGCTTTGCAGCATTTCGACGCATCGTTTCTGAAGCCGCTAACACGCAGCGATTGCTCCGCGGTCCAGCAGATGCGCCACTTGACGGCGCTGACGCTGCCGGCACCTGGGCAGGTGAGCATCCCCGACGCTGCTGTTGCTGATGTAGTCATGATTCCTGCATCGCTTGACATACATACAACCAGGAGTGTCCAACCACCAGCGCTCAGCAGTCTGCTTTGGCTGTGGGGTCAGATCGTCTTTAGAAGCTGCAGATATCTAAGCATGTTTGCAAGGCTCATCACCCTGGTGAACGGCTGCATATCGTGGCCACATGTTGTAGTTGTGCTACTCCACTGCTGTGCAGGCTTCGGATGACAGTGTGCAGGCCTGCCTGCATACGATGGCAAATCTGCGGCAACTTGCTGTGCGTTCTGGCTTGACTGCTGACCTTGTGGCGACGCTACAACCGCTCACCGCCCTCACAAGTCTCTGCCTGGTGGGGTGCCTCACAACATGCGCTGTGTCACAGCCACTATCCCCACCCACTTTCTTCTGCTTTTGCATCTAGCACTTGCCTATGCAAGCTTCTAATAGTGATGAATGATCACACCTGCTTGCGTGTTCAGATTGGCCTGAATCACTGGCAGCAGCAAGAACACGCGGCAGCGCACAGCGCTGGACGGAGACAATGGGAGGAGTTGCGCACACTACGCTTGCCACTCAGGTGCTGCTGGTTTGACTTGTATGCTGCAATCGAAGCGTCACTCGCACTGCTGGTGTTAGTTTAAGCTCCTCCTGTGGAACATGCAGCTATGTGTGGCAGGGCTGCCACTCGCGCTGCACACACCGTCTGATAAATGCAGGCGGCTGGAGTTGCGGCCCGATAAGAACGGGGATGAGGCTTTGGCGCCTGCCCTACACTGCATGCCCTGCCTGCAGGTGGACGTGGTCTGTCACACCTTACTTCACGTTCATACACGGCTCTGCCTGTGCCTGCTGTCGGATGTGCAGGCCAGTACATGTGCAACCTGACAACCAAGGTTTTTCCAGGGCTGACAACCCATGTGATCTGCTGCCAGGAGCTCGACATATCGAACAGCAGAACACTCACTGGCTCCGGTCTTGAGGTGTTGCCAAGCTGCTGCCCCCTCTTGAAGGTGTTAAGACTAGCGCAGCTGCCAAGCCTGAGCGGCTGCTTTCTGCCAGCAGTGCAGCCCCTGACGGTATGCTGTGAGACGAGGGACGAGATGTATGGCCTCCCAGCTGTGTTCAATGCTGCCTGAAAACAGAGTCGTGGTGGAGTATGCTGCAACACCACAGGAGTACTAGCATGTATGCTTGCCAAAATCATATATGGTTTCTGCAGGATCTAGCTGTGCTGGATGTGATCGAGTGCAGCCTGTGCGAGGGGCTGCCGCATTTGCTGGCGGCACATCTGCCGCCCAATTTGCAGATGCTACGATTGCAGCATGATGTGACCATACGCGAAGCTCGCTATGGTAAGGTAACTGCTACCTTACCTAGACCCTTTGAGGCATGCTAGCAGCACCCTGCACAGCAACTTCCACTCGTTGCCGGCTGTTCTCCTTCCTCTCCTTCCACCACCTGTGTCAAGTTTTATGCGCTTGGTCAGTCGCCAGTCAAGGTTGACAGCCAGTGGAGGAAGCAGGTTCACTAGAGCGGATGACATGCAGCATGTGCATGCTGCCTGCAGGGGCCCATCGGAAGGGACGCGGGTCTTGGCGCATGCATGTCAGAGTTCTTGGCGTCGCTGCCGCTGCTGAGGGCGCCGCTGCGGTTTCTCAACCTCCAGCGTGGCAGGCAGGCGCCGTTTACAGGTGCGGAGCGTAGGCTGTGCAGTATGGCGCAATGCAGGAAGGCACCACGAAGCATCATTTTCACAAACCCCTGCAGCAGGACACGGATGTCTAACGTGATGTGCTCGCAGTGCCTGCACTCCCTTGACAGCAGTACACTGGCCTGCGCAGGTAGTGATGTGGCTTGCCTGGTGACGGCAGCCGAGCAGCTGGTGCACCTGGAGCGGTTGGACCTGCATGATGTGCAGCAGGTGAGCACACAGCCGCCAGCAGCGTGCAGGAGCTGCTGTGTACATGCGGTGTGTATCGCCAGCACACTGCATGCAGTCGATTGCATGCACGCAGGTGAGCAGCGGCGGCCTGCAGCAGCTGTTGGCGCTGCCGGCACTGGTGGAGCTGAACATTCATCGGCCGATCGCCGACGACGTCTTATCACGTGACATTGATGATTGTGAGGGTGGCAATGACTTCACTGACGTCCTTTGTGAGCAGCGTCGGCAGCGGGACATGGCAGTGCAGGCATGGCTTGGTGGGCTCCGGGCCGCATTCAGCTCGGTTGGCCGCACCCTCATCACGGGGCATCTGTCCGACCGACATGATGATGATGATGGTGATGACGATTAACACTTGCAACTGTGCTCCTGGCGTGCTGGTGTGCATGCGGCCACAGTATTGCGGTTGCCCCTGTGGCGCCAGGTTACCTTGAGTTTATTGTTACATGCTACAGTCTAGCGCTGTAGGCAGCCTGCGTTGTGAAGCAGTCTACATGGGTCACAAGATCGCGCTGCAGATCAGGGCAGGCTACTTCTCTTCCTCTGCCATCGCATGCCGCCGAAATTCAGCAGGCGGTGCAGCTTCATGGTTCCTAGCACGTGCGTACACATGACACCCCACGCACACCTGCAAGCTTGACTTTGCATTCACTCCACCGCAGCGTGCATACATCAGTTTCGCATTCGGTAACAACCGGCTGTATCTTTGATCCTGCGCAACCGCACAGTGTGTGGTGCAGCACTACCACTGGTAGCAACATTTGGCAGATCATTACCAATACAGACTTAGTAACAGCCATCTCCGTGCGAGAGAGCTTCTTTGCAAGCCCCTTCTGTCGACATACGTCTTCTGCTGTGATCGCGTGAAGCCATGGTAGCGACCAGACGCTCCCGTATCAGTCTGACAGACATGCCACCCGATGTGGTCAGCGCCATCTTGACAGCTGCGCGCCCAGCCGGGACTGCAGCAGCAGCAGCTTTGAGTGCGACCTGTCGCTCGTTGCGGCGCATAATACTGTCGTGCTGCACGACTGCAGTTGAGATGCGGCAATTTGGGCGCAGCCAGCAGGTTGTGCCGCTGCTGCGGCGCCTCGAAGGTGCCAGGTCGTCTTTCACGCGGCCCATGCTTGCTTGCATGGAACTGTTGCATGTCACGCAAGGTCGCCGACATCATGTCCCGTGCAGGAGTGCACAGCGTGACGCTGGCCAACTGCGGGTATGATGCCATCCCATGGCGGGAGCTTCAGCAGCTGCAGCACCTGCGGCAACTTGAACTGCCGTGAGTACCCTCAGCTGCCAGTCCTCTGCAAGGTTGATCACACGCTGACACCGGTGGCAATTGCGTCGGTGCCGTTCTCTTGACAGGCTGGCAGCCACGACCGGTGCCTTGCAGCCGATCAGCGCTCTGCAGCAGCTGACTTCTTTGAGATTCACCACCTGTGAGTACGGCATTGTGACGTCGGACCGGCATCCGCAGCTGGTCCACACAGCCGAGCTGCCAGGGCTCCCACTTGCAGCCCTCACCAACCTGGTGGCAGTTGATGCATCAGGCTGCGGACCCCTTCCAGCCGCAGGTGCCCTGCAATTCTGGTCACGAGGTCCAATCCAACTGTCAGCTGTAAGGGGTCAACTCACCACTGCTGACGCCTCCCAAACGATGTCGAGGAAGGGTGCGTCGTGCAGGGCTGCAGCACCTAGCGACCCTGCAGCAGCTGGAGGTGCTGCGGGTGCCGTGTGACGATGCGGGAGCAATCACACACCTGGCGGCGCAGCTGCCGCGCCTGCGCAGCCTGGACCTGGGGTGCTGCCCGCTGCGGTGCTGCTCACCACAGCAGAGGCATGAGGAGTTAACTGTGCCGCTGAAGCTCACAGCCGCCACAGCGCTGACACAGCTGCGACTGCAGATTTGTGGTGGCGCTGCTGGAACCGTGCAGCGCATGCAGATGCCGCCGCGACTGCAGGTGCCGCTAAGAGGCTCCTTGCTGTTGCACTCTCAGTTGCACCCCTCCACACCCAGACTGCATCCTGCTGACTCAGAAACATCTCATCAGCCTAGCAGTCTCTTCCATAAGGCCTGTTGGTCTGTAGGCGCTGGATGTGACGGTGTCAATCAATGTCACACACGAATATGATGGTGTCATGGCCCTCATCAACGCCCTGCCTCTGCAGGTGAGCCCGCGTTGCTCACCTACTTCTCAGTCAGTGACCGCACGGAGCGGCAGGCTGTAGCAAGCGGTTTATGACATGTTGTGCACATGGTCTGCAGCACCTGGCTTCGCTGTCGCTGTGCCACGAACGGGGCACATGGGTGAACAGTGAAGACCTGCCGGCGGTCGCGCTCCGGCTGCCAGACGAGCTGCCGCGGCTCAGGCACCTCCACTTTGGCGGCTACGACAGCTTGGGACGTGTTCCACAGGGCGCTGTGGCCGCTGGCCGTGCTGGGCGCAGCGACCGCCTCTGAGCGCACATCTGAGGGTGACGCCACCTTTGCTCGTGCTGCAGCTGGCTCTGTGCTATGAGTGCTTGAGAAGCTGATGTCAGCATATCACCTATCAGCATACCACCTTTCATTCCATACCAGACGCTGGTCCTTGGGGCGGGGCTTTCAGGCTCAATAGCGTGGGCTGTTGTCGACTCGTACTGCGACCTTGGCCCCCTGCTAGGCATGCACATCTGCATGTCCCGAAAACTTGCATGGTGACAGAGCCCGCAATGGCTGGACTTGCAGGTGACGATTGGCGCCTGCATCTCAGAGTTGGCAGCATACTGGAGTATGAGTTGGCAGCGTGGGACATCCTGCAGAATGAGATATTGGGCACCATCAACATTAGGAATGGTGTTCTACACGGGCGCCTGAACTCCGCTTGCTTTGAGGAGGAGGACCCTTTCGAGCAGGTGAGATATGAGGCAACACCAGTCTGATTGCTGCACCACCTTCAGATTGCACAACCAGGAGCTGTTGAGCTTGGCTGGTAACTGCCATCAAGGGTCTGCCTGGTGTCATTCGTTGAGCACCGTGCAAGCATGCCACGGCAGCAAGGTCCTTACTGAGTTTGTTTGTTCTCCTTGCTCGGCGGTGCAGCTGCATTGGCAGGGTGATGATGACGTGGTTGCGTACGGGTACAACTTTCTGAATCATGAGGCACAGCTGACACGCCTGATCTTGAGGTCTGCCGAGCTAGCTGAGGGGTGGCAGGAGCCGGACGAACTACCAACGGTCAGGCAATTCAGGGGCCTGCGGAATTTGCGGCATCTGGATGCTGAGTTCCTGCAGCCGTTAACACGCAGCGATTGCTTTGCTGTCAAGCGGATACGGGAGTTGAGAGCGCTACAGCTGCCGGTATGCGGAGAGGTGAACATTCAATGTCGTTGCTGCTCGCATATCCAGCGGTACTGCATTGCTGACGCCTACATCATTGGGCGTGACCCTGCTGGCGCACAGCAATCTGCACTGGCTGTGCGAATAGGGTGTGCTGCCATGCCACATACAGTGGAGCAAGTGTGCAGGGCTCATCGAGCTGGTAAGGCGTTGCCCTGATCAGCAGCACAACATCGTGAACCTCACGACAACAACCACTGCTGCGCAGGCTTCACAGGCTGATGTCCATGCCAGCCTGCGTGCGTTGACCAACCTGCGGCAGCTGTCTATTCGGTCAGACTTGACTGCTGACCTTTTGGCGGCGCTGCAACCGCTTACCAGCCTCACAACTCTCCGCCTGGTGGGTTGAGGCCCTAATCCAGTATGCGCTGTCATTCACAGCCACCTGATCCAGCTGGGTGTCCCTGACATTCAACATCCGCCAGTGTCTGAACATTTGTTTGGATGTGCACTAACCAACAAATGACTGCCTGAACGATGCAACCGTATGATATAGAAGCACGAGCCCATCAATTGGATAAGTTGCGCAAACGACATTCGCCGCTGAGGTGCAATTGGCTTGCCACATATGCTTTGTGAAGCAAACCTCACCTGCAGTGCCAATAACACCTCCTGTCAAAATGCAGCTGTGTGACTGGGCCGTCACTGACTCAGGCACTCTGTCCCGCCAATGCAGGCAGCTGGAACTGTGGCACACTATGAACGATGATGAGGCTCTGGCGGCTGCCATGCAGCACATGCCCTGCCTACAGGTGGACGTGGCCTACCACACCATCCCGTACCTTTGTGCACCGTTCTGCTAATGCATGCTGTCGAATGTGCCACATGTTCCGTGTGATAACCATATCTGGGCGACACTCGCTTGTGCGCTGATGATGTTCATGATGTGGTACCAGAAACTCGACATCCGGAGTAACGAAGGCCTCACTGGATCTGGTCTCGAGGTGCTGCCGAGATGCTGCCCTCTCATCAAGGGTTTGCGTTTGCAGCAGCTGCCAAACCTCAGCGGCCGCTTTCTGTCAGCATTGCAGCCCCTCACGGTGTGCTGTGCAGGGGACACTTTTGGCTGTCAGCTGTATTGCCGCCTGAGATCGAGTTCGTGTGTGGTTTTCTGCAAACGCAGCAGGACTAATGCCTGTTGTGCTCGCTGACACCATACCGATGTCCGCAGGAACTAGCTATACTTCAAGTGATGAGATGCGGCCTGTCGGAGGGGGTGCCCCGCTCACTGGCAGCGCACCTGCCGCCCAACCTGCAGACGCTGCAGTTGCAGTACGACGTCACTGGCGTCCGTCTTGCTGGACCCTCCGATGAGGCGGGTTTGGCGGCAACTGCACAGTGACTGTCTGGTTGGTGCTTACCGTGATCTCCCCAACCCGTGTCTCAACTCACATTTGTTCAAATGGTAATTATTGTAAGCTAACAGCAGGTCACTAGCTGTTGATGAGGTCGCTGGCAAGTCCTTCAAGTGACATGCAACGTGTGCATGCTGCCCGCAGGGGCCTGCCGGACGGGACGCGGGTTTTGGCGCATGCATGGCAGAGCTCCTGGCATCCCTGCCGCTGCTGAAGGCGCCGCTGCGGTTCCTCAGCATCCAACGTGGCAAACAAGCGCCATTCACAGGTGCGAGTCTAGGCTGTGCGGTATGTCACGATCGGGCAGAAGGGAAGGCACAGCGAAGCAGCCTCTTCGGAGGCACACTGCAGAACAGAGAGGGCGCTTGGCACATGCTTGCTACGCTGTCCCCTGTTTCTTGCTGATGGCGACATGCCGGGCTGTGCAGATGCTGACCTGACTTGTTTAGCAGCGGCAGCTGAGCAGCTGGTGCATCTGGAGAGGTTGGACCTGCGTGGTGTGCAGGTGAGCACACAGCCGCCGGCAGCGTGCATTGCTGCCAAGTAGCGAGCTTCCACACTGTGCCACGCAAGATGCCCATTTGCGAGCTGCAGTGGTCATATGCACGCATGCAGGTGAGCGACGGCAGCCTTCAGCAGCTGATGGCGCTGCCGGCGTTGGTGGAGCTGAGGGCTCGGCCGGACACAGACAACTTTGCAGCAGTTAGTGTTGACGACCCTGGACATGGCGACGTGGTTACCATGTCATATCTTCACCAGCGGTGTCTCGAGTGGGATCGGGATCAGGCATTGGAAGCTTCGCTCGGTGAGCTTCGTGCAGCATTCAGCTCAGTTGGCCGCGCTCTGGTCACAGGAAAACCGCCCGGCCTGCGCTAGTGAGAGCTGCAACTTTGCTTTTGATGTCATATGCGTGCGGCCACACCGCCACAGTAGCGAGGTTGCCCTTGCCACGCCGGATCACCTTGAGTTGACAGCCCGGCACTGCATGCAGCCTGCATTGTGGTTGCATTCTGTGTTTCTGTCTGGGTCAGGCAAATGAAGATGGGCATGTGACACGCCGGATTACCTTGAGTTGACAGCCCGGCACTGCATGCAGCCTGCATTGTGGTTGCATTCTGTGTTTCTGTCTGGGTCAGGCAAATGAAGATGGGCATGTGACACGCCGGATCACCTTGAGTTGACAGCCCGGCACTGCATGCAGCCTGCATCGTGGTTGCACTTTGTCTGGGTCAGGCAAATGAAGATGGGCATGCAACTCGGCGCAGTCACGTTCTCCTCCTCTGCCGTTGCAACCGCCGATCATAAATCAAGCAGGCGGTGCAGCCAGCTTCTCTGGAACTACCTCAGCACGTGCGTGCACATGACACACCTCTTTCAAGCCTGCAGGCTTTCATTGCCCTGCAGACTGCCGCAGAGTGGCCTTGTTGATCGCACTCGCATACAGCTTGCTGAAACTTCGTGGTTCTACGCAAACGCACGGTGTATGGTGTGACAACACTAGCGTCTACGCTTTGCAGATCGCCAGGGACAGCGATCTGGTTGTGCCAGGCTTCCGTGCAGACCTGCTTTACTACATACATCTCTCACAGTGACCACTGAAAAGCATGGTAGTACCCAGGCGCTCCCGAGTTGGCCTGGCAGAGATGACGCCCGATGTGCTCAGCGCCATCTTGGCAGCTGCACGCCCTGACGGAAGTGCAGCAGCAGTGGCGTTGAGTGCGACCTCTCACTCATTGCGGCGCATGATACTGTCGTGCTGCACGACTGCAGCTGAGATGCAGCAATTTGGGCGCAGCCAGCAGATTGCGCCACTGCTGCGGCGCCTCGAAGGTGCCCGACCGTCACCATGGTTGCTTGCATGCACGCACGCATTGCATATTACGAGAACGTTGCAAGATGACCTGACACTCGCAGGAGTGCACAGCGTGACGCTGGCCGAGTGCGGGTATGATGCCATCCCATGGCGAGAGCTCCAGCAGCTGCAGCACCTGCGGCAACTTGAACTGCCGTGAGTACACTCAGCTGCCAATCCTCTGCAACTTTGATGATGGTCGGTGAGCTGACACAGGCGGCAGTTCAGTCATCGCCATTCCTTACTACAGGCTGGCACCCACTGCCGGTGTTATGCAGCCGCTCAGTGCACTGCAGCAGCTGACGTCTCTCAGGTTCACCGGCTGCGAGTACGGTTGCTTGGATTCGGTCCAGCATCCGCAGCTGGTCCACACGTCCGAGCTGCCAGGGGTGGCACTCGCGGCCCTCACCAACCTGGTGGCACTTGATGCGTCTGACTGCGGACCCCTTCCAGCTGCAGGTGCCCTGCAGACACGATCATGAGGTATAGCATGTACTGCTGTCGACGTAAGGTTCAGCGCACCAGTGCTGATGCGTTTCAAAACGATGTCGTGACGTTGTCATGCTGTGCAGGGCTGCAACCGCTGACAACCCTGCAGCAGCTGGAGGTGCTGCGGGTGCCATGTGACGATGCACAGGCAACCGCACGCCTGGCGGCGCAGCTGCCGCGCCTGTGCAGCCTGGACCTGCGGTGCTGCCCAATGCGGTGTTGCGCACCGGGGGAAACGCACGAGGAGGCGACTGTGCCTGTGGAGCTCATGGCTGCAACAGCGCTGACAGAGCTACGACTGCACATGTGCGGCGGTGCTGCCAAGACTGTCACGTGCCTGCAAATGCCGCCGCAGCTGCAGGTGAATGCGCAAGGCTCGTTACTGTCACTGTGTTGAGTCGGAAGCAGTCTGCAAGTCATCAGTCACAAATTGTGCCGGCCTATCACTTAAATCAGTGTTCAAACACATTCTGCTGGTCTGTAGGCTCTGGATGTGACGGTAGTAATGAATGTCACACACGGATACGATGATGTAATGGCCCTCATCAATGCCCTGCCGCTGCAGGTCAGTGCACGGTTCTCATCCTGTATCACCTTGATAACTGTGGAGAGCAGCGAGTGGCTGCAAACGGTCATGACATGGTGCCTATGTGGTCTTTGCAGCACCTGGCTTCGCTGTTACTGTGTCACGAAGGGGAAAACTGGCTGCGTGAGGATGATCCGCCACAAGTTGCGCCCCGGCTGCCGGACACGCTGCCGCAGCTCCAGCAGCTGTACTGTGGCGGCTTCGACAGCTGGGACATATTTCATGGGGCGCTGTGGCCTCTGGCCGTGCTTGCCGCTCGGACCGCCTCCGAGCATACTGCCGATGGTGATGCCCACCTCTGACTGTTTTGATGGGAGTGCAGTGCTGGCCCTGGAAGCCCAGTCACTGCATAGCAGATCGAGTGTTGTGGCCTCCAGGCTTGGCATTGTGGAGCATTGCTGCTTGTGCAGTGTCAAAGGCTGGGCCCTATGAATCACGCACGCCTGCACATGCGGCTGACCTCTGTCCTGACACTGCCGGTGTGGACAGGTGATAACTGGCGCCTGGAAATCAAAGTTGGAGAGGTACTGGAGTATGATCTGGCAGCGGCGGACATCTTGCAGCTACAATCGTTGGGCGCAGATGGATCTTTAGATGGCAAATTCTGCGGGCACCTGAAATCTTGTTGTCTCGAGGACCTCGGCGCTAGCGCTGCGGTGAGATGCAGGCAATACCTTACGACTGTTGAGCAACTGTCATTCTGCGAAATGAGCAGCTATTGTGTCAAAGCACCGTCAGGGTATTACACGAGTCAAGCCTTTCAAGCATGCCAAAGTAGCGAGGTCTCTGCTCACGTGCATCGCCTTGCATGGTGGTGCAGTTGTACCAGCCGGGGGACTACGGTGATGTGGAGGGAGCTGCTGTGACCGGGTTTTATGTTCTGATACAAGAGACACAGCTGACACGCCTGGTTATGAGGGCTGACGAGGTGGTCGAGGGCTGGCGCCAAGAGCACATACCGAGTGTTCAGCAGCTCAGTCGCCTGACAGCTTTGCAGCATCTGGACGCTCCAGTAATGAAGCCGCTCACACGCAGCGACTGCTATGAGCTGAAGCAAATGCAACACTTGACGGTGCTGAACCTGCCAGCACCTGGGAAGGTGAGCACCTGACATTACTGTTGCTTTGGATGTCCAACAAGCTGCATGGGTGATGCCTACAATATACCGCATGTCCACCTACTAAAGCTCAGCAGTCTTGCACTGGCTGCCAGAAGGAGCAGGGTGTGCACACAAGCCCCAGATACTTGAGCGTGTGTGCAAGGCTCATCACCCTGCTCAGTGGCTGCCTGTTGCCAGCATACAATTGTCCAACTTACTGCTGTGCAGGCTTCACAAGCCAACATGGAGGCCTGCCTACGCACACTGACAAACCTGCGGCGGCTTGGTTTGCGTTCAGATTTGACTGCTGACCTTTTGGCGGCGCTGCAGCCGCTCACCAGCCTCACGACTCTCTGCCTGGTGCGTTCATGCCCTGAATCAGCGTTAACGTCGCTCACCTCCACTACCATCACCGTCTTTCACTCGATGGATAGCACCTACAGATTTGGGAACCTTCTGAATGAGAAAAGCATACACGCTTGCAAGATCATGTCGGTCTGACGCAGCGAGCGGACGACGGAGACCCTCGGAGAGTCCGACCCGCCGCACGGAGACGACCCCAACAGTGGGACAGACTGCGTGGGCTGCGCATGCCACTTAGGTGCTTCTGGCGTGCCATGCATGCTTCGTGGCTCCTCATCTGCAGTGCTGATGACGACTGGGAATACTGCTGCAAACCATGCAGCCCTGTGCCATGCCTGGGTTGTGGTACCTTGACTCCACCACTCTGCCCTCCCAATGCAGGCAGCTGGAGCTGCGACCTGATGAGACCAGTGATGAGGTTCTGGCGGCTGCGCTGCACATGATGCCTTGCCTGCAGGTGGATGTGTTATGTCACAGCATGCAGTCACCGTTCCGCCTGTGCAATATGCAAGACAATGCACGTGCAATCTGATACCAAAGTGTTTCAGGGCTAAGATTTCACATGATCTGCTACCAGGAGCTGGACATTGCACATAACAAAACATTCACTGGAGCCAGTCTGGAGGTGCTGCCAAGCTGCTGCCCTTTCTTGAAGATCTTACGACTGCAGCAGCTGCCAGAGCTCAGCGGCTGCTTTCTGTCAGCATTGCAGGCCCTGAGGGTATGTTGCGATTGACACGTACAGCTTGTCAGGAATCGCAGTCAGAGAGAGACAGCATACATATAGGAGTATGCTGTATTAAAATTGATGCTCTATTGAAGTAAGGCTACCTGCATAGCATACTTGCTAAGTTCACGATCCTGTCCACAGGATATGGCTATACTTGAGGTGCTCGAATGCAGCCTGTCTGAGGGATTGCCACGCACGCTGGCGGCGCACATGCCGCCCAGTCTGCAGCTGCTGTGGTTGCAGTACGACACTGAAGATGAAGCCCGGTTCCCTGGGCCATATTGGGTAGGTTCACAGCCATTGCCCAGTTCTTGTTGTCATTGCCACCTGACTTTTTCCTGATCCCATCTGTTGCACTTCGCATGTGCGTGCTTCACTTTGGCATTGCTCGTTCATTCAGCAGATCTTCAGCTGTGGGTCGAGCAGGCGGATAGTCGTCCGATTGACATGCAACATGTGCATGCTGCTGGCAGGGGCCCATGGGCAGGGACGTGGGTTTTGGCGCATTCATGGCAGAGTTTCTGGCGTCCCTGCCGCTGCTGAAAGCGCCGCTGCGGTATCTAGGCCTCCAGCGTGGCAGGAGGACTCCGTTCACAGGTGTGTGTCCAGGCCGTGCAGCGTGCCACAGTCACGGCAGGCACTGCACCAATTATCCTAGCACATTTACTTCAGCGGCGGACTTCCACTCCACATCTGCTTGCTGACTCGGCAGTCCCTTGACGGCAGTGTGCTGGCCTGTGCAGATGCTGATCTGGCTTGCTTGACGACGGCAGCCGAGCAGCTGGTGCATCTGGAGAGGTTGGACTTGCATGACGCACAGGTGAGCACATGGCGGCCAGCGGCATGCATGCTGCAACGCGGCTGATCTTTGCACGCGGCTGCACAGGGCGCCTGCGCTTTGCATGCGGTGTGCTCCATGCATGCAGGTGAGCGGCAGCAGCCTTCGGCAGCTGCTGGCGCTGCCGGCATTGGTGGAGCTGAACACTGAGGCGGTGACTGACTATGTCCCAGAACACAATGCCGGTGTCCAAGGCGACGAGTCACTTTACCGCCGACATCAGCACCGGCATCAGTGGACTGAGATCCTGGAAGCTGGGCTCAACGAGCTTCGTGCCGCGTTCAAGGCGGCCGGCCGCGCTCTGGTCACGGGGCCGCCGCCCGACCAGTACATTCACCGCTAGGGAGCTGTAGTTTTGCTTCTGACATGCTGTTGTACACGAGGCCACAGCATTGAGTTGCCCCTGCAGCGCCATACCACCTGTGTCCACAACCCAAAACTGTAGGCAAAGCCTTGTGTGCGCACAGTGGATGGGTATGGCAATTTCTGTAACACAAATGAGCGCAGTCATGTTTTCTTCCTCTACTATCGCAGCCGCCGTACATCAAGCAGGCGGTCGGTTTCATCACGTGCCTCAGTGCATGCACATGCTACGCCTGCACACTGCAGGCTGGCAGAGTTCGTTTGCAGTGCAGCGTGTGCATGGATCAGCGCCATCGCTAACTGCTTGCGAAGCGAACTTCCATGCAGACGCACAGATCGCGGGCTTGCACCAAACTGTTACACTTGGCAGATCATCAAGGACAGCGATCTGCTTGTTACCGAGCTTCTGTGCAACCGCTGGTCCCCAACACATCATCCACTGCTGTCAGCTGGAGCCATGGTGGTGACCAGGCGCTCCCGCATCGGCCTGACAGACATGCCACCCGACGTGCTCAGCGCCATCCTGCTGGCCGTGCGCCCAGACGAGACCGCAGCTGCGGCGGCGTAGAGTGCAACTTGTCACTCCCTGCGCCGCCTGGTGCTGTCCTGCTGCACGACTGCAGTCGAGATGCGGCAGTTTGGGCGCGGCGAGCAGATTGCTCCACTGCTGCGGCGCCTCACCGGTACCAGACCGTGTTCTGTGCAATGCGCGCTTCCTGGCAAAAACGTCTTGCATGTGGTGACATGAGATCAGACGTGGTCACGCGTGCAGGAGTGCACAGCGTGTCGCTGGCCGAGTGTGGTTATGGTGCATCTATGGCCGGAACTCAAGCAGCTGCAGCACATGCAGCGACTCGCATTGCCGTGAGTACTGGAAAGCAGGCTTGTGATAGGCTCGAAGCTACGGTGCTATAAGCTGACTGCTCATGGCTGCGAGAATTTCCACTGCAGACTGGCGCCTTCAGCCAGAGGTATACAGCTACTCAGCACACTGCAGCAGCTGACCGCATTGCAGTTCACCAGCTGCGACTACAGCACCGCTACAGAGCTGCCAGCCACGACGATTGCAGCTCTGACGGGCTTGAAGGCCCTGGATGCATCAGACTGCGCACCGCTTGCTGCTGCAGGTGCCCAGCAAATGCAGCGCTCTAGCACGCTTGGCATGTGTCTTGAACATCAGCACTCCCCATGCTCGCGATCGTGCATCCTTGAACGGGAGGTTCAACCAGTGTGCATGATGACGCAGGGCTGCAGCACCTGACAACCCTGCAGCAGCTGGAGGTGCTGCGGGTGCCGTGCGACAGCCCACATGCCATCGCGCGCTTGGCAGCACAGCTGCCGCAGCTACGCAGCCTGGCACTGCAGCTCTCCGCAGCGGAGCGCCGGGCCAAGGCACGGGGCCCGCTGGCGCTGTCCGCCGCAACAGCGCTGACAGAGCTGCGGCTGGAGTTCAGCACTGCCGATGCCGCTGCTGTCAGGCGCCTGCAGATGCCCCCACGGCTGCAGGTGCTGCCATCGCTGGCGCTGCATGCTGGGTTCCATCTGACGCTGTGCATGTGCCGGCACTTGGAGTCGGCTTTGTGGCACCGACTAACAAAACATAACTTCATGTCGTAAATCACACACCATGAGTGATAGCCGCAGGCTCTGGACCTGAACATTACGATCAGCAAGGCTGTCGATGCGGAGAGTGTCTTGGCCCTCATGAGCGCCCTGCCACTGCAGGTCGGTGTGCTGCGGCTGCCGTCCTCAACCCTTCAACTTGCAGTCTTTTACAACTGCGTGCAGGTTTGATATGCGCTGCATGTTGTCATTACAGCCAATCATGATGTGCATCAGCTCTTGTACCCCGCAGGCTCTGGCATCGTTGGCCCTGATGCTGGATGATCGGGGGCCCAGGCGGGAGAACTATCATGGGCCAGTGCAGGCAATGCTGCAACTGCCAGAGGCATTACCAAGGCTGCGGCGGCTCCACTTCGGCAGCTACAACGACTGGGCATTCCTTCACCGGGCGGTGTGGCCTCTGGCAACCCTGGCAGCCCAAAGCGCCCCGCAGCCTGTTGGTGACTGCAGTGCCACCTCTGCCTGCACTGCTGAACGGCCGACAGTGGGGCAGAAATGCCCTGCGGTCACACAGCATCTGAGATGTGCCATGAATTCACCAAACCCTGTGCGCGTCATGCTTGGGAGTTGCGAATGTTATACAAACATTAATGATGTTGACGATGCGCCTCTTCATGTTCAGCCACATCGCATAGATGATGCTGCTGCTGCTGCTCACAGGTGATGACTGGCGCCTGCAACTCACAGTTGATGAGGTGCTCACATACGAGCTCACGACAACAGACATCTTGCAACCCGCCTCGCCAACTGGCAGCACTATTGCCAGCAGCGTCTTGCGTGGGCGCTTGCAATCGGCATGCTTCGAGGAAGATGATTATCCCGAATTGGTGAGAGGGTGGAGACTGCCATGACTGTCAGCACAAAAGTGCTGCATGAGGATCAGGTTGCATGTTGCGGCCTCTGCATCAAAGGGTCCTGCACGGTGTGTGCCAGGCAACTGGGTGCATTCGAGCAGATGTGCGGATGAGCAAACCTGCTGATGCCCGTTGCCTTGTCACATCATGCAGCTTGAGCGAGATAATGACGAGCAACCGGCGTGGGCGGCAGACGTCTCATGTGCATTTCTGGCACATGAGACACAGCTGACGCGCCTGGTCCTAGGGTCTGATGACCTGGGTGACTGCGAGGAAGAAGAACTGCCGACCATGGAGACACTCAGCAACCTGACGGCTTTGCAGCATGTGGACGCCCTGCTGCTGGCGCCGCTGTCAGTCGGCGACTGCGCCGCTGTCGAGCGGCTGCAGGAGCTCACGTGCCTGAAGCTGCCAGAACCTGGACAGGTGGGCCGCTGTATGTTGCTCTCACCCTGAGAAGCCTGTGTCGCTGATAAATACAAGACCAGGCGTATCATCCAGCGGCGCTTGACACTTCGGTCTGCAGGACAGTGTGCTCTGGTGAGATGTTTTAGGGTTTTTCACCAGCCACACAGCGGTTTGCCATCAGCACCTGAGTGGAGCTGGACACTGTGCAGGCCACTGGGCAAGCCGACGTGCAGGCCTGCTTGGGCAAACTGACCAACCTGCGGCAGCTGACGGTGCAACCGGGGCTGACGCCTGACACCCTGGCGGCGCTGCGACCGCTCAGCGCCCTTACAACACTTCACCTGGTGCGTCCACGACCCATGCCAGCATGTGCTGTCTTTCCTCTGCTGCAGGTTGCAGCCTGTGCATTTGCTCAGCTGACGTTGGGTGCTTGTCGGTGTCGCAACTACCAAGACATATCCACAATCTGCCAAGTCCAGCAGAAATCTCGATGCACCACAGCAAGGGGGCTACTTCCCGCCGGAACCACTTCAGCCCCGACGCTCTGACAACATACAGCGCCTGCGGCTGCCCCTCAGGTTCGGTTGGCCTGCCGTGTATGCGACACACACGAGTGCTTCGCCACCATGATCACCTGAGATCCATTGCTAGTGTAAACGCGCGATGGCACGTGTGATAGAAAGGGGCCTAGACAGCTTTTTACCATTGCAGGCGCTTGAGGTTGGCACCTGACAACACTGATGACAAGGCACTGGCCAATGCTCTCGCGTGCATGCCCTGTCTGCAGGTGAATGCGCTCCGTCGCAGCTTGCCTATCGCATTTCACTTGGGTGACGATGCAGCTGCTGACAGCCTGCCGATCACAACCTCGCAGGTGAACTAGCAGTGTTTGCTATAACCGTATCGTTCATCCTGTTGCCATTAGGAGCTGGTGGTCATGGGCAGCAGGAGGCTGACCGAGTCGAGTCTTGAGGCGCTGCCGCACTGCTGCCCCCTGCTGAAGGTTTTGTACCTGCAGCAGCTGCCGAACCTGCGCAGCGGCTTCCTTGTCTGCACTACGCGAGCTCATGGTGGGCTGCGGGCATGGTATGCATGGCTTGTCAGGAATCGTTTTGCAACGCGAGCTGAGCTGCATGGGAACAACCCTGCAGAATCGAAAATCAGACTCGTGCACATGCCTCACAATTGCCCCATACGCTGTCCACAGGACCTAGCTGCCTTGGAGCTGATGGGATGTGACTTTGCCACCGGGGTGCCGTGCGCTTTGGCAGCGCAGCTGCCGCCCAACCTGCAAAGGTTGCGAATGCAGTATGATGTGTTTCACAGCGGCCATTACCCAGGATTTCCCGAGGTGTGCTGTCTGCAATTGCACAGGGAGCTTGCCATCACTGCGGCTGACCCCTTCGTTGAATGCGCCATATTCTTTGCACAGTTGGCTGTATAGCAGGCCAGGCGGCCAGCATCGGACCCAAGTGCTATGTCACCTGCATGTGTGCACGCATTGCGCAGGGCTCTGTTGGCAGGCGAAAGGGCTTTGGCATGTGCGTGACGGAGTTTCTGCGTTCCCTACCATCGCTGGAGGCCCCGTTGCGTTTCCTCAGCCTGCAGCGTGGCAAACAGACCCCATTTACAGGTGCGAGACGGGCCTCTGCAATATCTTTAGGTGTGGACTGCATTGTGGACGCTTGTGCTGCCCAAGCACAGCGATTGCAGCATCTCATTGCATGCAAGCACAAGAGTGCACAGCGCCGGACTGCATCTGCATGCACTGTTGGCAGTGCACCTTGGCGACATGATAGCCTGTGCTTTGCAGATGCTGACCTTGCCAGCCTGGCTGCAGCAGCCAAGCAGTTGCCGCACTTGGAGCAGCTGGATCTGCACGGTGTGCAGGTAAGTATATGGCCGCCAGCAGAGATTACCGTTACAGTAGCTGCCGCCTGCTGCACCATGGTTGTCACTGTGCTGCGTGTGCGCCTGCTTGTAGCATGTAAGTCCAATCTGCACATGCATGCAGGTCAGCGGTGGCAGTCTGCAGCAGCTGCTGGCGCTCCCAGCTTTGGTGGAGCTCAATGCCCGCGCGTTCACTCGGGACACAGATGAGGACGATGAGGACGAAGAGTACGATGAAGCCAACGAGGACGATGAAGCTTCTGCCAGCGGCCCCTCCCAGCGGAATCGTGATAATCGTGACATCCTGACGGCTGAAGTCATGGGACTTCAGGCCTCTTTCAGAAGAGCTGGTCGGTGTCTGTCCGCGGGGACCACTCGCTCATAGAGGGCAGGATCAACCGATTAGGTCCTTGATGCACACAAAGCTGTGTAGTTTGGTATTGACATGCTGGCAGCTGGCTAAGTGCCAAAACCACGTGGTGGTACCTCCTACCGTGCCAGTCTACCTTGCATTCGAATCCGGCACTGGGAGCGCCCTACAGTGTGTGTGCGTTCTGCCTGGGGCAGGTGGACATGCTATGCAAAGCGTAAGCATAGCATGTTCTTTTCCTTTCATCTTGCAGCCGCCGTGAACAAGCTGGCGGCATCTCTGGCCGGGTGACCCCCACGTGCGCGCATGCGTGCACAAATCACGTGCACAAAGTGCATCTACGCCCAGTCTGTATCGTGTTGCTCGTTGTTCCTGCTTGCTGATGTGGTGCTGGAATCTTTAATGCGCGAATGCAAAGTCCGTATGGCCAGGCGGTCGTGCAACACTCAAGTCGTTCCTTGACTTGGCAGGTCACCAGGGACATAGACCCAGGGACAGCAATCTGCTTGTAATCGGGCTTCCGTGCTATACCTGGTCCTCGACAAACAGTATCCACTGCTATCAGCTGGAAGCCATGGTGGTGACCAGGCGCTCCCGTGTTGGCCTGACAGACATGCCGCCCGATGTGCTCAGCGCCATCTTGGTGGCCGTGCGCCCAGACGGGAACGCAGCAGCGGCGGCATTGAGTGCAGCCTGCCACTCGTTGCGACGCACGATACTGTCATGCTGCACGACTGCAATTGACATGCGGCAGTTTGGGCGCGGCGAGCAGATTGCGCCGCTGCTGCGGCGCCACACCGGTACCAGACCGTGTTCTGGGCGACGCAGGCTTCCTGGCAAGCACGTGCTGCATATGATCACATGAGATCAAACGTGCTGTCGCCTGCAGGAGTGCAAAGTGTGAGGCTGGCCGAGTGCGGGTATGATGCGATCCCATGGCCAGAGCTTAAGCAGCTGCAGCACTTGCGGCAACTGGACCTGCCGTGAGTACCCTCAGCTGCCAGTTCTTTGCAACAATTATTACCGCCGACACAGGTGGCATTGGAATCAGTGCCTTTTGCCTTACAGGCTGGCACCCACGGTCGGCACCATGCAGCCGATCAGCGCCCTGCAGCAGCTGACTTCTTTGAGGTTTACCAGCTGCGAGTACGGCATCGAGCAGTCGGACCGGCAATCCCAGCTGATGCAAACGGCAGAGCTGCCAGCCACAGCACTTGCAGAGCTGATCCACCTTGTGGCCCTTGATGCGTCAGGCTGCAGACCACTTCCAGCCACAGGTGCCCTGCAGGACACGCTCATGAGTCCAGAACACGATCTCATGGCTGACGGTCGGCCTACTGGCCGTAATTGGTGCTGGTGCCCACCAATCCATGTCCTGCTGTCATGTGCAGGGCTTCAACAGCTAGCAGCCCTGCAGCAGTTGGAGGTGCTGCGGGTGCCGTGTGACGATGCGCAGGCGATCACACGCCTGGCGGCGCAGCTGCCGCGCCTGCGCAGCCTGGACCTGCGGTGCTGCCCTCTGCGGTGTTGCTCACCGAAGGAGATTCATCTGGAGGCAGCTGCCGCTCTGGATCTCACAGCCGCGGCCGCACTGACGCAGCTGCGACTGCAGGTGTGCGGTGGCGCCGCCGACACCGTGCAGCGCCTGCAGCTGCCGCCACGGCTGCAGGTGCGACAAGGCGGTCTGCTGTGGTTGTGTCCATCTGGACTCCTTACAATCGAACTCAACCTGTATATATCTTACCAGCCTAGCAGCATGCCCAGCCTCTGTTGCTGTCTCTAGAGCGGTTGTTGGTCCCGCAGGCGCTGGATGTGACGGTGTCAGTCAATGGAACACACGACAGCAATGGCGTCATGGCGCTCATCAACGCCCTGCCGCTGCAGGTCAGCCCACACACCCCATCCACTCCTGCTTCGCCCACTGTGCACAGCGGGAAGTGGCTGCACACGGACCATGACGCGTCACCCATGTGTGTCTGCAGCACCTGACCTCACTGTCGATGTGCCACGATTGGGGCACTTGGCCGCGTGGTGAACCCCTCCCGCTGGTTGCACTTCGGCTGCCGGACAGGCTGCCGCGTCTCCAGCACCTGCGCTTTGGCGGCTACGACAGCTGGGAAGTGTTCCACAAGGCGCTGTGGCCGCTGGCCGTGCTGGGCGCGGAGGCCGCCTCTGAGATCAGCGCTGAGGGTGACGCCGCCTCTGCTCATGCTGCCGGCTGTGCACTGGTGGTGATTCACGGGGTGATAGTGAAACGTACCATAGCTCACAGCTACAGTATGGACTGATGTCCACCATGATTTGTGGAATGCTGGCCCCAAAAGCGCATGTGCACATCTGCATGCAGCCGGCAGCTGCGGTGATGTGAAGCGTGTGACTGGACTTGCAGGTGACGGTTGGCGCCTGCATCTAAGAATAGGCAATATACTGGAGTATGATCTGGCAGCGCGGGACATCCTGCAGAATGAGAGATTGGGCCCCTTAAACATTAGGAATGGTGTTTTGCGCGGGCGCCTGAACTCCGCTTGCTTTGAGGAGGAGGACGCATTTGAGGAGGTGAGATGAAGGCAGCACCGTTCAGACCACTGCGCACTTGCAGGTTGCACTACCAGCGCCTGTTGTGCCGCAGTGCCGTCAGGGTGTTGCATCGTTCATGTCTTGAAGCATGGTGTAAGCATGCCACAGCCGTAAGGTCCTCGCTAGATACACCTACTTTCCTTTGCTCGGTGGTGCAGCTGCATTGGCAGGGTGACAATGACGAGGATGCGTGCACATGGAGAAGCCTGAAGTATGAGGCACACGCCTGATCTTGAGGTCTGACGACCTGATGGCCGAGGGGTGGCGGGACCCGGGCACATTACCGACCGTCGGGCAGTTCAAGGGCCTGAAAAACTTGCGGCATCTGGACGCTGCACTTCTGCAGCCACTATCACGCAGCGACTGCTTCGCTGTCAAGCGGATGCGGGAAATGACGGCGCTATGGCTGCCAGTATGCAGAGAGGTGAACGTTTAGCAATGCTCCTGCTGCTCACATGTCCATAGGTTCTGCATCGCTGACGCCTACATCATCGGAAGAAGCCCTGCTAGCACTCAGCAGTCTGCACTGATGCATAAGAGGATGTGTCACCTATATCTGAGCAACTGTGCAGGGCTCATCGAGCTGCTATAGACCTGCCCTGTTCAGCAGCATATGATCGTGCACCGTTGCTGCGCAGGCTTCACAGGCTGATGTCCATGCCAGCCTGCGTGCGTTGACAAACCTGCGGCAGCTCTCCGTGCATTCAAACTTGACTGCTGACCTTTTGGCGGCGCTGCAACCGCTCACCACCCTCACCACTCTCCGCCTGGTGGGTTGAGACCCTAATCCAGCATGCGCTATCGTTCAAAGCCACCTGATGCAGCTAGGTGTCAGTGACATTCAACATCCACCGGAGTCTGAACAAACACAACATTTTGGCTGTATAGTAGCCGACAGATGACTGCCTGAACGGTGCAATCGTGTGGTGATATGCAGCAACCTGATGTTATGAACCCGGCAGTCCAGACTGATTTACAAGGACGAGCCCATCAATGGGCTAAGTTGCGCAAACGACGTTTGCCACTGAGGTGCGGTTGGCTTGCCACACATGCTTTGTGAAGCAATCCTCACCTGCGGTGCTGATGACAGCCTGAACCTCCTTTTAGAATGCAGCTTTGTGACTGGGCCATTACTGACTCAGGCACTTTGTCCTGCCAATGCAGGCAGCTAGAACTGCGGCACACTATGAACGATGATGAGGCTCTGGCGGCTGCCCTGAAGCACATGCCCTGCCTACAGGTGGACATGGTGTATATCACCGTCTCCGACCTTCGTGCACCTTTCTGCTAATGCATGTTGTCGAACGTGCCACATGTTGCGTGTGCAATCTGATGACCATATCTCGGCGACGTTCGCCCTTGGCGTCGATGATCTTCATGATGTGGTAGCAGGAACTGGACATCCGGGGTAACGAAGGCCTTACTGGATCTGGTCTCGAGGTGCTGCCGAGGTGCTGCCCTCTCATTAAGGGTCTGTGGTTGCAGCAGCTGCCAAACCTCAGCGGCCGCTTTCTGTCAGCATTGCAGCCCCTCACGGTATGCTGCGCGAAAGACTCTTTCGGCTTGTCAGCTGTGTTGCCACCTGAGACAAAGTGCGTGTATAGTATTTAACTGGGCTAGCTGACGCCATACCCATCTCCGCAGGAACTAGACATTCTCCAAGTGATGAGATGCAGCCTGTCTGAGGGGGTGCCCCGCTCACTGGCGGCGCACCTGCCGCCCAACCTGCAGACGCTGCAGTTGCAGTACGACGTCACTGACGTCCGTCTTGTTGGACCCTCCGAGGCGAGTTGGCGGCAACTGCACAGTGACCGTGTTGTCGGTGCCGCCTGTTGTCTCCCCGCGCCCTGTTTCATCTCGCATACAGTTGGTCAGATGGCATTGTCATTTGACAGCAGATCATCGGCTTTGGGTAAGAAGGGTGCAACTCGTCTGAGTGACATCCAACGCATGCATGCTGCCGGCAGGGGCCTGCTGGAAGGGACGCGGGTCTTGGCGGATGCATGGCAGAGCTCCTGGCATCCCTGCCGCTGCTGAAGGCGCCGCTGCGGTTTCTCAGCATCCAGCGTGGCAAGCAGGCGTCTTTTACAGGTGCGCGTCCAGGCTTTGCAGTATGTCAAGTTTGAGAAGAAGGCAAGGTGCTGCGAAACAGCCTCCTTGGAGACACACTGCAGAACAGAGAGGGCGTTTGGCACATGCTTGCTGTGCTGGCCTCTGTTTCGTGCTTATGGCGATATTTCGGTGTGCGCAGATGCTGACCTGACTTGTTTAGCAGCGGCAGCTGAGCAGCTGGTGCATCTGGAGAGGTTGGACCTGCGTGGTGTGCAGGTGATCACACAGCTGCTGGCAGCGTGCATTGCCGCCAAGTAGCCAGCTTCCACACTGTGCTGCGCAAGATGCCCATTCGCGAGCTGCAGTCGGTAGCATGCATGCATGCAGGTGAGCAATGGCATCTTTCAGCAGCTGTTGGCGCTACCGGCCTTGGTGGAGCTGAGGGCTCGTCCGGACACGGACAACTTCGCAGCAGTTGGCATTGACGACCATGGATATGGCGACGTGGGTACCCTGTCATATGTTCACCAGCGGTACGAGCGGGATCAGGCATTGGAAGCTTCGCTTGGTGAGCTTCGTGCAGCATTCAGCTCAGTTGGCCGCGCTCTGGTCACAGGGAAACCGCCCGGCCTGCATTAGTGAGAGCTGCAACTTTGCTTTTAGTTTGGCCCCCCCCTACAGGGGGGGACAAACTCATGTGTTTACCGGACCGAGTAGAAAGGTCAAAATTTCCGGAACGGCTGCCTGAGCGTAGCGCAGAGCAAAGGCGTCGTCCAGTCATGTGTGCCTTACTTTGACAGCGATGGCCGTCGGCAAGTGCTTGCGCGGCCTGAAGCACCGCGAACCAGGCGCGGCGCGGCGTTGTAGGTTCGGGTGTGGATTATGTCACATTACTAAGGTACCGAAGTAAAGTTTTTATTTCGATGACGGGGGCTGGCATCAGAAACCAGCATCCGACTTCGATCAGAAGTTGTCAGCGTGATGCGGCTGCAGCAGGCATGCCACTCGCGCTGAAATTTCGCACGGATGCTTGCGGACGTCTAAAATGCATCTGACATCAGCTTGGCAGCATTTGGACACAAAAGGGCGAAGTTGCCTAAGTACCATGTTACTGGTGCATTTACGCACAAGCGGGAGTAGATTACGGCACGGACTAAAGCATTCCCTACCTAGCTCTGCCCTTTCACAGCAGCACAGCCGTAGGGCCAAACTCGCGTCTCGCTACTGCGAACGCCAATTGTTGATGTCATATGCGTGCGGCCACACCGCCACAGTAGCGAGGTTGCCCTTGCCACGCCGGATTACCTTGAGTTGACAGCCCGGCACTGCATGCAGCCTGCATTGTGGTTGCATTCTGTGTTTCTGTCTGAGTCAGGCAAATGAAGATGGGCATGTGACACGCCGGATTACCTTGAGTTGACAGCCCGGCACTGCATGCAGCCTGCATCGTGGTTGCACTTTGTCTGGGTCAGGCAAATGAAGATGGGCATGCAAGTCGGGCGCAATCACATTCTCCTCCCCTGCGGTTGCCACTGCCGCCGTGTATCGAGCAGGCGGTGCAGCTAGCTTCTCTATAACTGCCTCAGCACGTGCGTGCACATGACACACTCACTGTCAAGCCTGCAGGCTTTCAGTGCCCTGCAGACTGCTGCAGAGTGATCTTGTTGATTGCAATCGCAAACAGCTTGCTTTGAAGCTCCATGGTTCTACGCAAATGCACGGTCTATGGTGTGACAACACCAGTGTCTACACTTGGCAGATCACCAGGGACAGCGATCTGGTTGTGCCAGGCGTCCGTGCAAGCCCTGATAGTTGAAAGCCATCACTCACTGTGACCACTGTAAGCCATGGTATTGACCAGACGCTCCCGCGTCAGCCTGACAGACATGCCG